>WOXC01009175.1:0-372710 GCA_011680675.1 Gymnobelideus leadbeateri | reverse complement strand
AAAACCAGAATTGAATAGAAAATTTGACATCCAGACACAAGAAAGAAGAGATGCCTGAGAAGGTAATCAGGGAAAAGAAATCAAAAGGAACTTATCAAAGTTGAACTATTTACATTCCTATATGGAAAAACAATAACTGTGACTGATGATATCTTTCTCACTATGAAAATAATGGAAGAAGGGGGTGTGGTCATATGAATACATATGTGAATGTGTGTGTATATGGTTACAGTTATATATGGATAGAGGGCATAGGTTGAATTTGTTGGGAAGGGAGAATACTCAAGGGATGAAATTATGAGGTGAGAGAGGAAAGTGGCAAGAGGAGATGGGGAGAGACATGGTAGGGTAAACTATCTCATGTAGGGGAAGTGGGTGCAAAGGACGGGGAGAATAAGGAAGGCTAAAAAGGCAAAACCACATCCACATTGAATTTGGTTCAGGGAGAAAATGACATACATACTAAATGGGATATCTCAACCTGCAGCAGGATAGGGGGAAGGGGGTTGAGAGGAGAGATGATGGATGGGAGGGCATCCTTGGGGTGAGGGGAGGTTGGAAGTACCCACTATAGAAGAGGGACAGGATCATGTAGGGAATGGACCAGGTGGGGGGTGGGATGAGTGGAGGGAATTATAAGCAGCCTTGTACAATATATCTACTATGATAATGTTTTGCATAGCTAGACATGTACAACATATACTGAATTACTTATATCCCAAGAAGGAATGGGTGACAAGGGAGGAAGGAAATGGATCTGAAATTCAAGGTCGTAACATTAAATGTTTCAAATATATATATAAATACTATTATTAATACTCTTTTGCCTATAATTGGGAGATAAGATGTGCAGGCATTGGGACACAAAGATTCATCTTCCTCTAATGGAAAAGTCGATGGGGGTATGGGAGAAGCTATGGGAGAGAGCAGATTGGAGGAAGTGATATCTTGTGGGACTGCTATTCTGAGAGGTTGGGTAGGGGAATAATGGGGGGAAAATGATTGTAACTCAAAATCTGGCAGAAATGAATGATGTAAAACAGAAGTTAATAAAGTATTTGTTTAAAAAAAAATAAAAAAAAATTAAAAAAAAAAAATTACAGTGTTCAATTTCAGGAGTTGCTGGTGGATTTTCTTTTCCGGCTACATTGTTGCATATGTTGTAGATATCATTGTGTATATTGTTTTCCTGTTTCTGCTTACTCCACTCTTCATCAGTTCATATACATCCTCATTCTTCTCTTCTTATTCATCATGTCCTACATTGCAGTAATATACTACAACTTGTTCCATCATTCCCTGATCAGTGAGTACCTACTTTGTTTCCAGTCCTTTGATACCACAGAAGGCAATACTAGTTATATTTGAGGGCCTTTATTTCTGGTTTTTTTTTTAATCTTCAAGTATGTTCATCAGCTTATCTACTTCAAAACTAAAAAAAAAAGAATAAAGAATTTGGCATTCTAACCAATTATTGCAATTTTAAAAAAAAAGTTATGTGGTAATATTTCCCTTCTCTAGAATTCACTTATCCAGATATCTTATAATCTAGAATAATGGTCTCCAAAGTGGAATATGCAAAATTCATGTCTTGAGGAGTGGGAAGAAAATCTTCGAACTCCAATTTACATTTATTATATAATTCTTAAAATTAGGCTTTACTATTATTTAATAGACAAATTGATAGTAGTTCCCTCTTTCCCTCTGTATATAAGTCACATGTAACTGATGGTATTCAATGTATCCTGAGGAAAGAATGGGAGTACAATGTCTTGGGGATGACAATGGTGTCTGCAGCAGACTATAATTTATGTGTACTTGGTTAAGTGAGTTAATGGATTATATTATGTTGTTTTAAGTAAACTAATCCTTAAAGAAAAAGAGAGAGAGACAATTATTTCTAAAAGTTTCCTGCAAAGAAATAATGGATTGACTATAATACTAATAATGTGAGCACAAGTGAACAATGAGAAAATGGCAGAGGGACAAAGCCATCCATCCACCTGAGTCCTAAGAGTTCCTCATCAACCACATTACAAGGTAAAAACAATTACAGTTGAATCAGAGCTAACAAGAACTCAGTCAAAAATATTTGAAATGATCAAACTTATTCTAAAGACAGGTTTATGTCAACTATTGGAAATGATGAATCTTGCCCTAAGTGTATGTGGTTCCTTGGAATACTTGGCCATTGATAGTGTGAAGCCATCTAGTTAGCAAGATAAATAAAAACTAATCTCTTGTTGGCAAGACTTACCTAAGTATGTCACCAATAAAAATTCCCATATCTGCACATTTAGCCTGAAAATAGCATTTTCTAGCCTGTTTAAAAATCTCCCAAATGAAGAATTCCAGTGGGGTTTGAGCTCTTGACAGAACAAAAAAAATAATGCTACACATTCCAAATAATTTTCAGGAACAACTGATTGGCATCAGTGAAGGAGTATCTTTACTGCTGAATTTCAACAGAAAATTTTGTGTAACTGGTGGGCAGGATTGAAAAATGAGTGTCATGATTTAGTAAGCACATCCAACAATGTATTTCTTCCATTTAAATCGATATATCTTTGTGTGGTGTCAGCTTTATCAGCTATTAAGCTAAGTACTGAAATAAACTGAGGTTCTAAACCAGGTGTTTTAAGCACTATATTCTAAGGTATTAAACCAAGATTTTCAAAAATTATGAAAACTACCAATTACATGGCTCTCACTAAAATATTCTAATAATTTAGTAAGTAATAATTAGTTCTACATTTAGTGAAAGCAAAAAGAATTCACTAGTAAAATAACATTTTAAATATTTATTTCATCTTTATCTTGTTTTTATTTCCATGTTTCATATACCTTAAAACATATGTAACATATGCAATTGTAAATATTGAAGTGTGGCTCAAAAAAATGTTACGGATGAATAATCAAAAATGTGTGTAGATCACTGGTCTAGAGCATACCCGAGAAGCAAACAAAAAAAGGTTTCTGAGCAGTCAGAAAGAAAAAATAAAAGATGCTGCAAAGTCTGCACATAAAATGTCTGAGGACATTTAATATGTGGGCAAATCACCATACAGTACTCAGTAGACCCTTAGGACCCTATTGTATTACAGCGCAATACAGTCATTTGTCTTCATAAGGGGTGACCCTTGGTTGTCAACAGAGAGCCAAATTATACCCAGTAGACTGTGTTTAAAAGAAGGCAGGGGAGCATGTGGTACATTTTCAGAAGACTTCCAACCAACATGGAGGGGAACCCCCACTTGTGCAGCACACTGGGCTCTCTACAATGACTCATTCTTCAGGGCTTCTATAGAGCTAAGGTTTTATTTGCCCCAGGCAGCCTACAAAATGTGGGAGCATTCACCTTCTGAGTTTCTCAATGGAGAACTGTATGCTTCATTGTTGAACAGTGAAGTCTATTCAATGAGAGCAGAGGTGCATAAATATTTTAGTTATACAAAGTATCAGAATTTGAGATTCTGAATATTAAAGCCCCAAAGTCAGGCCAGTCAGTCAAACTACATGGAAACGTAAAGAAAATATGCTGAGAGAGCCACAGGAGTCGTTTCATTGTTTTGTGTGTGTGTGTGTGTGTGTGTGTGTGTGTGTGTGTGTGTGTGTGTGTGTGTGTAACTATCTGTGACACATGGTAGATCTGGAGAGAGAGTCGGAGATCCACAAGTTCCAGCCAACAGTACATCTAAAGAAGAGAAACCAAAGCAGAGAAGATGTGGACCCTGGCCTTGGGAAATCAGTCTCCTTGAGGAAACCACACACACACACACACACACACACACACTCATTCACACATGCACACGCACACACACGCTGACGAATGGACACATCCTGAGGAAGATAACAGAGGGGTGGGAAGAGTTAGTAGGTCAGAAGACTTTTGATAGTTTTTTCATGTCCTTGAGTGCTTAATATTATAAGGAATTATAAATTCTAAATATAAAATATTATTTTAGTTATTTTCATAAACATAAGTGTTATCAATACAGATAATTTGCTATATAAATCAGATAAGCAGAAATAAACTAGGACGAGGTGGCTAGGTGGCACAGTGAATAGAAGTACCAGTCCTGGAGTTGGGAGGACCTGAGTTCAAATGTGGCCTCAGACACTTAACACTAACTAGCTGTGTGACCCTGGGCTAGTTACTTAACCCCAATTGCCCTGCCTTCCCCCGCTCCAAAAAGCAAAAATATTTTTAAAATAAAATAAGAAATAAATTATGACATCATCTCAAAATTCATCTGGATACTGGAATCCCATCTTAATGAATTCCACCTTTGCTTATTCCTATTGAGTTTCTTCACATTTATATACTCGGTATATTAATTTACACTTGTGATATTTCTCAGTATGCACCAGGAAGTCATATTTATACACAGCTATTTATCCCTTCCACATCACATCACAGAGGTTAGGAGTAAGGTGCCCCCCACAATCTGGAAAATCTGCATAAAATTTTTGGCCCTCTCTTTGTACCATTAGAAAAAGTCTGACCTCTTTCTTTTCTGGGGTATTTACAGCACCTTATTGTCAAATTTGGGTTAAGTATTTGGCCATAGACTCTGGGACATCTGCTGGCCTTCACTTGTCATCTGTGGCTTCTGCAAAACTCTCGAAAAATTCCCATTCAGTTTCCCATGCCAGACTGACATATATCAAAACCTCAGTGGGGAAAGTCGATGTGGAAGGGATAACTGTATTGTCTCCCTCATTAGACTTTGAGCTCCTTAAGGGAGGGAATCATGTTTTTTATTTTCTTCTCCATAACATTTAGCGCAATGCTGGGCAAATAGTAGAGGGTTAATAAGTGCTGCTGACTGCCTATTCAGGTAGCCTTTAGGTTAAAAATTCTGCTGGTGTCAGGGTCATCCCAGTAAAACCAAGTCCACCTAAGGCCATTCATGGAATCTGTGATATTCTTGCAAATATAGGCCACCTATCATCTAGATGATATCCTTACTCAATTTATTAAGCACCTACAACCTGCCAAACATTATGCTAAATACTGGAGCTACAAAGAGGGAAAAAAAGGAAAGAAACTCTCAAGGAAATTACTTTCCATCCAGGAAAACAAGCCAATCCAATAAACATTTATTAAGTGCTTACTATCAGCTAGGCTCAGTGCTAAGCACTAGGGATACAATTAATAAAATGAAAGACAATCCCTGCCCTCAAGGAGTTCACAGTGTAATGGGGGGTGGGGGGGAGGGGCCAGGAAGGACACACAGCACAGGGGTATCTTTTCCTTGGAGTTGAAACCAGGTAGGGCAGCAGATGCAGAGTGAAGTGAACCAAAAGGAAGTCTACTTTCTGACCTCTATAAAGGAAGGCATTGGGAAAATTTGGTACTCCACCCTTTAGCCCTCTAATCAACAATGTGGACATATATAATTATGTACAAAAATATGTATAAAATAAATATATGGTAGTTAGATACAAATTATCTTGGGAGGAGGGCACCGGGAATTGAGGGGATGGGGAAAGGCATTGGTACTTGTATGTCTTGAAGGAAGTTCGAGATTGAACATGAGGTGAAGTTAAGGAGGGAATGAATTCTAGACATGAGCGACAGCCCCTGAAAAGACACAGGCACAGAAGATGGAAATCTCCCTGAAAAGAAAAAATATCTAAATATGCAATAGAAAGGAAAAAACCCTACAAAATAGCTCTCTAAAAATATTTACTCTGAACATTTTCCACATTTCATTCACTTTGAATAGATCTTTTTAAAACTCATTTTATCATCATTTAGATCTATCATTTTCCTTATTGTTCTCCTCTTCCCAATTTTCCTATAATATGTTATCTTCACTACCAAATAGTCTATTTGAAAAGGAAGCATTTTTTCAAAAAGTTATGGGTGACAAGTTTGGGATATGTTCTTTCCTATGCTATTAAGAAAATTATTTAAAAGACAAAGAAATTAAAGGAATAAATATAGGAAGAGAGGAAACAATCATTGCCTTTTTCTGGTTTACTTAGAGAACCCTAGAGATTCAACTAAAATATAATTGAATTACAGTTTAGTCAGGTAGCAGGATATAAAGTTAAACATTAAAAAAACATCAGATTTTCTGCTTATTGCCATCAAAATACAGCAGGAAGAGATAGAAAGGAAATTCCATTCAAAATTACTACCAAATGAATAAATTGAACAAGACAAATCATAGCAAACAAAATTTATCTACAGAAATGAAAAGCTGAAGAATCTCAAGGGAAATAAGTGATAAGGAAAGAGGCCTACCAATACTTTACCTCGTGCTCTACTATAATGCTAAAATCATCAGAACTATTTGGTGCTGATTTTTGAAAAAGTTGATCAGTGGAGCAAGTATATTAGAACCTAAAACAATCAGATATGTTAGGATAATGTTCAGTACACTGATGGACTGGGATAAACTACTGAGGTAAACTCGATCAAAACTGGCAGGAAAACTTAAAGGAGTCTGGCAGAAATAAGACTTAAAAAAAACTTAAACCAACATCTCACACCATATACAACAGTAAGCTCCAAATGGAGATATCGTCATTTCATAATATAAACACCTTAGAAGAGTAGAGATACCTCTCACAGCTATGGATAATGGAAAAGTTCTTGACCAACTGAAATAATGACAGGAGTTTAGTATTGCACAAATTGGTTTCCAGGTGGTATTGAACTTCCAGACAGAAATGCCCAATAGGCACTCGGAAGTTGAACTGTATCTCAAGAGAAGGGTCAGGGCTGCATATAAAGCTGTCTTCCCTACGAAGATGATAGTTGAAGCTGTGGGAGTAGCAAAAGCTTAGAGAAAGAAGAACTGAGGGCTGAAGAAAAGAACCTTGAAGAATATCCACCCCAAGAGTTTGGAAAGAGAAAGCGGCAAAAGAGGGAGAGGGATGGTCAGAAATGTACAAGGGGAAGTAGGTAGAGCATGGCATCATAGAAGAAGACATGTGACAATTCAGTGTTGGTAAAAAAAAAAAGTTGATCAATAATGTTACAATACAGAGAATCAAGGAGAATAATCATTGAGAAAAGACTATGGATTTGGAGGTTTTTTAAGTCGTTGATGACCCTTGAAAGAACATTTTTCCTTAGAGCACTTCATAAAACCAGATTATATGGAGTTGAGCAAAAAGGTGGGAGAGAAGCCAAAGACCAAAAAAGGCTCCTTCCTAAATAACTTGGAAAATAAGGGAAGAGAATGTAACCCAATCAGCTTATCAATACTTGCTTGCTAAAACTCTGTTGGTATAAATGATCATTGCACGTTGCTTCCCCATTCTCCACCCATCAACACCATCCTATAAAGCAAGAAAATTGTCCTGGAAAAACAGTACCACCTGGTGGCCAGTATCAAGAGCCATCTGACCCAATATCTCTTCTCTACCACCTCTTTTCTTCCCTCTTTAAAGATCTCATAGGAACTTCATACCTCTTTCCTCTGGCTTTCAAATCCATAGCACAGTTAATTTCATCTCAGACAGTCTTACTTTTATGAATACGTGTTTCTTATTTTATCTCATTTCTTTTGGTCTCTCTTCCAATTCATGTCTAGTTATGTTAAGAAAATGTATTTCTTTTTCTGCCTCTTACTCTTGTCTCATTTGTAGGCCCTAAAATGACCATAATCATATTTAATAAGAAGATGGTGTTGATGATATATCTGTATCCAGAAAAATAAAAGAAATAAAGTAAATTTTGAAATAATATTATATCCTAAAGAACTCATTGAATCCTGAGATCTTAAAGTTGGAAAGGACTTTAGGGACTACCTAATCCAAACCTTAGCTAAATCAAGGATACCGACTACATTATGCCCACCAAGTGGTCATCCAGACTCAGCCTGTAGACCTCCAGTAGCAGGGAGCTCACTCCCTAAGTCTGCCTGTTCAGTTCCGAATGTTAGGAAGTTTTCCCCTGTGCTAACCAAAGTCTTTTTAGAACCCATCAGTCATAGTTCTTCCCTTTAGATTCAAACAAAACCAGCCTAATCCCTCTTCGATGATACAATCTTTTGTATATTTTAAAACCCTCATATGCCTCTGCCCTCAAATGTTGCCTTACCTGGACTAAACATCCCCAGTTTATTCAGTTGGTCATTACATAGCATAATTTCAAGTCCCCTCATATGCCTAAATGCTCTTCCCTGAACTAGCTTTTTGATCTCCCCTCTATAGCCCAGGACTAAACACTATATTCTTGGTCTTGTCCTACCAGGACAGAGTTGAACAGATCTATCATCTCACTCACTTTAGACTTGGTGCTTCTGTTAGATCACAGTAGCTTTTCTGGCTGCCACATAATTTTGCTGGTTTACCCTGAGTTTGCAGTCCACTAAAACACCTCATTCTTTTCACATGAATTGCTTTCTAGGCATGTTTCTTCCATCCTATACTTGTGCAGTTTACTTTTTGAACCCATATGCAGGCCTTTACATTTATTCCTATTAATTTCACCTTATTAGCTTCAGCCTATCCCCTAGCCTGTTGAGATCTTTTGGAATGCCAAATCTCTCTTTTATATTTATGTGAAGAACAGATTTTATCATGATGCCTTCCCCACTAAAGACCTCCTTGCAGGTTGATATCAGTCCAGCCATCATTGTCATTAGTTCTCAGCTAGTCATAAACTCTCCCAAGTATACTATAATTCATTTCATTCCCATGAACAAATATGCAAAACTGCCAGATACCTTACTGAAATCCCCCACTAAGAATGACTGTACTGTGTCAAAGATATTCCCATTAAAGAAATTATTTGCTTTTTAAAAATGTTTATTTTCATTTTCAGTTCAAAATTCTTTCCCTCTTCACTTCCTCCACCCAGTGAGAAGGCAAAAAATGCAGTACCCATTTATACATATGAAGTCATGCAAAACATTTCCACGTCCATGTTACCTCTATTAGGGAGATAGAGAAAGATATATGTTTCAATTTGCATTCAGTTCATCAGTTCTCTCTCTAGAGATGGATAGCATTTTTCATCACGAGTACTTAAGAGAAATGGCTTGTTCTTCTCTTAGTTTTGTATGACTTTTTCTTAATGAATTCTTGGTATCTCATTATGGTTACCTCTTCCCTTTCAAAGTGCCCTGAAACTGATGCAGTTTTTTCATGTATTTTAGAATAATTACTAGGTATCAAAGTCAATTGCTTTTTTATCTTTTTAATGAATGAGACATTTTCCCTTTCTCTAATTCCATCAATCACAATCCATTTCCTTAAACATCCCAGACGTAACCACACCCAGTTTTTTCAGTATGCTTGCAAATCACTCAAGGTTTGGACCAGTTGATTAGAACTCTTTGAAGGTGGCTATTTACCTTTGTTTTCAGTGTCCAAGTAGCTATTTTTGTTCTGTCCTTCCCAGTTTAAAGATAGTTCACTCGGGTAGAGAAAACAGAAGCAAAAAAGACAAGTTGAGTAGTTCTGTCTTCTCTGCATTGTCTATTACTATTGTCCCCTCTCCCCTGAACATCAAATGGATCTCGTCCTTGACTTTCTTCTTGCTCCAACTTGGATTTCTAAAAGGCCCTTTTGTGCTGCCTTTAGAATATATGGAAAACCTCTGCTCACACTGGGTTTCTTTCCCAAAGCCATTCTTACCAAGTCTTGCTGCTTTTTGTACTCAGGTTTAAGTCTCTTGCTTCCAGCTCCTTTGTATACAATGGAATCCAGCACTCAGTAAAGCCTTTGAAAGTACTTAGTTCTCTTCACAATCTTCTAACTTCACCTTATTCATCAGAAATTTAGATAAATAAAACATTTCATTCATTTTCACTGTTTTTCTATTTTCAGTTCAACCAATAGTAATCCAATCAATCAATAAACATTTATTACATACCTACTCTGTTCCAGGCACCATTCTCAACACTGGAGATTCAAAGACCATTACTGTTTTATATCTGCAATCATCAAAGATGTAAGATATTTCAGTCACCTTAGGGGTAAATATACTTACTGAGGTAATTTGTTGTTTAGTCTGATTGTTCATGACCCCATTTGGGGTTTTCTTGGCAAAGATACTAGAGTGGTTTGCCATTTCCTTCTCCAGTTCATTTTTACAGATGAGAAAACTGAGACAATAAAGGTTAAGTGACTTATCCAGGGTCATACAGCTAGTAAGTGTCTGAAGCAGGATTTAAACTCAGAAGATAAGTTTTCCTGACTCCAGGCCCAGTGCTCTATCCACTGAACCACCTCATGAAGTAATATAGGCAGCCAGTTAACATTATATTGAGACAGTATGTTATAGTAGAAATCATACAACTTGGAGTCAAAAACAGGTATTTGAATTCACTTAAACTTTCTGACCCTTTGTTTCCTCCTCTCTTAAATAAGTATAATAAATAATACTTGAACTTCTTTCCCCAATGAAGATCAAATGAAATAATATGTATGCAAAAACTCTTCAGGCCCAGGATAAATGTGGCTGGAATGTCTTCCTTTTTTCCTTCCCCCTCCTCCCATGACTCTGCTCTTCAAATCCTACACATCTGTTGAGGCTTAGCCCAAATGCCATTTCTTCCATGAAGGGTTATCTGATTCTTTCCATTTGGAAGCAATCACTGCCTCTTTGGAGCTCATGTAGATAATTCTTTGTATCCCTTATTATATTTCACATCAGTTATTTCGAAACTTGACCTTACCCCCTTCCCTCAGAGTTTTGCACATATTAATATATTGGTTGAATTGATTTTGTTCAAGAGTCCTTTGGAGCATCCTCTGGAAGACTTCAGCCTTGCTCCTTGACCAGATTTTTCCATTTCTAGTCCTCCTGCATTTACTGCTTCTAGAGCCAAAACCCCCAGGTTTCTGGGTTTGGAATTTTGTTTTATAAGATTTTCACCAAACATTTTGGTGAAATCTTTTTAATCAGCTCAGTTGTTTTTTTTTTTTTTTAAGCAATTGGGGTTAAGTAACTTGCTCAAGGTTACACGGCTAGTCATTATTTGTGTGTGGGTGCTCATTTTCTGAGGCTGGATTCGATCTCGGGTCATCCCAACTCTGAGGCCGGCGCTCTACTCACTGCGCCACCTAGCCGCCCCAATCAGCTCAGTTTCTAATGTTATATATAAAATCACCAGGTGAGAGTAAGATTGGCTAGACACTGAGCTTAATAGAAAGTACTCTATCGTTTCAATTAGATTACAGAGATCATTCTTGAGAGGGTAGACACTTCATTTCAACAATAATTAAGTGCCTATATTCAAAGGACCCTCTACTACAGTGGGTACTATCATAGAGACAAAGTTTAGAGAAAATGGAGCCCCTGCCCTCATGGAGAGTATAATTTAGCAATAAAATCTATAACCTTAGATTATACTCTAGTGGTTTACCATTTCCTTCTCCAGATGAGGAAACTGAAGCAAACAGGGTAAAGTGCCTTGTCCAGAGTCACATAGTAAGTGTCTGAGGTCAGATTTCGGCTCACAAGGATGAGTCTTCCTGACTCCAGGCTCAGTACCACCTAGCTACCCCAAACAAGGTAATGTAGATAGCCAATTTATATTATATTGAGTCAGTATGGTATAGTAGAAATAATACATATATACCTAGGTTTAAGGAGTCATTCTTTTCTCCTGGAATACCTATCCCCATCTCTCCATAAACCCATGTTCTTACTCCATTTTTTTTTTTTTTGCTTTTTGGAGGGCAATTGGGGTTAAGTGACTTACCCAAGGTCACACAGCTAGTTTTTATGTTAAGTGTCTGAAGCCAGATTTGGAGTCAGGGGGACCTGAGTTCAATTCCAGCCTCAGATACTTAACACAACTGGTAAAGTAGCATCTATGAAAAACTAATAGAATGTGACTTAGTCTGGAGACAAAGAAGGGGTCCTATCAAATTTGCAAAAACGATTTGTTACTTTTTTGCTACTTTACCAGTATTTTAACTGTTCTCATTTTTCTCAATCCTCCAGGGATTCTCCATTGGTTATTACAAAATGGTAAAACTCAACTTGGTCTTTAAAAGTCTTTGACTATTGTTATTTGTGGTACCTCATAGTTTGTAATAATAAATTCTTGTAATAATAAATTGAGTAAAATCTTCAAAAGTGAAAAAGACAGTAGTGGGTTTGCAAGCACACAACTAAATTTACTGAGAGAAATATGTTGTATTCATCTGGTTTCTGCACATAAATCCTTGCCTTGTTCCTTGAAAGTGGTGAAATTTACAATGGAGGGCACTGGTGTTTATGGTTGTGAAAATGTAAGCATCAGGTGTACCCATTCAATGGAATAGTTTCAGCATAGACCAAAAATAAAGAACAGAAGAGTCCATTTCTCCTTTTCTAAGAAAGATCTCTGGGTTGCTTCTAGTCACAAGTGGAGAGAAGGTCCACCAAATATAAGTATGTCAATCATGTGTTTGAAAACAAGCCTTAATGATATTTTTTAACTCTCTTTGCAGTTGACTGGGTTGAGTGTCTCCAATGGAAAGGACCAGCTTGTGGTTTTCCATACAAAAGATAACAAAGACCTCATTGTCTGCCTTTTCAGCAAACAGCCAACCAATGAGAGTAGAATTGGTGAACTCGTTGGGGTTCTGGCAAACCATTTCAAGAGGTGAGTTCTGACTTCATTCTGGGAAGTTGAGCTAAGAAAACTGAAATCTTTCATTGCAATTATTTGCAAACTTACATCATACCATTTTAATTCTGTCTGGTAATTTTCTTCCCTAAAAAGAGCCTGTTTAATGTAACAAAGTTCCACATAGAATACTTTGGTCAAAGCTTGGTTTGGTTTCAAGATTAGGATTTGTTACCAGATCTTTCCTCCTCCAGCATAACCAATAATGAAACAACACACTTACAATAAAATCTCTTTCTTGTTAATCCACATATAATGAAATCTAGCAGATAGCAAAAATACTTGAGAATTCTACTATTAAAACCCAATCAAGCCATCCTTTCTCATCTAATCTCAAAGGACAGAAGAATTAAGGGATATTGTTCCTGCCTGCTGGTTAGAGACTGCAAATTTAAAACAACTTGTGAATCTTGTTTTGTTTTGTTTTTTAAAGAAAATATGATGTAATATAACTTTAATATCTAAATGGTGAGATAGAGAATGGAAATCAGATTAAGGGAGGGAAGGGCATGGTCAGCAAATTGTCTTAGATGGAATGGAGTAGTCGGTAAGGAGTTACACGAAATAAAGCAGCCTTTTGGCAAAGGACCTCAGATACTAGGCTGAGGTATTTGTTTTTGGTAGAAAGCCACAAATAATCACTGCACACTCTTAGGGCTAGAGGTATGATGTAAAGTCTGTTTTTTAAGGAAGATTGTTCTGACATTAAAAGGGAGGAGAAGGTGGCAATTCTGATAGTCATCCTAATGTGAGGTGATAAAGGCATGGAGTTGGGGCAATGATTGTGAAAATAGGTAGGAGGGAATGAATCTGAAAAAAAAAGATTGTGGAGGAAAGATTATGCAATTGAAGAGCAAGTAAGGATTTAATAACAACTTTATTAAGGAACTACATACCACAAGGTGGGCAGTTGGGTGCAGTGGATAGGGTGATGGGCCTAGAATCAGACAGATTCATCTTCAGGAGTTCAAATCCAGCTTCAGATACCTACAAGCTGTGTGACCTTGGGCAAGTCTCTTAACCCTGTTTGCTTGATGATGGGTATGGAAGGATAAAGGAGAGGATCTCTTAATATGAATAAGGATAATATGGGGTAGAGCCTGGGCCTGTGATTTCATTGATGTGGAGAAGTTTAGAATGAGACACCTTCTCTGTACCTTATAGATGCACTAAGAGGTCAAGTGACTTGGCCAGGCTGACAAAACCATTATGGGTCAGAGGTAGGCCTTGAGCTCAGGTCTTTTTGGCTCCAGGGCCAACTCTGTCTCCACTACACTGTGCTGGCTCCAGATTATATTGATGACAATCTTCTTCTTGGAACTCCTGTTCATCTCCTGCACAATGTCATGCTTCTGAAGAATCGAAGAGAGCTTGCCAGTACTGGATTAGATGGTGTCCAAGGAGCTCAAAGGCCTGAATAACTGTCCCTGTCCACAGTGTTACTGACAACACTCTCTATGCCTCAGGCTGCTTGTGAAATTTAAATGTTAATTGTAAATTTGTGGCTTTGACCTGTGCACTGTAGCCTTGTGTTTTAGGGGCTGAGAGGGTAAAGAGAGGACCGGGGTAAGAAATGAGAGGTCTGGAAGAAAAAAAAAAGAAAGAAAACCTAATGTAGACAGCAGATCCTGAGTTACATAAGATTGTTATATAATTTAGATAGCCTAAAAAAAAAATCTTGCTGTTGTTAGGATGGGTGAAGCTATCACCTAGCAGTGCAGAAAAATCTCAGCGTTGCTAGGGAAGAATCACAGAGGGATTTCATTTCCATGCAATGAACCTGCTTTATTTTTAATTGCAATAGGTATCAAATATTGATTTCTTACATCTATTTGTTAATTTATTGTATACTTTTAGGAGGAGGGGCAGAATTCAAGGCCTTGGTCTTAGGGACACACCCAGGATCAGGAGGTCTTCATTTCTCTTGATGTGGACCTCCCCCACTTTGGCAGTCTGAACCCTTTCTCAGAAGAATGGTTTTTAAAATATAACATAAAATGCATAGGATTACCAAGGAAATCAAATATATTGAAATACAATTATCCAAGTATTTTTTTATTAGGTTCACAGATCCCAGGTTTGGGACCCCTGCTTACGGTTGTTGAATGGTATATGAGTAATCATTATCAGAACATCTTAAAAATATTATTTGTAGGGAAAAATTTTAAGGCCATTTTTTCTTATGTAACTGATCCATAAGTTGGGATTTAGTAACAGTTTTATTAAGGAGACACATACCACAAGGTGGTAGCTAGGTGGCACTTTGGATAGAGTGCCTGACCTGGAGTCAGGAAGACTCCATCTTCCTGAGTTCAAATCCAGCCTTAGACTCTTCCTAGCTGTGTGACCCTGGGCAAGTCACTTAACCATGTTTGCTTCAATTCCTTGTCTGTAAAAAATGAGCTGAAGAAGGAAATGGCGAACAACCCCTCCAGTATCTTTGCCCCAGAAGGAGTCATGAAGAATTGATCACGAAGATCAGATGTGGCTGAAACAGCTGAACAACAACAGTATACCACACACACAGAAACCTTTCAAATCTCAATCCTATTGGCACTGAAAAATCTAGCACAGCAAACATACATGGTAAATATCATCTCTGCTTCATGGATTTCACTCATTTATGTAAAAGGGTTAAGAACTTGGTTCTTTCCCACTGTGCCATTATGTGATTATAATTCTCTGCCATTAAATATTATTCTTGAGACATGTTAATCAGCAAGTCAATCCAACTCATTTTATCAGTCATTATTATCTTTAAAAAATTAAGCAAACCTGTCCAGGTGAGGATTTTAAAGGATGTTTTTGGTTTGGGTTTTTTTTAATTGTTGAGAATTCAGAGCTTCAGCATGAAATCACAATTCTTAACCCTCCATACCATTTTTTCCCACTATGTACTTTGGGATGGGTTTTTATCAGTTGTTATTCCAAAGATTCTTGTCTGTGCTTCCAACCAAACTTTTCTGGTCTCAGGAAACTTCATATTAAGGAGGTCAATAAGTAGAGGGCTACTGTGGAATGATGGATAGAGAGGGTGGTGGCTAGGTGGCACAGTGAATAGAGCACAGGCCCTGAAGTCAAGAGGACCTGAGTTCAAATTCCGCCTCAGACACTTAACACAAAAACTAGCCATGTGACCTTGGGCAAGTCACTTAATCCCAATTGCCCCTTCCCCCCTCCAAAAAAAAGCACAAAAAAAAAATGAATAGAGAGCTGGCCTTCATATCAGCGATATCTGTATTGATGCGTCCTGACTTGGACAGCTGAGGGGGCCCAATGGACAGAACACTGAGCCTTGAGTCAGAAAGATCTGAGTTCAAATCTGGCCCCAGATACTTCCCAGCTGGGTGACCTTGGGCAAAGTCACTTAACCTCTTCCTCAGTCTCCTCTGGTGTAATCCTCCCAGGATTATTATCAGGATCAAATGAGATAATAATAGTACTATGTAGAGTGCAGTGCCCAGCATCGAGGAAGCACTAGATAAATGTTATTACTATTATATATAATTATTAAATCATTCATAATAAAATTATAATAATTATAGTATTAATATTATTATCCATTGGCAAGTCACTCAGCCCCTCCAAGCCCACAAGTTGCTAGGCGGGTCAGCTACAGTGATCGCCACAGAGGAAAGCTTGCCACACCAGGGAAATCCCAGGTCCAGTCTATAAAAAGGAGGGGAGGAGGAGAATTTCATAAAGAGCCAGTTCCTTCTTCTGGCTAAATGATATTTCCTGAACTGATAAGGATACAGTAGCACCATTTTATGATGTCCTCATTAACTTAGATTTTTTAGTAAAAAGTTAATTCAGACTTCATTTGTTTGGAACCAGGTGCACAGTTGCCTGACTCAGCTTTGTTCATTTCCCTGTGTAAATGTTTAGAGTGTATTTATGGGTGGAAGTCAGTCAGGTCATCATGTGGCAAAAACTGTAAAATCCAATCCAGTTTAGTTTTTTTTGGCATTTTCACATTATCAGATGTGTTTTAAACCAGAGAATTATAGGATCACCTCCTCAGAGCTGGAAAGGACCTCAGAAACCATCTCGTCTAACCCCCTTGTTTTACCTCTGAGGCAAGGCAAACAGTTCTATTGACTTGCCCAAGGTCATACAGCTAGTAAGCATCTGGGGCAGGATTCTAATTCAGGTCTTCCTAGCTCATTTGTCTTCATTTAACTAATGGAAATTGAAGAACTAAGAAACAAGATGACTCCTATAGTCACAAAAATCATCTGAGAGGAATGCTGAAAGCAGAATGCTAGAGAAGTGCTTTATCTTCCCCATCACCTTCCTGAGGAGGAGGTTATAGTTCACTGGCCAAGGATGACATGAGGTTCGGAGTCAAAATAATTTGACTGGAGATAGACCAAGGGTCACGGCCTCAAAGACACAAGGATGTGCAGTTGTGAGGACAAATTAGAACTGGAAGTAGACAGGAAAATTCTTAGCGGAGTTCTGGAAGGAAGAAATGAGGGTAGAAAAATGGGGCATTGCCCACCCTTCCCATCCCCCCCCCAAGAATGGAAATACTTGGAAAATGCTGTTTCTAGAAGGTTTTATCTCAGATAGGCAGTCCTCAGTACTTTGGTGCCTCAAATGGTAAATTCCCTGGGAATTTAATTTTTTTTTATACAAAATCAGCTGTGTTGAGAGGGGAGGAAAAAAGAGAGATAAAGGAGGGGGGAGAAGGAAGAGAAGGTAGGAGAGAGAGACAGAGAGAAAGGAAAGGGGAGGAGAGGGGAGAAAGATATATCATAAATGATGGAAAACAGAATGCTTGCCTTTGTAACTGCATGACAGAAATACTTCAATGAGAAGTTTCTGTTTAAATCCATCGGAAGTTTAGACCTGGCCAGTTTTGAAGCTGTCCTGTTCCCAATCCAGTCTTTCTGGCCGTCTTAAGCCTCCGGGAGACCAGTGCCTTTCCCTCTATTCTCTCATTTCTCAGTCAAAACCAGAAAGAATTTAGGAACTAGCGCTTCTGCTTGTGGATGAACTGACTGATGATAATTTAACACTCCAAAGAAACTCATTCTCTCTCAAGTATTATTGCAGCTCCACTTTTCCCTGTTAGGCTTTTTATCTGGAGCTGCAGTATAAAAGATTTTTCCTGTTTCCCTTGTCTTGATGGAACTGGAATTGCAAATATTAGCAATTTACTGTTTGAAGGAAACAGGATGACCCTGAAGTCATACTGAGCCACCATGGTTGGTGCATGTTTCCCTTCCTCCCTTCTCCCCTAAACAGAAGGAGCTCTTCTTCCTGAAAGTAGTCCATGGAAACACTGGTGATGGTGAGGGTGAGGGTTTTTTTCATTCTTTTAACTTTATTGTTTCTTTTTTATTTTACTTATTTATTTTTCATTTTCAACATTCACTTTTATAAAGATTTTGAGTTCCAGATTTTGCCCCTCCCTCTTCTCCCCATTCCCCCAGATGGCATGCAATATTATATTAAACATATCTTCCCTTAGTCATGTTGTGAAAGAAGAGGTGATTGTGATCATGAAACCTTTAACCTGTCTCCATCTTTTTCTATCATTTACTGTCCATCCTGTAGCAAAGATCTTCCATCTCTAGACCTTACAGAGAGAGAGCCCTTCTCTATCTGTCCCCAGTGCCTGCCATCCACTCACTGCCCCTACCCCCAAAGAATCTTGGCTGCAGCTTTTATGTCTCCTGGAACATTTGATTCTATTTCAGCTCATGTTTGATATTTTTAATATAATAATCTCTCTTCATCACCCTGCTGTGTGGCTTTATTCCTCCTACATTATTTCTACCTCTGATTATGATCAAAAGCTTCTGAGAAGCTATCACGTCATTGGAAGGTGCCCTCACCAATAGCAGTATTTCTGTATCTTCATAAATCTTCCTGAATGACCCTGCCTTTCTCCTCATTACACTTGCTACACCCCAGCTTCTTTTGAAATTGCTCTGTAAATAAAAGGTATGATTATTATTCTTATTGTCTTTTTCTGGTTTGGAAAATGAAAGAGGTCAAAGAGCATTCTTAAATGAATGGGTATATCTCTTCATATCTGAGTACTGTGACATACAATCTCTTGAAACCCCGTGGCCCGTGGTGCCCTGCTGGGTATGGCATGAACACAAGCTGAGGTTTCCTTTCTACGGCCTGGGTGCCAGCTGTTTGCTAGATGTGTTTGCTTTACAGAGGTTATAAATACTGCTGATTTAGCTCTTGGTTGGTTTCTCACCCTGAGCCGCAGCTACCTGCTGTTTAGAAGCCTTTCTGCCCACTACTAAACAGATGGTCTCAAGTTGGCTGCCCTGACTATGGATTCACCATCAACTCGGCAAATATTAAGCTCTCAAAGGACCCATCTGCCTTAAGCAGCTGTCCAGGCATTTGCCTGTCTCTCTGCCGGGAGTCTCAGCATCACACCAGTCTCAAGCATAGAAATTTCTTATTTTTCCTCTTCTATTTTCATGGAAGGGAGCCAGGAAGTCAGTGCCATCTGCCTCTTGTTTTTCACATTCAGCATCTTTAATATTTGCTTAATTAAAGGAGGAGGGAGAGTACAGTCATTGAATTTAGGCTGGAAATTTGACCTATTTCTCTATCGGTGGTTTCCAGAGCTTAGGGATCACTTGGCTTGTGGGCTTTTTAAGATCTCCTGTAAAAAGAGGAATATAGTCAGACAAAGATTCATCACACCAGCCTCTCAAGCTGTGTTGGCGTCAAGAAGGATAAAGAGGAAATTGACAGGAAAAATGAGGAGAAAGGAAAGCAAAGATGAGAGACAGACAGACACGCTAGAAGAAGGAGGCGAAAGATTGCTTTATTTCTTTTATTCCAAGGTCCTAATCAGTAGCATCCTTTACAACCATCTCCCAACTTGCAGACTGCCCTAGTCTGACTTCCCAACTGCACTGGGTTTCCCTGACCTTGATGATCTATTTACAAAGCATTTTCTTTAAAAAAAAAAAACACAGAAAACCTTAAAACATTGTATATTCATATGCAGATTTAGGAAGCACTACTTATAGTAGGGCTTCTGAACCTAGGGTACATGAACTTTTTACTTTACTATTTTGATCACTATATTTCAATATAATTAGTTTCCTTTTTAATCCTATATATATTCTGTGCATTTAAAACCTTATTCTGAGAAGGCATGTGCAGGTTCCATCAAACTGACCAATGGGGTCCATCTCTCTCTCTCTCTCTCTCTCTCTCTCTCTCTCTCTCTCTCTCTCTCTCCCTCTCTCTCTCTCTCTCTCACACACACACACACACACACACACACACACACACACACACACACGTGTTAAGAATTCCTGACTTGGAATCAGCTGCTATTATTCTTCTTCTAATCAGAATTTACCTGTTTGACTTCTTTCTGTCCCAGGGTCAAGGGAATAAAACCCATGAACTTGCTCCTCCCCATTTTGCATCCCTTAGCATCCTGATGTTACACATATGGTGGGTGTGAAAATGCACATGTGCACACTGTTCTTTGATCTGTGGCCACAGCTGCTGTTTACAGACTCTGTTCATGATTTTAATTCTACTTCTTGTGATGGTAATCGACCTCAAACCATTACTAATAACAACCGTCCAATTCCTGATTCTTACATGTTGGATTCTGTCAATCCAGTGATTGTCCAGCCCAGGCAAGGCCTCATGTTAGGCTCCTAGAGGCAAACAAAGGTTAATAAGAATGGGTCCCTGCCTCCAAGAAGCTTACAGCCTAGTCGAGGACATGAAGCAGAAACACACAGAATGTTAAATGACAATAGAGGACCAAGAAATGTCACAAGACAACATGTGATCAAAGCCCCCAGCTGCGCCACATGGTGGGAAGCTGTCCTTTCTTACAACATCTCCAGGGGCCTTTCTCTGAGTTGGTTATTCAGCCCCCCATACCGTTTTGATTGCCCACTGTTTACCAGTTCTCCCTATGGTAAAATCAGGTTGAGGTGAGCATATTAGCATACAGCTAGGAACACCAAGCAGAGAATTGGCGTTTATGCTATGCCAATTGTAGAGACCATTTAAAATGGTAGCGTTAAGTGGAAATGGCGTCAGACTCCAGAAGGGTGCAGTTGTTCAGATAAATGTTGTTATCTCTGAGGGATGAAGGCTGGTGGAAAGCAGCGTGCTTAAGAGTCAGAAACCTGAACTCCAGTCCTGCTTTAATACTCAGTCATATGACCTCAAGGAAGTCACTTAACTCACGCCTCCTCCAAACCCCCTCTGCAGACCTTGGTTCCCTCATTTGTGAAAGATCAGCCTAAACAACCTCTAATGCTCCTTCCAGTTCTTGAATGGTTCATTTATGCCAAGCAGGTAGAGGTTTGTCAAACACTCATAGACTCTGAGAATCCTGCTTTTGCTGGCACAGACAGCTGAGTGAATTTAATTCGACAAGTATTTTTTGAGTATTCACACTATGGCTAGCCTGGTGCATAAAAATAATAATGATTACAAACTTTGTCTCTGCTCTCCAGAAGCTTACAATTTTAAATTGAAAAAACAATGTCAATTTGCAATAAACTGTTAACTGGAACACAATCCAGTCCCATAATACATGGCATGATGATCAAGCCAGGGTCCAATCCCAGCAGTCTGTCACTCCCAGGACAAATATTTTGACTAGCATTGGTCCTGAAGTCCCACGTCTTTCCTTTCTAATCCCTTCTTGGCACTTTTCCTAGCACTCCCCTCTACCAGGACACCCTGGGAATCTCTACTCCAACACCGATTCTAGATTTTAACTAGTATGGTGTTTAGGCAGGGGCTTTACTCATAGGGAAAGAGCAAATTCACAAATAATACAGATGATTTTTTTTAATATTAACAAAGTATCTGCCTAGCAATGCAGTGGACAACTCTTGTTTCCTAGATCTAAAATAGTTTCCCCAGATTTTATTTCACTCTTATTGTTAGCAGCCCCAGGTTTCTTGGGCACATATTCTTCTTCCAGCTAACTAGTAGAGTATATCTCTGTTCCAGGCCACTGGGGGCCATGGCTCTATCAGGTTGCAGGTTCCTAGTCTTATCCAGTTCATGGGTATATAATCAGACCTATCCCTAACCAATCAAGAGTGGTCACTGACACTAGCCTAGTCCACCACTATAACTGTGGACAGCATGTGCTCAGTAAGTGATGACAAAAATATGTATAATACCAAGGCTGATATAGCACATCATCTACTGCATCCTAAAAATTCACAAAGACACAAACTACCTAGAACCAGGCCTCTGTGTTTCCTCCCAGCAGTCTCTAGCCTATGGCATCATTCCCGTCTTCCCCCACCCCCACCCCTGTGCTCAGGATGCCAGGCTTTGATAGGGTAACCTTCACCTTCTCTTTCCCAGAAAATTCCAATCCCCTTCTCAGTTGTCCCCACAATGTCCCTGCATGCATACCCCTTATGTTGCCCTTTCCTGGCTCCCTCTTTTGTGTAAGCTCCTTGAAGGACTGTCTTGCTTGATTGTTCAGTATTTATGCTTGGCACTGTGTCTGACATGTAATAAGTGCTTAATAGATACTCTACCAAACCAGAGAGCAAAATGGAAATAGAAAAAAAATCCGTTGGTCATCCCCTTGAAAGAAATCCCACAATGAAAACTCCCAAGAATATTATAGTCAAAATCCAAAGCCTCCAGTGAAAGAAAAAATACTGCAAATATCCAGAAGGAAAGAATCCAAGCACCAAAAAGCCTCAATCAAGATCATGTACAATTTAGCAACCACCACTTTAAAGGAGCAGAGATCTGGGAATATGACATTCCAAAAGGTAAAGGATATAAACTTACAGCCAAGAATAATTTACGTAGCAAGACTAAGTATAATCATATGGACATTTAATGAAACAAGGACTTCCAGTGTCCCTGATGAAAAGATCAAATCTATGGAGAAATTATGAAATTCAAAACAGGAATTAAAAGAAATATGAAAAAGGAAAACATAAATGAATAATCATAAGGGACTAAGTAAGGATAAACTGCTTCCATTCTAATATAGGGAGATGATACATGTGTCCCCTCTGAATCCTATCTTTATCAGGGATCATAGAGGGAATCTAATTTGACAGAAGGCCTATGAATGGATCTGGTGTGTCTTGATAGAAAGACTTACACTGGGTCTGGGGCAAGAGAGGAAGGGAAAGGAAGGTTAAGTAAAATCACTTTACATAATCAGGATTCACAGGTTTTTGCAAATAAGGAAGAAGGGTGTGAGGAGTTGAATCTGGAACCTCACTCTCATCTGAACTGGTCAGAAGAGAGAATATACATCCATAATTGGGTACAGAAATACATTTCACTCAACAGGAAAATAGAGGGGAAAGGAGAGAATGGAAAGTTCCAGGGACAGTAGATTAAGGAGGGATTGATTCTAAGCAAAACAATCTCTGGCTAAGAATGTACAAAAATATTTATAGCTCTTTTGGGGGTGGCAAAGAATGGAAATACAAGGCTATGATGATCAATTCAGGAATGGCTAGATAGTTGTTATTTATATAAATATGATGGAATATTATTGTGCTATAAGAAATAAAGAAGGCTATGGTATCAGAGAAACATGGGAAGACTTGTATAAATCTGAATGACACAAAATGAGGTGAATAGACACAAGAGAACAATTCATATGGTAACAATATTGTAAAGACCAACAACTTTGAAAAATTAGGAATTCCATTCAATGTAATGACCAAACACAATTCTAGAAAATTGATGATGAAACATGTTACCTCCTGGAAGAGTGGTGATTCAAAATGCAGAATGAGACACGTGTATATATATACATACATACATACATACATACCTTTTTCTTTTTTTTTTCTTTTGGATGTAGTCTATGCAAAAATTTGTTTTGCTTGTAATGTTTTGCTTATAATGTCTATGCAAAAATTTGTTTTGCTTGTAATGTTTTTCTTTCATTATCAACTAGAAGTGGGAATGAGAAGTAGAAAAAGCAGGTTTTTGCTGATTGAAGAAAATAAAATTTATTTTTAAAAATATTCCAAATGACAATTAGAGAAAATTCACATTAAAACAATTCTAAGGTTCCTCCTCATACTCAGTAGATTGGCAAAGATGACCAAAAAAAATTCACAAAAGTTAAATCAAATAAACTTAAACAATAATAAATATTGTACTAAGGGGCAGCTAGGTGGATAGAGTGCTGGGTTTGGAAGATTCATCTTCATGAGTTCAAATCCAGCTTCAGACACTTACTAGCTGTGTGACTTTGGGCAAATCATTTAACCCTATTTGTTTCAATTCCCTGATCTGGAAAATGAGCTGGAAAAGGAAATGGCAAACCACTCCAATATCTTCATTGAGAAAACCCCAGATGGTGATCACAAAAAGTCAGACGTGACAAAAAACAAACTGAACAACAAATATTATACCATGTGAACAAACATTTGACTGACCAGTTCCCTTACTCCACAGTATAAAGATTTAAAATTAGAAGTAAAATTGTCCTCCAACATTACTTAAAGGACAACTACTTGTACACAATCATAAAAAAAAAACAACTTTTTTTTTCATAAAGACTTTTGTGCAGAGCAAACAAACCTGTTCTGCCTGTGGGCTTGGATGTTCATACTCATAGCCTTCAGGTTGGGATAATTTGTAATCACTAACTTTTCAGAGCTTCTTAGCAATAGAATTGCAGTGCTTAAAAAAGTGGATTACTTGAAAAACAACAGCCCCTCAGCCCTGTGCTTGATAATGACATTTCTTCCAGGTCAACTAACTGGGGGTACAAGATGAGTCTTCACTAAACAATCACATCCTCACCCTTATTTCTCTTTGAAAATACTTTTCCCTGTGGAGGATGTGTTCAATCTCTTGTGCATTTTCAGCTTAACATCCTTGTAGAAGTCTTCTTTACCACCTTGTTTAAGAGATCTCGTCAAAATCACAAGCAAGTTGGTCTGTACCTGTGCTTTAAAAGGTGTCATGAGATTGGCTTGGAGCCTTCGTAGTTTTTTGTTTGAGTAAAAGTACAATCATATTTTCAATCAGAAAGAGTCGATTTTTTCAGATTAAAAAAAATAAACCAACTTTTTAAAGGACAGCTCTTGCAGATATTCCCGGAAAGGAGAGCTGCTACCTAATATAATATTAGTAAAGCATTTGCATCACACTTTCCATTTATAAAGCATGGGCATATGCATTATTCTGCTTGATCCCCATGGCAACTCTCATGTCTGTTTTGTATGTCCCTATGATACATGTAGCATCTCCTTTCACTGGATTGTAAGCTCCTGGAGAGCAGACTGTTTTTCATTTCTCTTTGTATCCCCAGTGCCTAGCACTGTTAGGCACTTAATAAATGCTCATTGATTGCTTTATTGACTGGGAGGTATGCAGGCAGATAGTATTATATCATCATGAGACATAATACAATCAAGTGACTTGCCCTAGATTCATTACACAACTGGTTAGTAGCACAGCTGGACTAAATTCTAAGTTTCCTGCTCACTGCCCCTCCCCTTCTACCAAGCTGCCTCTTGATTTGGAAACCATAAACTTCTGTGCCATTCCTCTTCAAAATTTTGCACTTTTTTTCCCCCTGACAAAAATCTAAGCCCTGGATTTGAACTAATTCTTCATTCTGTTGAGGTCTAAGGTGTAGGGGTGCTCGAGACCCCAACAAACCAACATGCTAGGTCCTGCTGAATGAATTTGACCCATGTCTTCTCTCAGCCAAAGCAAAGTTTATTAAAGGTTTGCCATAATGGGTAGACTCTTAAGGAGCCCTGGTATCTGGGACGCCTGTGTTGTACAAATGGCCCAGAATAATCTGACACAGAGTGAGTCTGCACTAGATAATTTTCAGCCCCTTCATGGAGGCAAGATAGGTCTTTATATACAGAAAAGTTGTGGGAAGAATCTGGGGAGGGTCTTCAGGAGGAATCAAATGAGGTCAAACTCCAGTGATGAGAGATTAAGGGTGGGAATAGCTAGAGGCTACCTGGAGATGACAGACAATGGAGGTCTAGGCTAGTTTAAGGGTAACAGATTTGGACATAGATATTTTGGGAGGATCAAGGGTGGAGGGTAGCTGGACCTTGGAGGGCTGGCTAGTAAGAGATTTGGGCTGAGCTATAATGAAAGGTTTATAGCCTAGGCAAATGCCTCCCATGGAAAGATTCAAGGAGAGGTCCAGGGGATTACCAGAGCCCATACCTCCTCAGTATCATTCCTCTTCAAAATTTTGCTTTTTTTTCCCCCTCACTAAAATCTGAGCCCTGTATTTACACTAATTATTCATTCTCCTAAATTCACTTATACCTAAGAGCCAAGAAAATCAAATGTGCACAAGACAGCTATCCCATTCAGGTGATATTTTCATTTTTCTTTAAGATCATTGGTTCCTACAGATACATCCAGGATCAAAAAAACCCACAGTTTGGTAGCTGAAGTCTTTCATAACCTGGCTCTTCCCTACTTTTCTGGTCTTCTTAAACTTTAATCCTGAAACCTACCTGCTCTGCACACCACACACACACAGACACGCGCGCGCGCGCACACACACACACACACACACACACACACACACACACACACACATACAGACATACAGACACACTACCTTCACTCTGCAATCCAGTGATACTAACCTCTGCTGTTCCTTGAATATGATTCTCTAACTCTCAACATTTCCATTGGCTGTCCCCCACACCTGGAATTTTCTCCCTACTCATCTCTGCTTCCTAGTTTCCTTCAAGTCCCAACTTCTCTAAGAAGGGAAGAGAATAGAACACGAATTTAGTGAGCCCCTACTATGTGCCAGGCAGTATGCTAAGTGCCTTACAAACATTATCTCATTTGATCCTCACAACAGACTTGTGATGTATGTCCATGGAGGTACATGTGTTTATTATCATCCTTTTGAAGTTGAAGAAATTGAGGCAGATATTAAATGACTTGCCCAAGGTCATACAGGTAATATCTGAGGTTGAATTTGAACTCAGGTCTTCCTGCCACCAAATCTAGCACCCCATCCACTACAAAGCCTAGCTGCCTTTTCTGATATCCTCTATGGTATTGTGATTATCTACAATTTATCTGGTGTGTAAATAGATGGATGGATGGATGGATAGATACATAGATAGATGGATAGAAAGATGCTATACATAGTTATTTACATGTTATTCACCCCAAAAATAGGGGGTTTTGCCTTGTTTTGTATCCACAATGCTTAGCACAACCGGCACATGGTAAGTTCTTAATAAATGCTTATTGACTTGAACGTGCAACTCAGTTTCTTCATTTGCAGCCCTAACTTTAACCTGTCCTATTTTCCCCACAGGGTCCTTATATTATATGAGATAAGCAATTAGAAATAAAAGTGTTTTGGAAATGCATAGTATTCCTACTAATACATTGTTGGTGGGGTTGTAAATGTGTATTAACCATTCTGGAAATCAATTTGGAATTATGTGAATAAATGTCCATAAGCTTTGACAGAGTTTCCTGTTGGGCATATACTTCTAGAATGTATTTGACAAAAAGAAGGGGTCTATGTATATCCAAATATTTATGACAGCATTTTTGTGATAGCAAAGAACTAGAAATAAAGCCCATTGATTGGAGAATGACTAAAAAAAAAGTTGTATATGAATGTAATGGAATATTACTGTAGTATAATAAGTGATGAACATAATGAATGCATAGAAGCAAGGAAAAATTATATGAAGTAAGCAAAACCAGGAAAACAATATACAAAATAACTGCAACAATGCAATAAACAACCACCACAAAAAAAATCAAAAATAAATGTTAGATTTATAAAGAATAAACTTGGTCCCAAGGAAGAGCTATGAGAAGACACCTCTCCCAAAGGTGGTAGAGTAGAAGGATGGGTCCACAGGTGTGGAACATTGAATATAGTGACAGGTTTTTTTTCATATGTTGATTAGTTTTGCTGAAATTTTTTTCTCTTTTTCTTTTTTTTAAAATTTAAATCTTTTTGTTAGAAAGGATAGCTCTCTGAAGGGGAAGGGATATAGGAAAAAATCTAAGTGATGTTGAAACAAAAGATATCCATAAAAACCTTTTTTTTTTCCTTTTTGGAGGGGAGAAGGCAATGCAATTGCAGTTAAGTGACTTGCCCAAGGTCACACAGCTAGTAAGTGTTAAGTGTCTGAGGTCACATTTGAACTCAGGTCCTCCTGACTTCAGGGTCAGTGCTTTATTCACTGTGCCACCTAGCTGACCCAAAAACCTCTTTTTAAAAAGCAAATACATACTATATTAGAATCAGAAAGCCCTTGAAGTAATCAATTACCTATTTCAGGGGTTCTTTTTTTTTTTTTTTGTCCTCTGGATTCCTTTCAAAGGAGCTTAAGAAACCCATTTAAAAACATGTTCATGGATCACAAGTTAACAATGATCTATTCCCACATACACCCTCCCCTTTTGTAGATGAAGAAACAAATTGGAGAAACTTGCCCAAAGGCAGAACTTGGACAAGCCAAGAGTTTTTTGTTTCCACAACATTTCTTTAAAAAGGATAAAGCTCACAATGCATAGAGTACTGGCTCTGGAGTGAGAACTTGAGTTCAATTCCAACTTCAGATACTTAACTGGTTGTGTGACCCTGGGCAAGTCCTTAACCCCAATTGCTGATAGATAGATAGATGGATGGATGGATGGATGGATGGATGGATAAAAAGGGTAAAGCATGTATAATAAAAAGCATTTTTGTTAAATTTGTATTTCCATACAGTCATTTTCTTTCCTCTGCCCAACCTGCTACAGTCCCCTCCCTCCCATCCATCATCCTCTTATATGTAGCATCTCCTTAAATAACCTGCTGTCTCTGTCTCTGATACCTAACCTTGCAATGGTAGACACCCAGTCTTGTTTTACTCCTGGCAGACAGCCTGCACTGGGACCTGGTTGGTGATGGTATCTTGCAATCAAATGTGTGACTCTTAGAATGGGCAACAATGTCAAAACTGTTAGGGAGTCAATTGTGGTCCCTATAGCAGGACCACAGTTCATAGTAACATTAAAAATGGAATCCTAGACTCCTCTGTACATAGTCTAACTGATGTTGTTAGGGCTTGTCTCACTCAATTTCACTGATTGTGAAACTACTTGTAAAAAGCTGAAAGGTGTTACGTTTCACAACCAGCCAAGCTTGTTTAAGTTTTCTCTTTATTTGCACCAAACTAAAAGATGATGATTAGTAGCTGATAATTCCCAGCTTCTGTTCCCCTCATTCCTGTGACCTAGAGTCAGTGTCTGCTGAAGCCTCCCAGTTCTTAACTTTCTACATGACTATAACCTTCATCTTTTTTTTTTTTTTGCTTTTTGGAGGGCAGTTGGGGTCAAGTGACTTGCCCAAGGTCACAAAGCTAGTTTTTGTGTTAAGTGTCTGGGGCCAGATTTGAACTCAGCTTCTCCTGACTCTGGGCTGGTGCTCTATTCACTGTGCCACCTAGCCACCCCTATAATCTTTATCCTTACTGCTTGTGACCCAGCCAGACCCTTGGTCTGAGCATCACCCATAAGTAGTCCATCCCTCAGATCCAGAATTCCCAAATTCCTTCTGTTTATCAATATCTCTACCTTCCTTTCTTCTCCAAAACCTCTTCTTCATCCTTACCATGCCCTCCAGTCCATAACTACTGTTCTGTAATTGTTTCATTCCCTTCTCAGTCTTAACCAGGTCAATCGTCAGCTATACTTAAATCCCTTAACCCTTTGTTTTCTCACCAAAAAATTCCAACCTGGGGTTGCCACCCTCCTTGCCCCCATCTGTCTTCTCCACACCTGCTCATGTATGGCTAAACACTGCTAGGAGAAGTCCCACACAGTCCTGCTGTCTGATCTCAGTTGGACCCTCACTGCTGCTCAGAAATCCTTTTATTCTTTCCTGATTCTCTACCACATCCTCCTTAAATCTTCTTTATCAGTTCTTCTGTCTCTCAGCAGAGGCCTTAACCCTTCTATGTTCCTGAGAAAAGAGCCCATCTGTTATAAGCTCTCACTTCTCCCCACTCCACATTTCAAAGATCCTCCATCATTCCTCATATTTTCCTCTTCTCCTCTAGCCTCTGATGAATATTTGGCTCTTGTTAAGACTAACCCATCTACTTTTCCCTTTTCTCCCCAGTCATGCCTCTTTAAAAACAAAACAAAACAAAAGACATATTTCTTATATGGGACATTATTGCATTTTGTGATCTATTCTGTCAATCATTTTATTGGCTTTCTTAATCCATTTATGTTTAAGGCTACAGTTATTAGGCATGTGTTTCCTTTTGTTTCTCCTGTGTTGATTTCTAGATAACCTGACCTTTCTCAAGTTCATTAAATTTATTTACATTGCTGTTTTCTTTCTTTCTCTTTTATTTATCTCTTTCTCTCTCATTTTTGACCCTTCTCTTTCTATGCTCAACTAAGCATGTGGTTCAGTATTTTCTGTGCCATTCCCTAATAACTTCAATGTCCAGGGTCACCAGCATCTTCACTGTGCCATAACAAGAGCTGATCGTGTGGAGATGCAGTATGGAGCAGTGGATGGAATGGGTAAACATTAGTGTCAAGACCACCTGGATTCAAGTCCCATTTCTGTCACATCCTAGCTGTTGGTAGATGGGTAACTTCACCGAACCTTTCAATGTCCCAGACAACTCTCTGAGAGTATAAATTTCAGAACCCATTGCCAGTCTGCATTATTAGAAGGTGTTTACTCACCAAGGGCTCATACACTGATGAAATCATAGGTCCAGACAAAAAAAATATTACATAAGTATTATTATTACATAATTATTATTATATAGGGCATGAAGAAGTCATAAGTATAAAGAGGCAGAAATATTAAACATGTCCTATACCAACCATAATGCAATAAAAAGTAGTAATTAATTATGGGAAAAAGAAACAGGCTTAAATGAAAACTAAGTAATAGCACAAATAACTATATAACAATGACATATCATGCCAAAATATGTGTGAAACAGTAAAAGGAATTATCAGAGGAAAATTTTATTTCTGAAAACATCAAGATATAAAAAAGCATTAATAAATTTAGTATACAGTTTGAAAACCAGAAAAATCTACAAATTTACTTGAAAATGAGCATGAAATAAGAAATCTTAAAAATTAAATGGAAAATAGAGAAAATTTAAAACTATGGAGTTGGCTTTATAAAATTTTAACAAAATTGGGGCGGCTAGGTGGTGCAGTGAATAGAGCGCCGGCCCTGGAATCAGAAGGACCTGAGTTCGGAGCCGGCCTCCGACACTTAATCCGCACAAACAAAAACCTAACCGTGTAACCTTGGGCAAGTTACTTAACCCCAATTGCCCTAAAGGGGCGGCTAGGTGGCGCAGTGAGTAAGAGTGCCGGCCTCGGAGTTTGGATGACCCGAGATCAGATCCGGCCTCAGAAAATGAGCACCCACGTATAAATCAAATGACTAGCCTGTAACCTTGAGCAAGTTACTTAACCCCAATTGCTTTTAAAAAAAAAAAAATTGTAACAAAATTGATATACCATTAGTTAACCTAATTTTTAAAAGAAAGAAAATCAAATTAACCAAAATAATAAATAAAAAGGTGAAGTTATAATGAATAAAGAGGAAATAAAAATAATTGTCCAGAACTACTATTATCTGATTGTGTACCAGGAATACTGAGAATTTAAGAGAAATAAATGCTTATCAACAAACAGAAAATATCCAAATTAAGAAAACAAGAAATAATAATCTTAACACCACTTCAGAAAAAGAAATTTTGCATCTCATTAATATATTTCCAAAAGGGAAAAAATAAACTCCCGGTCTTGATAAATTTACAAGTGAATTCTATTAAATGTTTAAAGAGCAATTACTATACTACAAAAATTGTTCCAAATAATAGAGAAAGTAAGGATTCCACCAAACTCGTTGTTGTAATTTTAAAATATGAACCTGGTACCCAAACCAAGGAGAGATAAATTAAAGAACTATAAATCACTTTCAGAAATAAACATTGATACAAAAAAAATTAAACAAATAAAGAACATTTTATTCTTAGCACTGTACTTTTAGTGTAATGCCGTTGCAGGGAGTGAGTTTTCCAACGGTGAAAGTTTTATTTTGTTTTTGAATCAAGAGGTTGGAGGGCCATTTTATCAGATTATACTAGAGATTTTTCCATCAGGAAGGAGACTCACTACATGGCCTCTCAGGGTCCTTCTACCATAAACATTCAAAATTAAGAAAGATTTTATTACAGAGAAGCCAAAGTAACCTTAATCCGAAATAACTGGAAATTGTCTCCCTTTAAATTATACATAAGAGAATATTTTCTCACATCTTTAACTTCACATTTTTACTTTGAAAAAAACCTGTTTTTGAAAAACAAAAATACTTAGAAAAGCAAGTGTTTCTCTTTTTCTCAGTTCAAATGGCACTTTCATTCCCAAAAAGACCATTCAGGGATTAGAGGCTTTTCTTTTACAAAGGTGACGCATTTGTCACATGTAAAGCCTATTTTGCTACCTTTCCTAAACCAAGGACCCTTCCTTCACTTGAACTTCCCTTACCATCAGAAGAAAATTGCCCCAAGCTTTATTTCTTCATGTTCAAATTAAATGGTAAAATTTAAAGAGTTTCACTGATCAACAGAGTATTTTTCTCCTTTAAAGGATATGTTTTCTGGTTTTGCCATTTATAAGTTTCCTTTTTGAGATCTTCCTTTTAATATGGAAATATACCTTTCAGATTTGGCTTAAAATTATATGGAAAATTATTTTAGAAATTTCCTTTCCTTGACTCAAAATAATCAGCAGGCCCTGGTTGGCAAGGGTCCCTAGAATCAGAAGATCGTAATGGAAGAAGACAACAGAGAATATTTTTAACTGGAGGAGAGGAAAGGAGCACAGAATAGATCTTAAGACAGTCGGGTATTTTGAAGAAAAACTAGTGTTTGCAGGATGTTAAGGAAAAAAGAACATAGGACCAGAAATATCATGAAGCTAGGAATCTTGGCTTAAAATATGAAGAAAGGAGAAAGTTATATATAAACCTGAAAAGGGTAACCAAGCAACAAAGAATCCTTGTCAACAAAAGGTTAAGGAACCATTTTATTCTAGCAAGATCTTTGCAAGCTAATATACACAAGCAAAACAAACTAAGCAAAGATGGAAGCATTCCATTCTGAATTGGCAACTCTTGGGTAAAGTATTTTTCCAGAAAGCTTCTTTCTTTAATGCACAATATTCTTGATCTTCTTCCTTTAGAATATGAATTGATTTAACTGGTCTAGTATAAATATCTCTGCACGGGGAGGGAAGAGAACTGAGTTTGAATTCCAGCTTTGCCCTAATCATGTGACTTTGGAGAAGTTACTGATAATGTCTCTCTACAGCCATAGTTTTTGAGCTTGAACTGATGGTCTCTGAGAGATTCTACCACAATAGTGTCAAACTGAAATAAAAACTATTTCTGTTGCTATATATTGACTTAGAAAACCATAGATTAACATTCTCTATTATGTATTGTATTTTTATTTAGTTTCTTAAACATTTCTCAGTTGCATCTTTTATATTTTAATTTTTTTCCAAAAACATGGAAAAAATTTAATTTGTTTTTTAAGATTTTTTTAGTTCCATATTCTCTGCCTTCTTTCCACACCCTCATTGAGAAGGATATCAGTCATACAAAACATATTTCCATATTAGTCATGTTGTAAAAGAAAACAGACAAAAAAGAAAAAAAATTAGTTGTTTTTTTTTTTTGTTTGCTTTGATGTGCATTCAGAATCCTTAAGTTCTTTCTCTGAAGAGGGGTAGCATTTTTCATAACAAGTCTGTTGGAATTGTCTTAGATCATTATATTGCTTAGAATAGCTAAGTCATTCACAGTTAATCATTGTATAATATTGGTGTTACTGCATACAATATTCTCCTCACTTCATTTTGCATCAGTTCATGTAAGTCTTTCTAGATTTTTCTGAAAGCTTCCTGTTCATTGTTTCTTATAACACAGTATTATTCCATCACAATTATATACCACAACTTGTTCAGCCATTTACCAATTGATGGACATCCATCCCCTAAATTTCTGATCCTTTGCAACCACAAAAAGAGCTGCTATAAATATTTTTGCACATGTAGATTCTTTTCCTTTTAAAAAAAAAATCTCTTTGCGATACAGACCTAGTAGTGGTATTGTTGGGTTAAAGGGTATGTACGGTTTTATAGCCCTTTGGGAATAGTTCCAAATTGCTCTCTAGAAAGTTTGGATTAGTTCACAACAAATGAAGTTGTGAACTAACAACATTAGTGTGCCAGTTTTCCCACACCCCCTCCAACATTTGTCATTTTCGTTTTCTGTCATATTAGCCAATCTGGCAAGTGTGAGGTGGTAACTCACAAGTTATTTTTCAATTTGCATTTCTCTAATCCATAGTGATTTAGAGCATTTTTATATGACTACAGATAGCTTTTATTTCTTCATTTGTAAACTGCTTGTTCATGTCCTTTGACCATTTATCAATTGGAGAATGACTCATATTATAAATTTGACTGAGTTCTCTATACATTTGAGAAATGAGACCTTCATCAGAGAAACTTGCTGTAAATTTTTTCCCGTTTCCTGCTTCCCTCCTAATCTTGACTGCATTGTTTTCTGTTTGCACAAAACCTTTTAAATTTAATACAATCAAAATTATCCATTTTTACATCTTGTAATGATCATTATCTTTTGTTTGGTCTTAAATTCTTCCCTTTTCCATGCTCCTCTAATTTGCTTACATCAGCCTTTATGCCCCTCCTCAAAAGTGTTTTGCTTCTGACCACCATCTCCCCCATCAGCCTACCTCCTCATTCTCTTATCCCTCTCTCCTCCCACTTCCCCATAGTGTAAGATAGATTTCTGTACCCAATTGAGTGTGTATGTTATTTCTTCATTGAGCAAATTCCAATGATAGTAAGCTTCAAGCATTCCCCACCACCTCTACTTCATTTCCCCCTTTGCTATAAAGTTCTTTTATACTTCTTTTATGTGAGATAATTTACCCCATTCTGCTTCTCCCTTCTCCCTTCCCCTTTCTTCCAGTGCATCCCACTTTCTCACTCCTTAATTTGACTTTTTTTAATATCATACCATTATAGTCAATTCACACCCTTGCCCTCTGCCTATGTAACTGCTTCTAACTGGGGTAATAATGATAAAATTGTTGGGAGTTACAAATATCATCTTCCATGTAGGAATGTAAACAGTTTTACCTTATTGATCCTTTATGATTTCTCTTCCATGTTTACCTTTTTATGCTTCTCTTGAGTCTTGTATTTGAAAGTCAAATTTTCTATTCAGCTCTAGTCTTTTCATTAGGAATTCCTGAAAGTCTTCTGTTTCAGGGGCGGCTAGGTGGCAGTGAGTAGAGCGTCAGCCCTGGAGTCAGAAGGGCCTGAGTTTGGATCCGGCCTCAGACACTTAATGCACACACAAACAAAAACCTAGCGTTGTGACCTTGGGCAAGTTACTTAAAACCCAATTGCCCTCCAACAAAGCAAAAAAAAAAAAATCTTCTGTTTCATTGAAAATCCATGTTTTCCCCTGAAGGATTATACTCAGTTTTGATGGGTAGGTGATTCTTGGTTTTAACCCTATCTTCTTAGTCCTCCAGAATATCATATTCTAAGCCCTCTGATCCTTTAATGTAGAAATTGCTAAATATTGTGTGATCCTGACTATGGCTCCACAGTATTTGAATTGTTTCTTTCTGGCTGCTTGCAATATTTTTTCCTTGATTTGGGAGCTCTGGAATGTAAATTCCTGGGAATTTTCGTTTTGGGATCCCTTTCAGGTGATGATCAATAGATTCTTTCAATTTCTATTCTGCCCTCTGCTTCTAGAATATCAAATAAAATATTCCTTGCTAATCTCTTGAAAAATGATGTCTAGGCTCTTTTATTGGTCATGACTTTCAAAGCATTCATTAATTTTTAAATTATCTCTGGTGGATCTATTTTCTAGGTCAATTGTTTCTGAATGAGACATTCACATTTTCTTCATTTGTTTTTTTTTTTCATTTTTAAAATTTTTGTTTGATTGCTTCTTAATATCTCATGGAGTCATTATCTTCCACTTGCCCAATTCTAATTTTTAAGGAATTATTTTCTCCAGTTAGCTTTGGTACCTCCTTTTCCATTTGGTCAATTTACTTTTTTTTTGAACTAATGCTTTATTAACTTCTGTTTTACATCATTCATTTCTACCAGATTTTGAGTTACAATTTTTTCCCCTGTTTTTCCCCTACCCGCCCTCCCAGAATAGCAGTCCCACAAGATATCGCTTCCTCCAATCTGCTCTTTCCCATATCTTCTCCCATACTCCCTTCGACTTTTCCATTAGAGGAAGGTGAATCTCTGTGCCCCAATGCCTGTACATCTTATCTCCCCATTACAAGCAAAAGAGTATTAATAATAGTATTTTTATATATTTGAAACATTTAATTTTAAGACCTCGAATTTCAGAACCATTCCCTTCCTCCCTTGTCACCCATTCCCTCTTGGGAGATAAGTAATTCAGTATATGTTGTACATGTCTAGCTATGCAAAACTTTACCATAGTAGATATATTGTACAAGGCTGCTTATAATTCCCTCCCACCCATCCTACCCCCCCACCCAGTCCATTCCCCACTTGATCCTGTCCCTTCTTCTATAGTGGGTACTTCCAACCTCCCCTCCCCCCAAGAATGCCCTCCCATCCATCATCCCCCCTCTCATCCCCCTTCCCCCTATTCTGCTGCAGGTTGAGATATCCCATTTAGTATGTATGTCATTCTTTCCCTGAACCAAATTCAATGAGAATGTGGTTTTGCCTTTTTGTCTTCCTATTCTTCCCCTCCCATGCAGCCACTTCCCCTTGCTTCTTCTACATGAGATAGTTTACCCTACCCTGTCTCTCCCCATCTCCTCTTGCCACTTTCCTCTCTCATCTCATAATTTCACCCCTTGAGTATCCTCCCTTCCCAACAAATTCAACCTATGCCCTCTATCCATATATAACTGTAAACATAGGTACACACATTCACATATGTATTCATATGGCCATACACCCTTCTTCCATTATTTTCATACTGAGAAAGGTTTCATCAGTCACAGTTATTGTTTTTCCATATAGGAATGTAAATAGCTCAACTTTGATAAGTTCCTTTTGATTTCTTTTCCCTGATTACCTTCTCAGGCATCTCTTCCTTCTTGTGTCTGGATGTCAAATTTTCTATTCAACTCTGGTTTTTTCCTCAAGAATGCTTGAAAGTCCTCTATTCCACTGAATGACCATATTTTCCCCTGAAACAAAATACTCAGTTTTGCTGGGTAGGTGACCCTTGGGTTCATTCCCAGTTCTTTTGCCCTCTGGAATATCATATTCCATGCCCTTCAATCCCTCAGTGTAGAAGCTGCCAGGTCCTGGGCTATTCTGATTGTGTTTCCACAATATTGAAATTGTTTCTTCCTGGCTGCTTGTAGTATTTTCTCCTTGATCTGGGGATTCTGGAACCTGGCTATAATATTCCTGGGAGTTTTCTTTTTGGGATCTTTTTCAGGAGGTGATCTGTGGATTCTTTCAACCTCTATTTTGCCCTCTGGATCTAAAACATCAGGGCAATTTTCCTTGAGAATTTCTTGAAGGGTGATTTCTAGGTTCTTTCTTTGATCATGGCTTTCAGGTAGTCCAATAATTTTTAAATTGTCTCTCCTGGATCTATTTTCCAGGTCAGTGGTTTTTCCCATGAGATATTTCACATTGCCTTCTATTCTTTCATTTGTTTGGATCTGCTTAACAGCATCTTGATTTCTCATAAAGTCATTAGCTTCCATTTGCTCCAGTCTAACTCTGAAGGAATGAATCTCCTCAGTGAACTTTTGAGATTCTTTTTCCATCTGGCAAATTCGACTTTTTAAGGCATTCTTCTCCTCATTGCCCTTTTGGGCCTCCTTTGCCATTTGAGTTAGTCTATTTTTTAAGGTGTTGTTTTCCTCAGTCAGACTGTTGACCCTCATTTCATACTTTTCCTGCATCCTTCTCATTTCTCTTCCCAATTTTTCCTCCACTTCTCTTATTTGATTTTTAAAGTCCTTCTTAAGGTCCTCTGTGACCTGTACCCCACTCATATTTTCCTTTGGGGCTTTTGGAGCAGAATTTCTGACCTCACAGTCTTCCCCCTGTTCTATGCTTCCATCCTCTTTGCCCCCAAAATAGGAGTCTAAGGTTGCACTTTTCTGTTTAATTTGTTTCCTTTGCCTTGGCATGTTGCCACTTAATTACTTGACTTTTGGGCTTGTTGCCACAGTATGGCTGGGCTGCCAGACAGGTGAACTTTTGTCCCGAACGTGTGGGGGGACAACTTCCGTTTCTGGCAAGCTGGAAACCCACCCACAACCTCCACCCCAGATCACAATCCAGATCCAGGGAGGTTAAAGCAAGAGCAATTACCCCCCAAGACTGATCGATGGATCTCCCTACAGTTTGCAGGTCAGGAGCTGGAGCTGTCTCTGAAAACTACAAAATGGCATGTCTCCTCAACAGCTTCTAGCCCGCAGGGGAGGGAGCCGACTCGTTCCCCAAATATTGGTCCAAAGTTCATAGGGCACTATCCTCTCACTTTGTCCTAGGCATGTCTATGTTGATAATTCTGGAATCGCCACAGCTGCTGGTGTTCTGGGGCCCTCCAGCCAGCTGCTGGCCCAGCTGCCCTGGAGCTAAAACCACGACTCAGGCGGACCTGTGCTTGGCTCCCCTCGTACTGCGCGCTGCACACTGCTGGCTCCCAGAGCGTTGCGCTGGTCCTTCCTGCAGGGCTGCTGCGCTGTCCTCAGCAGGAGGTTAGCTTCTCTGTGTCATTCTGTGGGTGCTGGGGCTCCAGAAGTTGTTCAGAGTCCCCTTTTACATAGTTTGGAGGTGATCTGGGGGGAGAGTGGCTTGCACGCACTGTTTCTACTCCGCCATCTTGGCTCAGTCCCCCGGCAATTCTACTTTTAAAGGAGTTCTCTTTAGTGGATTTTTGTGTCTCTTACTATTTTATTTTTTAAAGTGTTATTTTCTTCAGTACTTTTTTGTGCCTTCTTTACCAAACTGTTGACTCTTTTATTTTTTCATTATTTCCATTCATCACTCTTTTCAATTTTTCCTCTATCTTACTTGATTTTTAAAATCCTTTTTGAGCTTTATTAGGAATTCTTTTGGGGTCTGAAACAAATTTACATTTTTTTTAGGTTTTACATGTAGCTATATGACATTTTTTTTCTTCTTCTGAGTTTGTATTTTCATCTTCCCTTTTACCATAGTAGCTTTCTGTGGTCAGGTTCTTTTTTGCTGTTGTTGTTGTTTTCCCAGTTTATGTCTTTACTTTTAATTTAATCTTAAAGTTGTGCTGTGCTTCCAGGGTGGAGGAGGCACTATCCCAAGTTTTAGGTTTTTTTGTACTTCTGTTTTCAAAGGTAATTCTGGGGGTCTGTAAGTTTTCAATCCTTCTAAGGTTGTATGATCTAAGGAGAGATGTGGTCACTGCTTTCCTGGCCTGTGTTCTAATCTGTGAGCAAACACAAGCACTCTTTTCCTTCCTGGAACTGTATCTGGGATCCTGGTCCTGCTAATGCTCCCTAGCATGTGGATAACGTAACAGAGTCCTGCTATGAGTGCAAGTAATCAGTCACCTCTAAACTCCTTCTGCCCTGTCATCATACCCCCTTATCATCTGAGGGCTGAGAGCTCTGGACATAGCCACTGCCAATTCAGTCTTCCCCAAAGTCTGCTATTGGCTTGCCAGGGCATAGCCTGCCCTGAACTGCTCTTGACTCTTACATCAGTAAGCTAGATTTTTCCTGCCTACTTTCAAAGTTGCCTTGAGCTAGAAAATTGCTTCACCCACTCTTTTTGTTGGTTCTGCTGCTTCAAAATTCATTTTGAGGTGTTATTTTCACGTTGTTTAGGTGGGAATTTGAGAGAAGTCAAGCAAGTCCTTACCTTTACTCCACCATTTTTCCCCCAGTTACATTTTGATCTAGTACAGGCTTCACTCAGGAGTTTTGCTGTTGGCTAGGTTGCTCTGCCATCAGTGAGTTTGACACCTCTCCTCAGCCAGTTTTAAACTGCAACAAGATATAGTATAAGTAGATATAAAAATTGCCCAAGGGGGGGCGGCTAGGTGGCACAGTGAGTAGAGCGCTGGCCCTGGAGTCAGAAGGACCTGAGTTCGGATCCGGCCTCAGACACTTAACACACACACAAATAAAAACCTAGCCGTGTGACCTTGGGCAAGTTACTTAACCCCAATTGCCCTCCAAAAAAAATTTTTTTTTTTAAATTGCCCAAGGGCTCAGTGATAGGTACTGCTGCCATTTATACTTCTCAACATAGAGAAATGTTCAGAATACTCTTTAATCATATGCCTAGAGTAGACCTAGGGTCTACAACACCTAATAGTCCCTGAGCAATAATTTCTACCAACTTTATATATGTTTTATGGGCAAAATGGATATAATGGAATTTTACAAAGGTCAAAAGGAGAAGATAAAGATTTTCATATCAAAGAACAGAGAACAGAAGGGTAAGATCTGTATCAGGTAAAATTATCAACTGGTCAATAAACACCAAAGATAAAGCTGGAATTTGCAGACTAACCATCCACACCAGAGCTCTAGCTAGTGACAGGAAATGTTCATCTTAAGTAAATAAAGTGAGAAAGCAGAGCCAAAAATTCTGTCACTCACCTGAACTCAGATTCCATGTCTCAGCTAAATTTTGCCTGTTTGAGATAAAGATGTGACTTGCTATCTTAAAGAAGTGACTGTAACAGGGTCAGTACTAAAGTTCTCTTATCACATAGTCATGAGGTCTTAGGATTAAAAAAAAAAAAATCCTTGATTTCATTCCAGGCTCTCATACTTTATATGTGTGACCTTAGGTGAGTCACTTTCTTCACATGTAAAAGGGAAATAATAATAATTACATTTCCAATTTCAAAGGCTTGTTGTAAGGAAAATGTGCTATAAAGTGCTATAAGGCACTCTAATTTGTTAGAAATTGTGTTTCACTTAAGATAAGAGAGTTTCCAGCTCAGCAACAATACCTGTCAATGAATTCTTGTATAATTTTTGTTATACAAACTTAAGAAATAAAAAAGGCTTGTGGACTTCATAGACATTTCACATACACACACACACGTGTGTGTGTGTGTGTGTGTGTGTGTGTGTGTGTGTGTGTGTGTGTGTGTGTGTGTAATGGATTTTTTAAGACGAGAGCTCTGTCCTAACTTTGCATCTTTACTCCACATTACTCCCTTCTTCAGACAACGAGCCTTCTTAGTATTCCTCCTACTCTATGCCTATTTCCCAACTCTGTAAGGTAATATTTGTCAAGTGTACAGTGCCTGACCCATACTTCTGCAGTTCAGCCGTGTCTGACTCTTCGTGACCCCATTTGGGATTTTCTTGGTAGAGATATTGGAGCGGTTTGTCACTTCCTTCTCTACTTCATTTTCCAGATGAGGAAACTGAGGCAAACATTGCTTGACTTACTCAGGTAATAAATATCAGCTAGTAAGCAGGCTGATCTGAGGCTCAGTTTGAATTCAGGCTCTCCTGACTCTAGGTGTTCTATCTACTGTGGCACCTGGCTGCCCCACAGTAGGCACTTAATAAATTCTTGTTCCTTCCCTCACCACCCTCACTCATTTTACTGGCTGTACCAATGAATGGAATGCTCTCTCTGGCCTCCTCTAACTCTTGGTACTCCTGTTTTCCTTCAAGCCCCTCACCTTCTTGGGACACCTTTCCTGGTCCCCCCAGGTGCTAATGCCTCCTCCCAACCACCCATCAGGTGACCTTGAATCTATTTTTGTACTATATGTGGTTATTATACAGGATATTCCAGAAGTCTTGGTGGAGTTTTGAGCTTTTAAAATTTAAGATGCCTATGATGCACACATTATCCCCTATGTGAATATAAGCTCCTTGAAGGCAGAGACTATCTACTTGTCTTTGTATCTCTACCACCTCAATTAGTGCATGGCACATAGTAGGTGCCTAAATAGTTGTTGATTGAGTGAAGAAACAGGTGGCAGAAATACAAGTCCTGCCTTAATGTGTATTTTTAAAACTTTTTTATGTAATTTCTCTCCAAAATATTGTCTCAGAACTAAATAACATTCCTCTTGTCAACAATCTTTGCTGGGTTTTTGTTTTTGTTTTTTCAAAAACTCATGATTGGATAACAAACTTCAATCTCTTAAATTTTGTTTTTAAAGTTCGAGGCCCCTCAAACATTCTGACTGTAGGCTTTTTCCAAGGGTTCCCATTGGAATTCCCTCCAGCTACCCTGTCCTGAAGGAGCCTGAGCAAGTCCACCAGTGTGGTAAATACACTCAGCGTTGTTAGTTAGCATGATACGCATCTTGTTTGCTGGAGCAAAACCCAAGCCTGAAACTGTATCTCCAGCTAATGGAAACCTGCCAGAAAAACCTCTGTGCCCCTGACAGGCTGTGATTAATGTTTAGATGTGCTGTATTATCTCAGTTCCAAATCACTTACTCTTTTTAAAAGAAAGGAAGTCCTTATTCCAAGGCTGATTAGATTGTAAAATTATGACCTCTGAATAAACCCATTATCTTGGTCACACATAAGACTATTGCATTATCTAGCTCTATTCCATGCAATGAAGTTTCAAAACTCTAAGCAGTGGAGTTTGCTTTGCTTTGCTTTGGGAGTTTTGTACTATTTAGAAAACTCCTTGTCTCTTCTTTGTGAGAGAGGCAGAAGCTTCTTCTGAAAGATTTGCCAACTTCTGCAGGCATCAGTTTTTAGGGATATATTGTTACTCTATCACACTTTCCAATAGACTGGAAAGAGGGAATACTAACACCTTGGGACATATCAGATCCATGATCTAACAATGCAGTTCCCAACCAACTGTATCTTCCCATCCTATGCAACTCTTGTCCACATCTTCCACCCATCCTAGAAGATTGCCTGTGGTAGGGGGCCTTGCCATAGACCTTCACTTTGTGAACAGTAGTAGATCTTGAGAGCTCCATCAGGTATCCCTCCACCTCACTACGTGATGAGCCACCTTCCCTTACTGGTCACTCATATGTGATTTATGTCACTTCCCCTGCCAAGTTTTTCATTGGTGATATATCTCAACCTTCTTCTGTTTACCATGAACCTCCCCATTGACCTTTGACCTATAACTTTAATTGTTCAGAGACTGTGGTATTCCATGACTCTTTGACATAATAACATCACTAGGGTATTAGTGATTTTTCTTAAACAAGCTTTTCTTTCAAGGAGAATTCTAACGTCATTAAAAGACCTGGATAGCTCTTCAAACACACTTTCTCCTAGTCAACACTGAGACCATTTCATTTTATATCCTGTCCAATGCATACATACATGCATATATATATATGTATATATATATACACACACCCCTACATGTGTATATAGATGGATAGATAGATAAAGATATAGATAGATAGATAGATAGATATACACTGGTTTGACCAACTCTGTCACTTGTTATGACTTGTCCATTCAGCTGTATATTAATAAACTGGGTAATAGGCACTATTAATCCACTTGTAGATTAGTTCTCCCAAGTAGATAGTTCAGCCAAACTTTTCTGGGTGGTTATGGATTTTCATTAGGAGGCTCTGCAGGGTTTAGTGCTTGAACCATCAAAACACTTCTGTCTGTAAACAGGACAATCTGAAGGACCTCATCATCTACAGTGAATCCCTCTTCCATTTGGACTTCCTAGTGGATAGCCTACAGTATAGTGACAAACACCTTTGGTGAACACATTTCTCTCTGTTTATGCCTTACTTAATAATATTAGTCTTAGGGACATACAACAAAGTTATGTCTGTTATATCTTTCTTAGATTCATGCATGAAAAACAAATTTAGCATATGCATGAAAGATAAATTATTGATGATGGTTTGCTCTACCAAATCACATGCTTTTTATTCAACAAACACTAAGTACAGTGCGATACTTTGTATTCTATACCTCGGTCAATTATACTGACTGTAAAGATGTAGTCAGCCATATGTATCATTTACAAAAGCCTGCCTTTCATCTCCATAAAAGGTATTCACAGGTTATTCTCATAAGGCTTTTGTTGAAGTGGAAAAGGGGGCATTTGAGTTAGTAGTTATTGATATTTCCTAAGTCACCATCTTTTGATGATAATAAAACCCATGCTGTTTTCCAATATTTCCATATTCTCCCCTCTTCCATATATCTGGAGAAGATATGCTTCACTGCCCTCAGAATTATATTAGTTCCAGCACGGCCTTCCACTTTGTACGTTTTATATAATATAGATGTTTTTCCCTTCTGTTTTTTTTTTTTATTCCCGTGTCTGTGTTTTCATGTAACTCATTAGTCCAATTGTGGTTGTTTCACTCTCATTGGTGTGAAAAAAGAGCCTCTTATAGAAGTCTTTGCAGATTTTTTCCCTTTTCATCTGCCTGTTATCCTCCTAATTTCATCCTTAAACATTCTCAGGATGATTTGGGTTTGTTGAGTCTCTACCCAATCCTCCTATAAACTTGTTTTCCTTCCATAGCTTCTCATTGGCTTGTGGGGTGATTTAATAGATAAAATGGGTAATCTGCCCATTTCAAGCCTTTTTTTCCTATTTAGTTGCTCTCATGGCCACTGGACTGGTCATCAGTAGAGGTTATATGGCAATGGGGTATATCCATAACCCACAAAACCATTTAAAATTGCCATAAAAGTCAGGAGGACCTGAGTTCAAATCCAGCCTCAGACACTTAATTTACACTTACTAGCCATGTGACCTTGGGCAAGTCACTTAATCCCAATTGCCCTGCCTTCTCCCCTCCACAAAGAAAGCAAAAAAAAAAACCTGCCCTAAACTGAAATAGACTATTTCATGAGGCAGTGAGAATTGTTATGAAAGGATGCATTTAAGAAGAAACTGAATGACCATTTGTTGGCGATATCATTGAAGGTATTCTTATGTCAGATAGGAATTTGAACTAAATGATCTCCAAGACCCCTGAGCATCAGGAGTTATAGAGAAAAATGGTTAAATGATTGTGCTATAGAATCTTGAGCCTATTGCAAAATTCTAGTCCCCAAGCCCTTTCAGTTATATATCACTCAACAGTGCTCAGAGGGTCATAGGTGTTAGAGCTAGAAAGGCCTTGGAGCCCCCTAGAGAACTAGAAAGCTTAAGAAACTTCACCAAGGTCTCCTAGGAGTAAGTGGTGGAGCCAGGGTTTGAACCTATGTTTTCTGACCTCAGATTTGCTGTGCTTTCTCTATTATACCACAGCTGACCTGCCCATGGCCATGCTTACCCAACCCAGAGTGCCTGGGACTACAGGATGTTCATGCATCTGTTGGCAATAATTGACTGATTTACCCCCATTGTTAACTTTTCCAGCATCAATCTAGAAGCTTTTTCACAGCAAAGCATTTCACTTTTTCTTTTTTGGGATCTTGTTTAGTTCTTTTTGGTTTGTAACCTTGGTCAGCTAATTAGCTCAGACCATGCACCCATGCCATGATGGAAAAAGGAAGGAAGGAAGGAAAGAAAGAAGGAGGGAGAGAGGGAGGGAGGGAAGGAAGGAAGGAAGGAAGGAAGGAAGGAAGGAAGGAAGGAAGGAAGGAAGGAAGGAAGGAAGGAAGGAGGGAGAGAAGGAAGGAAGGAAGGAAGGAAGGAAGGAAGGAAGGAAGGAAGGAAGGAAGGAAGGAAGGAAGGAGGGAGGGAGGGAAGGAAAGAAGAGAGAGGAGGAAAGAGGGAGAGAGGAGAGGGAGAAGGTAAGGAAGGAAGGGAAGAAGAGAAGAAAGAAGGAAGAGAAGGGAGGAGAGAGGGGGTATCCTATGCAAGAGCTACCACAGGGTGCAATCCAGACTGGAAGACTCAGGCAAGCTCCTCAGAAACCTGAAGCTCTTTGTGCCAACAGAATAGTTGCAAAAAAAGCAACAGGAAAACACCATAGTGGGGGAAGGGGCAGGGCACATACAAGGAGAAGAGATTTTAACTGCCAAAAGATTGACTTAATATGAAGGAAAGGTTCCCAAAGCAGATTGAATAATAGAAAAGTGACTGTATTGAGCACATTATTGCAAAATAATGATACCCCACACAATCCACCCAAAGAAATCAGCCTCATTCTCTTATAGTTACATCATTCCTACAGAGTATTCACATTTCTGTATACTTGATTTACATATAGTAAAATATCATTGATTTAAATTCTACAGATTTAGACTTTCTGGTGATTTGATCTGAGCTAGGGGTTACTGTACTTTTCCTTTATCTATGAAGAAAGGCTTATTTGTGCAAATTAATAGTAATAATAAAACAAAGTAGAGATTTTACCTTAATTAAGGCGACAAGAATTTTGCATATGAATGGGAAATGCAAATAATTAATGTGCTAATTACACAGTCTTACCTATTCATTAAAGGAGACTGGGCAGAACCCCTAGTTGGTGCCATTTTTTAAGCAATTAATAGGAGTGGCTGCATATATTTTAAGGTGATAATGATAAATTTGTCTTTTTAATATTCTGTAATTCAGATTGCTTTTTCCTACTAATTAACCCAAATTAGTGAGCTTTACCAGTATAGTCTCTGTACTTCAATTAATGTTCATTATTAGTCAGGACAAGTTATGGTGCTTGCCACCTTGTCTGCTCTGTAAATCTCTGAGAAACTAATCTGACTGAATTACCTGAAAAGCCTTTAAAGCCAACAACACATCTTCTCACATTCTTAGTCCCTAAGTAATATGAGAGATTGAAACCCAAATTTAGATATTAAAAAGAGCGCCCCTGATTAAGCTGATGCTAAGCTATGCACCACAGTTTTCTCTCCAGCATTGTTAAGAGTGTCAGAGTTGGGGTTTGGGCCCAAATATTAGCATTAGGCTATAATATTTTTAAATGTGTTTTTGGGGATCGTTTTTCTTAAAAACGAATTTCCTTGACAATAACAGATTATTCTAAGAGCTAGATAAATGTGATTCTTTCTTATTACCAGGGGGGGAAAGCTCTTGTGTGGATTTTTTAAAATCCTTTTAAGTTTCCAAAAGCCTAATTTCTTCAAAAGATGCCAAGCAATTCCAGGTATACAGTACTTTGGAAAGTGGAAGTGTGCCATCCGCAGCTAAATGAAAAGGTTGGCTGTCTGCAACTTTCTTTATGGAAAACGTGTTCAGTATTTCTAGGAGGCTTTCTATCTGTATCTAGTGGCCCTGATCCAAGACAAGGAACCTGGGGCCAAAGGCAAAGCTACTGAAATCTCCGATATTTCACCCCCATATACACACCTATTAAGGGCTCTGGCTTAGATGAACCATTTAGGGGATTAAAGGAGAGGAAAATAAAAAGCTATAATGAGTGGACTAGGTATATGATAGCAGAACCAACAGATAATTCATTTCTGCATAGAGTACCAAGCTTGGAATCAGGAAAATTCATCTCTAGGAATTCAAATACAACCTCAGACTCTAGCTGAATAATCCTGGGCTAGTCACTTCACTTAACACTTGTTAAGTGTTTGCCTCAGTTTCCTCATCTGTAAAATGAGCCAGATAAGGAAATGACAAATCAGTCCAGTATCTTTGCCACAGAAACCCCAAATGGGGTCATGAAAAGTCAGACATGACTGAAACAACTAAATAACAACAGTAGCATACTTACTAGTCGTGTGACCCTGGGTAAGTCACTTAACCTCAGTTTCCTCACCTGTAAAATGGGGATCATAATTGCTTCTACCTAGCAGGGTTGTCATGAGGATCAAATAAGATAATTATAAAGCACTTAGTACAGTAACTGGCACATAGTAGGCACTATATGAATGTTAGCTATTAGTATTATTAGTCTTATAAGCATAACATCCAAAAAGTTCCATACCATCACCATAGTCTAAGTAGTAGCAAGAAATAATTCCATTAAAGAAGACCATTTGTGACTATCAGAGTAAATAAATATGAATAGGCTACAGAAAGAGGTTATGAGATTTTTGTCCCTGGAGGCACTTAACAGTAGGAAAGAAAACTATCCATATGGTTTATACATTGACCTGTCTAGTGGTAGGGAACTAAGCCAGATTATATATTGGGGGTCCCTTCTGACTTTTTGATTTTCTGGTCTTTTGTGGGATAAGAAAAAGAAGCAATATGATACAGTGGACAGAGAGCTGCACTTCAAGTCATGGGTCCCGGGTTCAAATTCCAACTCGTTACTGCCATATGATCTGTAATAGGCTTCAAAAGTTTAACTTCTTGGGGCTTCAGATTCCTCATCTGCAGAATGGCACTCCTTCTGGTCCCTTCCAACTCTGAATCTATCATCATACAATCATGGAGATGGAAGGCTTTGCAGGTTGGCCAGAGAGGGAGAGAATGCTAGAGCGAAACACACTGGACGTAAAGTCAGGAGACTTTGAAAACCAACTCCAGCACTTACTATCAGACCCTCAGACATGTTGTCAAGCTCTCTGAGCCTCATTCTGCTCATCTGAAAAAATGGAGATGCTAACACTTGTACTGTCAAACTGATATGATGGAAAGGAAGATACAGCAGTTTGGTCTCTGGTTCATCTGCCTTTTTGAAAACCAGCCTGCTCTTCTGGTAATTCTTAGCTCATATACTGCTGAAGCCTAGCTTAAAGAATTTTATGTATAACCTTGCTGGCATGTGAAATGGTTCAGTAATTTGAACATTCCTTGGCATTGCCCTTCTTGGGAATGGGATGTAAACCAATCTTTTCTAATCCAGTGGCCACCATTGAGTTTTCCAGGTTTGCTGGCATATTGAGTGCAGCACTTTAACAGCATCATCTTTTAGGATTTTAAATAGCTGAGCTGGAATCCATCACCTCCACTAACCTTATTGTATGTAGTGCTTCCTAAGCCTCACTTGACTTCATCCTCCAGGATATACCTGTATTCTCCATCAGTAACTGCACCATTGTGATGTTAATATCTTCATATTCTTGCCACCTCTTGTTAATCTCTTCTGCATCTGTTAAATCCCAATCCCTTTTGGTCTTTTATAACATGACTATTTTTGCATGAAACATTCCTTAATTTTCTTGAAGAGATCTCTTTCTCATTCTGTTGTTTTCTTCTGTTCTTTGTATTGATCATTTAAGAAAACTTTATCTCTCCTTGCTGTTCTTTGGAATTCTGTGTTCAGTTGGTATATCTTTCCCTTTCCCCTTTACTTTCCTTTTGCTTTCCTTAGCTATTGTAAAGCTTCATCAGACAACCATTTTGCTTTCTTGCTCTACTTTTTCTTTGGAATGCTTTTTGTTGCCTCCTGTATGATATTGTGAACATCTGCCTGTAATTCTTCAGCTCTCTGTCTACCAGATCTAACCCTTTCAATCTGTTCATCACCTCCACTTCATACTAATAAGGGATGTTACTTAGGTCATACCTGTGTGACCTGATTGTTTTTCCTACTTTCTTCAATTTAAGTCTGAATTTTGTAATAATCATGATCTGATCTGTATTCAACTCTGGCTCTTGTTTTTAACTGACTGTATGGGGCTTTTCTGCCTTTGACTGCAAAGTATATAATAATCAATCTGATTTCACCATTGACCATCTGCTGATGTCCATGTGTAAAATCATCTTTTGGGTTGTTGAAAAAGAGTGTTGGTTATAATCCTTCTTTACAACTTGACTAATGTTTAATGTGTGGGTATTTGTAGGACCTATATTGGATTGCATACTGCCATGGGGGAGGAGGGGGGAGGAGAGAGAAAGGGAGAAAATTTGGACCTCAAAAGCTTGTAGAACTGAATGTTGTAAACTAAAAGTAATTAAACAAGCAAACAAATAAATTTTAAAAGAAAAAAGTTAAAAATAAATCAATAACATAATTTTAATTAAATTAAAAAAAAGAAAGAGAGAAAAAAGTGTTGGCCACAGCCAGAGAATTATCTTGACAGAACTCTATTCGTCTGCCCTGCTTCATTTTCTACTCCAAAACCAAGCTTTTCTGTTATTCCAAGTATCTTTTGATTTCCTACTTTGGCATTCTAATCCCCATGATGAATGTGGCATCTTTTTTGGTATTATTTCTAGAAGATTGTAGGTCTTCATAGAACTAATCAGCTTCAACCTCTTTGGCATCAGTGGTTGGAGCATGGTATTGTATTATTGTGATGTGGAACAGTTTGAACAGGAATCATTTTGTCATTTTTTAGATTATACCCCAGTATTGCCTTTCTTATCTTTTTATTGACTATGAAGATCATTCCATTTCTTCTAAGGGATTCTTGCCCGCAGTAGTATATGTAATGATCACCTAAATTAAATTCACTCATTCCCATCCATTTAAGGCCCCTGTCACCCTGGATGTTGATGTTTAATCTTTCCATCTCTTCTTTGACCACATCTAGCTTATCTTGGTTCATAGAGTTTACATTCCAGGTTCCTATGCAGTATTGATCTTTAACAGTATCAGCCTTTCCTTTCATCACCAGACACATACATAACTGAGGTGAGCTTCCTTTCAGCTTTAGCCCAGCCAGCTACTTACAGTTGTCCTCTGTTCTTTCCCAGTGGCGTGTTGGACATCTTCCAACCTGAGGGGCTCATCCTCTAGTGTCGTATCTTTTCTTGGCAAAGATACTGGAGTGCTTTGCCATTTCCTTCTTCAATAAATCACCTTTTGTCAGAACTCTCCACTATGACCTGTCCATCTTTGGTTATCCTGCATAGCAGCATAGCTTATAGTTTTGTTGAGCTATACAAGCCTGTGTACAAGTGAGGCAGTGATCTGGGAGAGGTGACCATATTTGTTTCATTGAATTTACTCCCCTCCTTCTACTGAAGGGGAAATCCAGATTTTATCTAGATATATCAATTTACAATACATTGCTCATCACTCCAAGAGGAGTGCTTAGGGAGGCGGAAAAAACATTACTGACAGAAGCTTTGCTCTCCTGGGTGTGTACCTGCATATTGCTTATTCATTGGGAGGTAGGATTTTTTAATGTGACTCGGATTTGTCACTGCCCTTGGGTGTTGACTATCATAAGAAACTGGTTAGGTTAGGAAAGTGCTCAAAAGAATATTACCTGGGACCAGACTCCTGGAAAACCAGACATTGCACCAGAATTTGTCACTGACATCTGAGAATCCCACAGCCAGGTGATCAGAGTACAAGAGACTTGGTGAATTTCCAAAGTTAGTCACTACTTAGGTGATTCAGCTTTTTAGCCTGGAGCAATGCTGGCCATGCTCTCCATTCAGAACAAAACAAAACAAAAGGATGAGGAGTGAAATATTCCTGTTCCTGTCTTCACTGCTGAGAAAACAAATTGCACATAGATATTTCTCCTTCCCTATATACATACTGTCTAGAAAATCCTACCAAAATTTCCATGCTCCTACATTAATCAGCACCGTGGGAGAAAATATCTCAGGCATATAGACATTTTACTACTTCACAATATATGTTACAATGTACCCTTTAAAAGGACCCAGAAACCTGTTTGGGGAATTTATCTATAGAAGGAAAAAGTTTGCTATCAGTTTTCTTGGAACTCAGGCATATTCTGAAAGGGAGCTTAGTCAGGGATTAGTTTGGGGAGTATTTGATTCAGCTCTAATTTAAAAAAAAAAAGATTTACAAAGTTGAAAAATACTATGACTCAGCTCCATATACCTAACAGGTCACTTCCTGCAGATAATACAGATTACCTGTATTACTCTTCACCTCTCAGAGAGATTACAAAAACTTAGGAGACGTATTGGAGAGGATCTGAAACTACTTGGGATGGGGGATTGGGGAGAGGGGGAGAGTACATTAACAATAGAATCACAAAGAGCCAAGTTTCAGTTGTAATATGATTAAATATTCAATAAATATTTATTATATATTTACTATGTTTGCTTCCAGCTCCAACATTCTATAATTCTGTTATTGGGGCTGTGTATTTCTGGCAGCCATAGGAAGCCCAGGGTAGCAGTTAAGGAGCTATTACAGCAGTTCAAGCTACAGGTGATGAACAAATGAATGAATGAATGAACTTTATTTAAGGGCTTACTATGTGTGAAGCACTGGGATACAAATAGAAAAATGAAATTCCCTGCCCTCAAGGAGCTCACATTCTAATGGGGTATGTATGATGGATATCTTGTTTAGAGTGGTGGCAGTGAGAAGATCCTGCTATGTACATGCCGAATGCTGTGCCAAGCATTAGGGATACAGATAACAAAAAGGAAGACAATGTCTGCTTTTGAGGAGCTTACAATCTAATGGAAAGATAATACACAAAAAGAAGCTGAAAAGGAGGGAGAGGTAGCCAGAGGGCACCCCAGGTGGGGACATGTCTTCCAGGCCCTCCAATCAGAGGGGAGAGGAACATGGAAGTTCCAAGAAGGTTTTAGATGTCAGTGCTTCATGATGATGAGATTTCAGATGATCAGCTTTTCCTTGGGGAGGAATGATGTCCATGGAATAAAAACCAAGCAGAGCAGCTGATAGAAAGTAGTAAAGAAATTACATATTAGACAATAGAGTGCTAGAATTGATGGTGGAGAAAGAAATGAGGAGCCAAAGATGCTGCTAGCATGTTGCATGGGTGACTGGGAGAAGAATAGTTCCATTAACAGAAATTGGGAGTTACCAATACCGTACCAATTTTAGGTTGGGAGATACTGAGTTTGAGGTGTCCATAGAACATTCATGTGGAGATATCCTGTAGCCCATTAGGAATGTGGATCTAAAGTTCAGAAGAAAGATTGAGGCTAGAGATATATGGAAGGAAAAAGGAGAGCTTTGAGGGCATTAAGGGGAGAGGAGGCAGAAGAGGAAATGTTGAAAGACAAGAGTGGTGAGAAGAATGAAAAGTCTGAGAGACATCATTTCTGGGTTATTGATAAGCAATTTATTAATCAGGATAGTAGATGATAAATTGAGGTCAGTGGTTCTCTCAGAAACCAAAGACCCCCCCTCATGGAGGCTGCTGAATATTTAAACATCCTTGGAAAAAGGGTATTCCTGAGGGTGAAAATCAGTTCTGATTAGTTAACAATTAATGAGAGAATAAGTATTATAATGAGATATAGGCTTATTCTTTTTTTTTTTTTTTTTTGCTTTTTAGAGGGCAGTTGGGGTTAAGTAACTTACCCGGCTAGGTTTTTGTTTGTGTGTGCGTTAAGTGTCTGAGGCCAGATCCAAACTCAGGTCCTTCTGACTCTAGGGCCAGCGCTCTACTCACTGTGCCACCTAGCCACCCCTATATAGGCTTATTCTAATGAGGGTCTAGGGGACCTGACTGATCTTGTCACTCTTGGACAAAGAGATTCATCTCCACCTCCAGCAATCTATCCCAAAGGATCCATTCTCCATCCACTCCTACCTAAGTAGATCAGTGGTGGGATAACAGTAAGAATTCTACCTAGATAAGATGATCTGAGATGGGTGAATTTTGAGGAGAGGTCAGAAATATCCTTGAGAGGCTGAACTTTGAATAAGTAAGGGGAAAAGAGAGGATCTTTAGGTCCTGTATATAAAATTGGTTATTAGTATAATAAGAAAATAAGCAGTTTTCTCAGTAGGATCAGTCATACATCCAGAGAAGCTAGGATAATATTGTGAAATTGAAAAGAATGTCAAGGAACAAAGAAAATCAATAGTTCCAAATATTGCCAAGAAATCAAGAATGAAGACTGAGAAAAGACCATTGGGTTTGGCATTTAGGTCACTGTTGACCTCTTGGAAAGAGGATTCAATAGGATGGCAGGGACAGAAACCAAATAACAAAAGATGGAAAAATGAACATGATGAGGAAATGCAGGTGACCAGCATTGCCTGCTTTAAGAAGTTTTGAAGAGGTTGCCCACTAAGAGGGTTAGGGTTGTTCTAGAGACCCCAAAATACCAACAAGCTGGGTCCTGCTGAATGAATTCAACTCAAGTCTTCTCAGCCAAAGAAAAGTAAAGTTTATTAAAAGTTCACTTGCATTAGACACAAAGTCTGTGCTAGGTCATTCCATGGCACTCTCACTATTCTATGATGCTCACTATTCTATGGCACTTTCACACCACATGGTGTGAGATGGGGTCTTATATAGAGAAGGTTGTGGGAGGAATCTAGGGGTGGTCTAGAGGAGGAGTTTGGGGAGGGTTTTCAGGAGGAGTTAATGATGTCAATGAGTGGTTAGGGTGGGAAGTAGCTGGAGGCTGCAGACAATGGTGGGCTAGGCCAGTTCAAGAGTGGGAAGTCTAACAACAGACTTGCCTCATCAAATGAGATGATTTAATTAGAGTCCACAGGCCTGTACTTCTAGGACTCAAGGAGAGGGGGCTCCCAGAGCCCATACCTCATCAGTTTGGGAGTGAAAGGAAGAACTTTCATTGAGAGAGAAGTTGGATTGCAGGAAAGTAAAGAGGGAAGACCTGAGTTTGTCAGGAGAGAGGAAAGAGTTCAGTGGTCACAGTGAGAGGAGAGATTGAAGACACGAGAAAGAGAAAGGAGGATTGTTAAAACATGGTTCTGGAGAAAGGAGAGGGAATGAGAGGAAGCCCACAGCAGGAAGGGTCAGCTTTGGACAGAATAAGAACCATCTCTACCCCATCTTTTCCCTCACATTCTTTCTGCCACCTTCAAACTTTCCCAGAGGAAAAATATTTTCTACTTGATCCATGGGGTGAGCTGCCAGTAAGAAAACTTTGTGTAGCAAGAGAGATGAACAACTGTTTTATGCCTTATAGGCTTAGTGCATTGCATAGGGCACTGAGAGGGTCAGAGATTTGTCCAGGGTCATAGAACCACCACCCATCAGTACGGACATGACTGTCCAGGTTGGCCATCACCCCAGTCACTTTACCTTACTGCCTCTTGTGGCTAGATAATAGAGAAATGTGTTGACCATAATCAATCAAGCAACCAAGCATTAATTAAGCATCTATTATATGTCAGGCCTTGGACTCAACTAAGCACCTATCACATTCCAGGCACTATACCAATACAGCAAAGAAAGCAATCCCTTCTCACAAAGAGTTTACATTTTAACAATATCTCAAGTATACCTGCTGTGTTAATACATTTTTTTAAAAAATCCTTCATAATTGGTTTTCTAAAGGAACAAAATAAATCTAGAACTCTACTGCTTAAAAAGATATTTCAGGGGTTTTTTCTCTATCTTAAAGTTAGAAAGATTTCTCACTGAGAATGATAGAATGTTTGTACATTTGTGGAACCAAGATGATTTTTATTTGGTCTAGAGCATTAATATATCTGGGCCCTTTGGGGGAAGGAGGAGAAGATATGGTTCAGAATGGATTGATGACCCTTTCTTCTAACATGGTTAGAATGTACCCTCACTGACTGGGCTGTAGAGTATCCGACCAAAATGAAAAGATAGAACAATTAATCATCATTAGTAAGCACATGGTGTCAGCTCAAGAAAGAAGGATGACCACACATGGCGACCTAGATTTCCAAATATAAATGACTTTGTAAGGGAGAGTAGAAAAAGATAATGAGTCAACTTCTTTTCCAGATTTTCTGAGTAATCAGAATTTTCAAATACCTAGTTATGTAGGCCTACATCTTCCATCTCATCCTGCCCAACCCAGCTGCCTGTAGACAGTTAATCCTAGTGATGGGGCTCACTACTGGCTTGAACAAACCAACATCACTGGCCTTCTTTGTCCTTGGGGCAACATTTTCATTTTCTTCTGTGAAAGCATGTGTAGTATGATAACCCCTCAGCACTTATCTGGGAGAAAATTATACACAAAAAAACTTTTAAATTCTCCTTGACATAGCTAAGTAAAGTGGATTATAGTCATTTTCTTACTTCTCCTGATCTCTCTTCAGTTCTGCTGTTTCATACAGACTCTAGCCTAGCAGGAAGCCAATCAGACCAAAATAATGAGTTGTAATCTTGAAATGTTCACTAAGATTTCTGGGACACCCTAGACAGCTGCCGACCATCTTAGGTCACTACTGTGAGTTGGTCTGAGCTCTGGCATCTCTGCCACAGAGCTGAGGGAGAGGTCCAGAGCAAGAGGGCAGGATGGAAAAGCTAAACTGCCTCTCTTCTCCCTGCTGCATTGGACAAGTTTGTTGTCGCTTAGTCATTCAGTCGTGTCTGACTCTATGTAACCGAAATGGACTTTTTTCCATGGGGTTTTCTTGACAAAGATACTGGAACGGTTGGCCATTTCTTTCTCCGGTGTGTCCCCATTTTACAGATAGGGAACTGAAGCAAATTGAGGGTTAAGTGACTTGTCCAGGTTCAAACAGCTAGCAAGTGTCTGCGGTGAAATTTGAACTCAAATCTTTCTTTTTTTTTCTTTTTGGTGGGCAATTGGGGTTAAGTAACTTGCCCAAGGCCACACGGCTAGATTTTTATTTGTGTGTGCGTTAAGTGTCTGAGGCCGCATCCAAACTCGGGTCCTTCTGACTCCAGGGCCAGCACTCTACTCACTGCGTCACCTAGCCGCCCCCTGAACTCAAATCTTTCTGACACTGCCCCACGGTGCACAGGTGCCAGCTACCATTCATGGCTTGGAGCTAGAGAAGTCCCTGTTCTTAATATATTAAAAGAAGACATTTTCCTCAGCATTTTCCCATAGAAACATTATTCCACATAGTGACTGGGTTCTGTGTTATAGTACTGCACTTCAGATATATAATGAGTCAGGCTTTGTGGGCTAACCACCATTTACAATATTGCAGACAGGAAATGAAGAAGTAATTGGCCTGGGGCCCCCCTTAAATGGAGATTTTGGGAGGCACTCTCAGCTTCACCCTTCATTAATCAGGGTCCCAGGATTAGATAAGAATAACAAGGCTAATTTGCTCTTACAAGATGAAGTTCCTGTGGGCCTGATAAACCCAAAGTGGTATAACCAGTTGGGAAATTAAATGATTGCAAGGGGTATTGATCAGAGGAATTGCTAATGAGATCAGGGCAGCCTCTCACTGTGGGGAATGTGAACATGACGATTGGTGTGTCTTTGAGTTGACATATTTGACAACTCCTGAATGGTGCTCAGAGGCTGGAGCAACCCCAATGTGTCTGATGGACTGGGACTCAGGAAGATAAACTTAGGAAAAGCTAAAAAGAAACTTCTCTCAGGTCTTTGGGTGATTGTTTTTTCTGATTGGGGGAGATTTTTCTGCCTTTTCATCTTTTTCCTTGTGTCTTTCTTCTGAGCTTCACCCAGGAACTTATGGCAAAAGCACACGATGGAGGTAAGCGTGTTTTTACCCACGTAACACTAGAGGGTAGTTCATAGACAGTGATCCTGAAGGCCATCTTCTACACTGGTGTACAAGAATGGAAATTTGGATTTCCTCAGTAATATGATCCCAGAATCTGGCCTTTTAGCTAGAGAATGGATTGTTACCGAGGCAGCCCCACCCTTCAGAATTCCTACTTTGAGGACTTGGGAATCAGACATTCTAGGGAAAGGAGAGTTTCTTCTGAAGACAGAACTGAATCACACTCATGAGTCCTACAACTGAGAGTGAATTCACAACATGGAGCAGGGAGAAGGGGAGAATAGATCGGAACCTTGCCATTAGGGGAAGTGAATTTATATTCACTTCTATATAGGGTCTACGGGGAAAGAGGATTACCCAGCCCCCATGCCTCAAGTATTTTATATCTTTTGGGGAAAACCAAGTCATTATAAGTATGGGAGTGACTATTCAGGACTCTGTGGGTGCGAGGAATTCAGCAGAACAGCCAAAGATTGCCTCAGTGTCAACCCCATGTTTGGTTCCTTCTGAGATGAACTACTTGTATTTATGTGAGAAACAGGGAAAGAAAGAGAAAGAGACAGTGGGGGGAAGGGGGGAGGAGAGAGAGAGAGAGAGAGAGAGAGAGAGAGAGAGAGAGAGAGAGAGAGAGGAAAGTATGTGTGGTGTGTAGAATGTAAGCTACCTGAGGTCAAGGACTGTTTTACGTTTTCCTTTGGTACTTAGCACAGTACTCAACAGCTAACAGGTGCTTAATACATTGATTTATTATCAGTTATAGGCATATAATTACACTGAAACCTTTCTGAAATTCAGGGTTGGCCTCCCTTTGGGTTAATAGCAGAACCACCTCACCCCCAGCCCTGCATCTCCAACCCCAACAAAGGGCAGGAAGTCTGGGATCTTCCCCACTACAGTAGCCCAAATAAGATCAGTTTGGATATTCAGGAAAGAATTCATGAAATAGTTAAGCCAAGCAATAGAAAGGAAGCAAGCTGAGAATGAGAGGATGAAAAGGGGCAGAAGCATGTGACCTCTTGAATGACCTGTATTTCCTCTCATGTCCCTGGGAATTCATTTATTCTACAGCAGAACCAGTGGGGTTTGGCCAAGAAGCCTTTTTCTTATGAAAAGCGAGGCTATTTCTGGTCTTTCAATTGTCAGCAGTTGTGAGTCTGACAATAAACCCTTGAATGTGAAGAGATCTGTTTGCTGGTTTCAGACCACAGGTATGAGCATATGATGATGGCCAAGCACTCCTGACTTTCTGTTTTCTCTGAGTGGAGAAGCACCACTAGATCATGCTTCCTACAAGTGTCAAAGAAGATGCTTTTAATCAGACATAAAAGAAAAGCCAAACCCTCCCTCCCAGGAGGCACCTGCACTTTGTGTTGGATTGTGACTGGAATGTTAACCATTTGCAGCTCATTTCTAGTCAGATTGTGCTTGAAGGTCTCATGGATCAGCTCATTTCAGCCTTCCTCACAACATGGCCAGGGAGGACAACAGGGTTATCGGAATCAATGAACATCATGGCATTTATGTAACTCTTTCGGGTTTGCCAAACATGACATATATAACTAGGCAGACACAGGTTAAATATCTTGGCCAGTTCACATAGCTAGTAACTAAGGTCACAACATTACAACTCATTATTTTGGTTTGACTGGCTTTCTGCTAGGCTAGAGCCTGTATGAGACAGCAGAAGGAAGGAGAAATGATGAGAAGTAAGGCAAGCTCCCTGTCCAATGTGCCACCTCCATGCTCTGTAAACCTTTTGAGGCTGGGAACTAGACCTGTTATGTGGGATTCCCATTTGAGGAACTTCCCCTGTCAATGCAGACTGAAAGCTCTGCAACTTGTGGTCTTGGAGAATTACCCATCGTGTGGAGGAGCCCAGTAACTCGCCAAGGCTAACCCAGCCAGGGTGTGTCCAAGGTGGGGCTTTAAGTCAGATCTTCCTGGCCTCGAGGCTGGCTCACCATCCACTCTACCATATGGCCTCTTATAACAGAAAGATCCCCTAGACTTCAACTAGGGTTCAAGTTGCCACTGTATTTGATGCTGACTGTGTGATCTTGAGAAAATCATTTTATTTTTCTGTAAAGTCAGGGTAATAAATGCCCTATATACCTCCCACAACATGGACCAATGTGGGAGTGGGAAGGGGATGGGGGGGAAGCCTTTCAGTGAGATAGATGTGAAAGTGGATTATAAATTGTACAGCACCCTCCAGCCCTATGCCAGGATGCCAGAATAGCAGAGGTGAGAAGGGCTTCATTCCCCATCTAGTCCAACCCACTTCTGCACAGGAATCCCTTCTACAGAATTCCCATCCAATGTCTACTCAAAGCTATGCCTCCTCTCTCCAGCACTTGGATGGGAGAGTTTTTAGCCTAAGCATTTATGCCTTTTAAATATCATCTTACTTGCTTCAGCCCATCATTTGAGCCTATCAGGACCTTGGGTCCTAGCTCTGAGATATAGTAGGCTCTCTCTCCTAGCTTTGGATCTCCTGCGGACTTAGTAGGCACACTATCTATGCCCCCCATGGAGTCAGGAGTGCTTGTTGGGTCATGGGCCCCTTTGGGCAGTCTGGTGAAGCCTATGGACCTCTCACAATAGTGTTTGGAAATGCTCACGATAAAAATAACATAATTATTTTGATGACTATTTAAAAAATATTAATATAGTAACTAATATTTTTTTAAAAACCAGACCTAGGTTAAAAATCCCAGATCAAAGGCATTGGTAACTGCTGGTCAAAGTCAAAAATGTTGACCAAAATGCAGCCAAAGGTATAGATGCCTGGGTGGAGCTACCAGAGAAGCCCTTCCAGGTCAGGGGTCTGTTAGTAGATGTCTAACTGGCTTTCCAGGGGGAGAAAACATTTGCCTGACACACTTTTAAGAGTAATCTTCATCATTAACATTTTCTCCATCACTTTCTTAAGCCTAGAGTCTAGGCAACCAACCTGGCAGTAAATTAAGCCCGGATTGGGTGGTGTTTGCTGATCTGGAGGTGTGTGTGCTCACAATGAATGTTTAACCAAAGGCCCAGGTGAAGCTGACTCCAGCACACCACGTGCTCAGTAGTCAGAAAGTCCAGTAATTCAACAATGCCTTTCCATCTTGTCCACAAAAATATCATGAAAGCTTTTGCCAAATGCCCTGCTGAAATCCAAGTGTATTATGTCTAAATGTTAGCTCTTCTTTAACTAAGTGCTTTGCCATCTCATAGATTATATTCCCTAACCCTTCCTCCAAAATGCTTAAGTTAAAAATGAATTAAGTTCATCTATCTTAGTGAGCATACGTGACAGCATCGGGTACCTCTCCATACTCTCTCCTGGAGAATGGCTTAGCCATATGGGCAGACTCTACTTAAGCAGACCATCAGAGTATTTCGGTGTTTTCCAACATGACTGTACTTTCAGAGACCCAGCTCACAGAGTAGAAAGGGAAGAGCAGTTTCATTCCAATCTATATCATTGTACAGATTAATATCTCAGTTTTTAAATCCACTCTGCAATTCATTGCCTATTGTAAACTTTAAATTATTTTATTTTTCCCTCAAATAACCTTAATTTTAATGATGATGATGATGGTGGTGGTGGTGGTGGCACTTTTCGATCTCTGGAAATGAAGAATATAATACAAAGGAAAGAGAGTATTGCTGATGAGCATTTTTCTGCATAATGCCAGGAAAAAACCTCTAAATTCCATAGCTCAGGTATTCAGGCTTCAGGCCTGTATACCCCAAAGAAGAAAAACATTTTAGAAGTACCTTTTTCACATTATTTCAGTCTCATGTACCTGTTGTGTTTTTTATTTGGAACTCGAGATTTAGGAAAGGGTTAACTACTAGCATTATGATTAGAGAAAAATATAGTTTAAATGTTTTTCTTTTTCCTTTATAAACTACCCATCTTTTTTCCTTTCTTAAATTTTTAAAATTTTATTTATTTATTTTCATTTTCAACATTCACTTCCATGAGATTTTGAGTTCCAAATTTCCTCCCCATCTCTCCTCTCCTACCACCCCATGATGGTGTGCAATCTGATTTTCCCTTCCCCCAATCTGCCCTCCCTTCTCTTATATCACCCACTCCTTTCTCTTATCACCTTCTCCATCTGTTTTCCTATAGGGTAAGCTAGATTTCTATACCCCATTGCCTATGTATCTCATTTCCCAATTACATGTCCACCCTTTTTTTCTAATGTAATATGGGAAACTTTTGACTTAAATGTGTTACTGTGAGTTCTTACTTATCCATATTATTTAAAGCAAATACTTAATCCCCAAGCAGATTCTCTCACTATGTCACACATAGGACACCCCAGGGCCAGCACATAGTAGCATAAATTTAGAGGTCATCTTACTTCTGTCACCTTCATTTGGTAGATGAAGAAACTGGGACCCACTTGGTTAAGTGACTCCCCCAAGGTCATACAGCTAGTAATTGGCAGCATTAAAATTCAAACATATCTTCTTATTCCAATTCTGGTATTCTCTACAATTCCCAGTAGTATCAATTGATATATGATCAGAGAAAGCGAACTAATCTTAACCTTTAACACAGTCCAAAGGAAACATAATTAGGGAATTAAGTCTGCTACTACAAAAACAGAAAATGTATCCCAAAGCCAGAGAGAAGTGCTTTTGAATTTTGTGGGGATTTTAGATTCTCTGTGCCAACATTCATCCCACTCAAGAGGGTAAACAAACAACTGACTACATACGTCTTTTTTTTTTTTTGCTTTTTTTTTGAAGAGGAGAAGATAGGTCAGTTGGGGTTAAGTGACTGGGCCAAGGTCACACTGACTACATACATCTTGAAGTTCTATAGGTCAGAGGCCTATATCTTGACAGTGACATGTCTCCCTGGTCCACCCCCCAACTCCCCTTTATAACTCAGACAAGGTAGTGCTTTAAGGATAAATTGAAAGGAAGCTGAATCTGAATCAGGCTTGGTGAAATCTGTGGAACCAGTTAGCCCAGAAAGCCTTTTCCTGTCTCTGGCAAATGAGTCATTCTCTTTTGGTGCGGTTTCCATAATCCAGACACTCTGCCTAAGACTGTCTATGTACCCTTCTGGATGTAAACAAAACATGTGTTCCAGGCATTCCCTGCACGGCTGAATAATGCTGCCCTCGATGAGGCTGACATTCAATCTATGGAAGATTTGTACCCAAACATTGGACTATTTCACAAGGTGCCACAAAACCTTGTTTTGTTTTGCTGTGTATCATACTTTGCCTGTGGAGCCATAGTGAAGATAATAAGTCATCCTGGGCAAGTTACCACCCCCCTCAGCCTTAGTTTCCTCCTCTATAAAATCACAGTTTCACAGGGTAAGTGTGAGGATCAAACAAGAAAGCAAGTGGCAGGGCTTTGCAAAATGTAAATCACAATATCAGTGCTGGTTATTAGGATTCCATTTTCAGTGCACAAAGATGAAAGGTCACATTCGGCACTCAAGATTATCTCTGCAAACAGATGGGTGCTGAGAGGAGAAGGCATGCATGAAAGAGGCAAGCTGATGGTTAAGAAATTCCCTAGAAAACATTCAAAGGAAGCAGACACAGTGTTCATTCCTTTGGAATGCTCTAGAAGCCAGAAACTAGAAAAATGATGTAGAAACTCACAGAACCTAGACTGATGCTTTGTGCCTCAACAGTGCCCTTTGATTTGCCGATCAAGACTGTGAAAAGTGATATGATATCTTTGGAGAAAGGTTTGCTTCTGCTACAGTAAACACCAAGGGGGCACCCACATTATATGATTGTATATTATCTTTTATACCTAATTTGTTGCACATATTGTGCTATATTATATACTTTTAAGGAAGACCTGAATTCAAATACAGCCTTCGCCACTTACTCATTATATGACTTTGGGCAAGTCACTTAACATCTGTCTGCCTTAGTTTCCTCAACTATAAAATGGGCATAATAACACCTGCCTTCCAAGGCTGTTGTGAGGATCAAATGCACTTAACACAATATCTAGCATGTAGTAGGTGCTATTTAAATTCTAGCTGTTAGTAGTTTTAAACAGGACCTGGAAATTATATTAAAATGAGGTGAAAATACCCCTTTTTTATATCTATGGCAATTAGATTTGGCCTAAGTTGATATTATTTCCCTGGAATTTTCCATCAAATTGTTTATACAAACAGAGTGTCAGAAACAACCCTAGGAGATGGCACTGTTTTAGATTTATCGAAATTTTGATCCTCTTCACAAAATGTCAGATTTGGAAGGGACCTCCAAGACCACCCAGGCCAATTTATACTTAAATAATGATCAGCTCTACAGCATACACAAACACACATGCACACACGCACACACGCACCCACATACATACACACCCACATGCACATACACACATACACACAAGGTATGAGCTAGCCTCTCCTCAAAGACCTCCAGAGGTGTGAAATTCACTACCTCTTCAGTCAATCAATCCATAAGCAAGTAATAAGTATGTCTTGTGTGTCAGGCAGCATGCTAAGCACTGGAGATACAAAGAAAGATAAAAGATAATCCCTGCCCTCAAGGGGCTCGAAGTTTAATGGGAGAAACAACATACAAACAAGGCATAGAGGGAAGGCACTAACATTAAAGGAGAAAGGAAAGGGAATAAGCATTTATTGAGCACCTACTATGGACCAGGCTCTGTGTTAAAACAAATATTACCAGCAAAGGCTGCTCTTAGAAGATGGGATTTTTTCTGGGAGTCAAAGGAAGCCAGGAAAGTCCAGAAGCAAGATCAAGAGGGAGAGTGTTCTAAGCATGAGGGGTAGCCAGGGAAAATGCCCAGAGTGTCTTGTGAGAGGAGCAACAAGGAGGCCAGCGTCAGTGGACTGCAGAGTCCATCAGGGATGGAAAGCCTCATTCCTCTTTCCCACAGCCCTCTTTTTGCTAAGTTTTTCCCTTTCTCATGTTTAAATCAGACTTTCTTCGACTACTTTGCTTATCCCCGACAGAACCTAAAGCAGCGATAGGTATGTGTTCAATGTTGTTCAGCCATTTCAGTCATGGCCAATTCTTCATGACCCCATTTGGGATTTTCTTGGCAAAAAGACTGGAGTGGTTTGCCATTTTCTTCTCTGGCTTATTTGACAGATGAGGAAACCCAGACAAGGTTAAGTGACTTGCCCAAGGTCAAGCAACAAGTAAAAACACAGATTTGAATTCAGGAAGATGAATCTTCCTAACTCCCAGCCTAGTGCTTTATCCCCTGTGCCACCTGGCTGCCCCTTTTAGTAGATGCTTGGAATTCTAGAATGTTAGGGCTTCCGTACACTGTTCCACTGATCATCATGTCCTCCCTTTTATTCTGAAGGAAGGAGATATATATATTATCCCTATTTGGTCATCAAGGGACCCAAAGTACACAACTTCAGTGTGCATTTGCCGAGCAGTATTAGCTAAGTATGTTACCCCCATCAGGTACTATGAAGTTAAGAGACTTGCCCAAGGCCATACAGTTAATTTGTATGTGTCTGTAGAAAAGTCTTGGCCTGTCAAGAAGCTCATGGTCTAAACAGGGAGAAAGTAATCAGACCAAAATGCTTAACCTGGTACTAGCCCGAGCCGCTTAGCCCAGGAACCAGAGCACCATGAAAAGCCGAACAAACGCTTTACTGAGACTTCCCTGGTTGGGCTTCTTCCTAATGCTGCCCCCTCCTCCCCAGCCCTGCCAATTCACAACACATGTGTGTACATGTATATACACATGCACGTGTGTGCTCACACATGCACATATGGTCAACCCAATGTGATCAGCAAGAGTTGTTTCTCACACTGCTCCAGTCCCAAGGGGATTTCTACAATATTAATAAGCTAAGACTGGGGGGGTTCGTCTTCAGTGAGCCCCTCTCTTGGCTTCAAGGTATACACCTCATGGTACTTGTAACAGTTTACATTAAATAATAGAATTTAGCATTATGCCTATGGACAGGAGAGTGATATTCTAAAGTCTATGTCTTACTAAATTCAATTCCACAAATATTTGTTAAAGGTCTACTATGTGTTGGGCTCTGAGATCCAAAGATTGGGGGCAAAAGGGGAGGGAAACTCCTACTCTCCAGAAGCTTGAACTTTAATAGTGGAGAGAAGATCACTATATAAATAAATGTAACAAGGCATAGTGTGATTGAACCATAGGGCTGTTAGGGGAGAGTCCCCTAGGAAAACCTAAGTTGGGAAAGGTCACTTCTGCTAAAGGAACCAGGAATGAGTTCACAGAGAAGGTAGAACTCAGTCTGGACGTTGTGAGAAGAGAAGAATTCCAATAGATAAAGGTCAGGAAAGGCATGGAGGCAATGTCAAATAGTCATTCTCAGTGTGCTACATTTTATATACCTTATTAAAGACATGATCCCGCCTTCATTGATACAGTGTTTAATGATATAGGGAATTGTTCTCTTGTCTGCAAATTCGACTTTCCATTAAGAATAATTCTAAGAGTGAAAATGCTGATCGTTATATTGTCTCTGGAATACATTTTGGCACTAACTTTGGGTCTAGTTATGGTCAATCTGTGTATACGAAATACTAGAAACAAAATGATGATACCTCACCAAAGAGGGATTGGATAAAGGAATATAAACCAGGCTAAGTCTAAAAGTTGCAGTAAGAGATTAATTGTTTCATCTACTTTTGACTTTTAACCATTAATGTTTCTATGGGGAGGAGAAGAACTGAATGTCATAATCTCCTTGTAAAATCATAGCTTAAGATCCAAAGACATAATGCTTCTATCCATCTTTTCTCCCACTGGGTAGGTGGGAAGGGCAAAGAGGGGGTCTGGTTAAATCTGACATGTTGAGCAAACAGCAGTATAGTGAAAGCCCTGGTCCTCACGACTGCAATTTTCCCAATTGCCAGTTAATGGCATTTGAATTTGTACTTCACAGTAGCTTGCTTGGTATCTGAAAAATCAAGAACAACCACAACAGGGACCACCTCTGGGGGTTTTGAAGACATAAAGATATAAGGGAACAGTAGGTTCACTTTATAAGAGCAGCCTTGAGAGGCTTCCAAAAGAACAGCCTTTGTCTGACTTTCTAGGATCTATCAGATACCAAGCAAAGCAATTGTTCCATGCAAGTCCAAACGTCATTAGCAAACAGCTTGGAAAATTGGAAGGCGGTGTGGACCAGCTGGCAGTGTGGCCCAGCTCTCTCAATGGGAGCTATTTGCTAACCATCAGATTGCACAGAGCAAGGACACCCCCTTCCCACTTAGGCCTAGGGAGAAGAGAGAGGAAGAAACAGCCCCTGTGTGGAGTTGCTTCACATCCCCACTTTGGGATTTGCACGCAGTCGCAGTCTTGCTACCTCTGTGTTATTTGGGGTTCTGGTAATTATGGAGCCAGCACTCCTCAGGAAGAGACAGACAGATCTCCTAAGCAGAGGAATGGTTTCCATGGCAATGGCATCAGCATCTGAATGACTTTCTGTCACAACAAGTTGGTGATTTAATGAGTTCATTACTGAATTCCAAAGGAAAACATGAAAGTAGATGAGCTACTGTTCAATCCTCTGAGAGCCTGAATCTATGTGGGGGAAGCCATTTATAACCAAAGCAGCATTTGGGTGTCGGCTTCATCTGAACTCCTTTGGATAACAGCATCAGGGGTTCCTATATACCATTTGTATTTAAGAGGGGAAAATTCAGTAATCCCAAGCCTGTGGATCGGAAGCCATATGGTGTTTAGGGCCATCATATGACTATGATTCGGGGGATAAGAGGTATATAGTCAGAAGACTATGTTGTTAGCTTGGCAGAGGGCAGAAGCAATGTCGATGGTGATCACAGGAATGTACCATGAGAGTTCCGGTACACACAGGACTTTGAACACTGGGGCCCCTTCTACACATCTCCAAATCCTCCAAGATCCCTGAGTCCCAAGAGGACTGCTGGGAAAACATAAATAAATATAGCAGTTGCTTTGACTGAACTGTTGGGGGTGGGGAGCAATCTTTGATAAAAAAGAAAACTCAGAGATAACAGGAAATGAATGTGATATAAAACAAATGGTAGCAATAAAACTCCTAAACGATTTCTAGCAGTGACAAAGTAAGAAAAAGGAAAAAAAAATGGTTCATAATTGTGTTGATAGAATTGCAGCTATGTAGTTGTTACCATTTTGTATATTATTTATCCAGCATCTGTTGAGCAGCCTGTAAGACAATAAGTAGAGGAAAATATGGTCAGAAGCCAGTGGACAGTCATCATCTCCAGTCATCGTCTCCAAACAAATCACCTCCAAACAAATACCTTAATATGTCCATTTCAGACTTGGAAAAATCTAACTGGAAGATAAACAATAATAAGATAAAGGTCTGAAAAGTTAGGTTAAATAAAAGTCTGAACAGAAAAGTTAGATATGGTAAATTCTGGAGGATTAGTAATTGGGAAGCAAACAGAATATACTTCTGAGTGTTGCAGCCTCACAAAAATTAAACAAGTGTACCAGGGACCCCCAAAAAAGCTGATAAATGAATCCTTTATTGGCCATAATATAATAAAAATTATAAACAATAAAGATAATGTGAGGAAAGAAGACATAAATGGAGACTAATATAATCTCATATATTTTGTGGGTCTATGAACAAATTATAGAAACAATAAAATTTTATCAAGAGAAACAATATCAATGAGATAACAACAAACTTGCAAGATATAGCCAAATCAGTGCTTAGGGGGAAATGTATATATTGAAACATACTCATCAGCAAAAAAGAGAATCAAGATATAATGAATTGAGCTGACATCTAAAAAAGAAAAACACTAGAAAAGCAACAAATCAAAAATCTCCAAATGAAAAAAATAAAATTTAAAAATAAAGCAAGATGTAAACTATACTGAAAAAAATGAATTCTAAATAAAACTAGTTTTTTTTAACATTAATAAAAGAAACCATTAGTTAATTTGCTTTTTTAAAAGGAAAATCAAATCATCATTAATAAAAGGAAAAAGAATCACAACATATGAACAGGAAATAAAAACAAGTGTGTTCTAAATTATCTTGCCCAATTATATGCCAACAAACTGATCACTGAAAAGAAATAGGCGAATATTTACAAAAATATAAAATGCTTAGATTAACAAGACAAGAAATAGAGTAATTAACCCAGTTCCAAAAAGGAAATTAGGCAAGTTATAAATGAACTTCTCCCCCCACAAAAAAGCAATAACAACAACCACAAACCCAAATGAATCTACTAGCTAATTCTATCAAACATTTAACTAAAAATTAATTACAAAATGACATAAATTTTTGGTAAAAATAGAAAAAGTATCCAACCATTTTTTTTCCTATTAAATAAATGTGATCCTGGTATCTAAAGCAGAGATAAAGCAAATATTAAAAAGACTATATATAACTCAATATCACTAATAAATACAAATCCAAAAATATTGAATGAAATATTAGCAAGGTAGCTAGGGCACTATCTTTAAAAGATCACCCACTATGATAAATGACTGAATGAATGATAAAAAGCACTTATTAAGCACTGTGTTATACACTGATGATACAAATACAAATACAAAAGCAAATACAATTCCCGATTTCAAGGAGCTTGCATTTTAATGGAAGAAACAATACACCAAGGGAAGTGATGGACAGAGAAGGGCACGTTGATCATGAAAGTTACAGGGATGATAAGTGGGACCATAGAGGAGAAAATGATACAGTCCATCAGGAAAAGTGATAGAGTTGATTTGATTGTGGTTCATGGTCCTAGAAGTAGAGAGGGGTGAGTAGCAATATAGCTGGCAAAACTATGGAAGAGATGGTTGGAGAGGAAGGACTGAAGGGAAGCATGGTGGCTGGGGAGAGTGGTCTGAGGAAGGCAGTCACCAATCACTGTAGTGGAACCCCAAGGCAGAAGTTTCTGCTAACTATCGTCTGAGCCTTCAGCAAGTTGTAATTTTTTTTATATGGCTGCTGACTGACAAGGTGGTGGTTGCTGAAGGTTGGGGTAGCTGTGGCAATGTCTTAAAATGAGTCAACAATGAATTTGGCCCCATTGATTAACTCTTCCTTTCACCTGAACCACTTGGAAGTCATTTCAGGGTTATTAATTGGCCTGATTTCAATATCTTTATGTCTCCGGGAATGGGGAGGCCCAAGAAGAAGGAGAGAGATAGGGAACAGCCAGCTAGTGGAGCAGTTAGAATACACACAACATTTATTAAGTTCATCATCTTTTATGGATATGGTTCATGGCATCTCAGTGATATCAAAGATCACTGATCACAGATCACATAACAGATATAATAATAATGAAAAAGTTTGAAATATTGAGAGAATTACCAAATTGTGCCACTAAGATATATGTGAACACATACTGTTGGGAAAATGGTGTCAGTAGGACTTGCCTGATGCAAAACCACAGTATAAGCAAAATACAATAAAACTAGATACAGCTATACTTGGAAGCATAGGAGTGAATGAACCTTTCTTCAAAATGGAAATGACACCTCCAAAAAACCAAGAACTAGCATTATCTGTGATGGAGAAACACTAGAAGTCTTTCTGATAAGATCAGGGATAACACAGGGATACCCATTGCCACCACTATTATTTAAGGCAGGAAAAAGTAATTTAATGAATATTCATAGACAAAGAGGAAACAAAATTATCTCTATTTGCAGATATATATGTGATGGCTTACCTAGAAAGCCGTAGGTATTCAATTAAAAAATTAATTGAAAGAATAACTTCAATAAATAGTAGGATATAAAATAAATTAAGAAAAAATCTATAGTCTTTCTGAAAATTATTATTAAAATTCATCAGGACAAGATAAAAAAAGAAATCTCATTCAAAGTAAGTTACAGAATATATAAAATATCTGGTCACCCATCTTCCAAGACAACCTAAGGACTTATATGAATAAAACTACAAAATACTTTTTTCCCAGAAAAGAAATAAGACATAACTGGAGAGTTACTAATTACTTGTGTTTGGGCTATGCCAATATAATTTAAATAATGCTATTACCTGAATTAATTAGCAGATTTTGTGCCATACCAATCAAATAATCAAGGGGTTATTTTTATAGATCTAGAAAAAATAAAAATTTTAATTTGGAGGAACTAAAGGTTACAAATCTGAAGGAAATAATGAAAAAAGTAGAAATGAAGAGGAGCCTCTATAGCTCAGACTATACTGCTGAGAAATAATTGCCAAAGCAATTTGGTGCTGGTTACTTGGTACTTGGTTACTCGGTTGGTAGAATAGTGATAAATACCCCCCCTCCCAAAAAAAGTGCTAACAAAGCATTTTAAAAGTTTAAAACAATTAAAATATAAGGAAAGATATGGAACCACAGATATGTGCAATCAAATATGATTGTTCTTTAAGTGATTGGTTAGTTGTCTAGTGGCATATATAGGAAGAACATGTAAATTCGTGGCCCATTTGTCTTTATGCATAAAAATATGGAGTGAGAGATCAGGATTCCCTACCTTTTTCCTATCCCACCCCCAAAAATGATGGCACCATGAGATACTCAAATAAAAAAATTTGGTAGTGTTGACTGACAATGCTTTATTCTAACCAAACCAAGTCCTTCCCATCTCAAAACAATCTCTATGGAAAAAATACTGCTCGTTTTGCATAGCTACACATGTACAACCTGTATTGAATTGCATATCCTCCCAGCGGGGATGGGTGAGGAGGAAAGAAGTGAAAGAATCTGGAAATCAAAGTTTAAAAAAAAAATGTTTAAAAAATTGTTTTTTACATGTAACCGGGAAATAAGATATATCAGCAATGGGGTATAGAAATCCATCTTGCCCTACCAGTAAGTTGGGAGGGGGGATGGGAGAGAACAGATTGGGGGAAAGGTTTTCAGAAGGCTTGCTATATTGGAGTGGGGGTAAGGTAAAGATGGGAAGAAAATTTGTAACTCAAAATCTTGTGGAAATGAATGTTGAAAACTAAAATAAATAGATAAATAAATTGAAAAAAAAGAAAAATACTGCCAAGGTAGTTCAGTTATACTATGAATCCCTGCCCTAAACAATTTTAAAATCTGGGAGGGATGCAGGCTACTTCAGGCAGGCTCAGCAATTTTTCTCTCTGGGGAAGCTAGGGGTAAAGGATTCACCAGCCCCCAAGACAGCATACCAACCAACATAAATGTACCTTCCCTGACTCAAATATAATTGGAAAAGCAGGGGAGTTTTTTTGATTTCACATTGACGCCTCTAGCTTCCCAAGCCAACCTCCCATTGTTCATCTCACATAAAACCACCTTGCCCCTAACAGCCTTGGACTATCCAGAACCAACTGATTGCCTAGACCTTGCTGATTACCTGTGTTTTAGTTGTATACCCATGTACTTTCTGGACCAAGCCAGGGACCCAGGACAACCCAAGGCATGTTTAAATAAATGTTTCCTTTGTGGCTTGCATTAGTATCTGGTAAACACTTTACTTAGCTTAAAGTGGGTATATGTGGCTTTTCTCCATTACTTAAAGTTCCCAATTGTGACTTCAATATGGAGATATGAGATATATGCAAATAATTATAATACAAGGTACAGAGTGATGGAGCAAAGGAGTTAACACTTTCAGCTGGGATGGGGGGAGGTGGAGCATTCAGAAAAGACTTCATGGGAAGTAGTAGAGCTGGATCTTGAAGGAAGAGAAGGATTTGAACAAAGATTTGAACATTTGAGGAAGAATCTAGGTGGCATAGTGGATAGAGTGCCAGACCTGGAGTCAGGCAAACATCTTCCTGAGCTCAAATCTGGCCTCAGACACTCACTAGTTGTGTGAACCTGGGGAAGTCACTTTACCCTGTTTGCCTCAGTTTCCTCATCTATAGCATGAGTTAGAGAAGGAGATGGCAGATCACTACAGTATCTGTACCAAGAAAATCTCAAAATGGGGTCACAGTGAGTCAAATATGACTGAACCAGCTGAACAGCAAATACCTATATAAATGTACAGAGGCAGGAGAACATTGTCTTCTGCATCGAAGCATTTTATAAAGCACTTTCGATTTGGAATGGGCTTTGCCAGTATCTTATTGGTTGTTCACAATAACCACGGGAGGTAGGTGCTATTATTATCCCCATTTTACAGATGAGGAAACTGGAGTAGACTGAGATTAAGTGACTTGCCCAGGATCACACGGCTAATAAGTGTCTGAGGTAGGATTTGATCTCTTGTCTTTCCTGATTTCAAGTCTAGCCTCTATCCATTGCACCACCCAACTTGCCATAATACAAGAGGGCAAGGATCAGGAGGCTGGAATGTAGACTGTGAGAGAGACTAGTAGGAAGGAAAGCTGAAATGGTAGGTAAAAATGAGATTATAGAAAGTCTCGTCTGCCAAGTTAAGGAATTTATAGTTTATCCTACAAGAGACAATAGAAAAGCACAGGTTTTTGAAAACGTTAGTAACTCAGGAAGAACTACCCATTTAGAAGATAATTTTGGCAACTGTGTTGTAGGTTAAATTTTAAAAAGGAGAGACTAGGATCAGGGGAAGTAGTTAGGAAGCTTTAAGTGATGAGGTCTGAACTAGGGGGGTGGCACTTTGAGTGAACCAGAAGAGATAGATAAGAGAGAATGATGAGGGAGAATCAATAGTTACTGATTAAATGTGGGAAGGAGAAAAAAGAATTAGCCAAAATTTTAAGACTAGGAAGTACGATAAGGTCATTGACAGAAATAGGGTCATTGAGAAGAGGGTCAGATTTAGGGGGAAGATGACTAATTCAGTTTGGGATATGACAGCTTGGGGTGCTGGCTGAGCATCTAGACTTTGCAGATAGGGAACTGGAATTGAGAAGTTAGGAGTATCTGCATCCATGTAATACATGTACAATGGGTCTGCTAGTGAAATTGGGAGTCATCAATATAGATTTTAAAAAACAGTGTCATGAAGGTGGAAGAAATTGCCAGGGAGAATGGAGAGAGAGGAGGAAAGACCTCAGGAATGGGATGTATAGTTAGTATACTCATACTAAGGGTTCCAAAAGAGCATTAATCATCGCAATATCATGGAAACCAAAGAAAAAGATGATGTTGTAAGAAGGAATGGTTAAAGAGCTGTTTCCCAATAAATATGTGGTTTAAGGATATGAATGAACAATTCTCAAAATTGCCTACTAGGAGCAACCACACTAAATACTGCTACAAAATACTAATAGAAAGAGAAATGCAAATCAAAACAGCCCTCAGGTTTCACCTTCCAGATTGGCAAAGATGACAAAAGATGGGCAATGATGAGTGATGATGGGGCTGTGGAAGGAGATTCCTGCTAACAAACTGGGGTTGGGCTGTGAACTGGTCCTTGCATTCTGCAAAGCAATTTGGAATTATACAAAGAAAGTGATACATTTTCTCCCAGGGGTTCTACTGTTATACATATACCTCAAGGAGATTAAAGATAAGACATTTATAGTAACTTATTTGTAGTAGCCAGGAATTGGAAACAAAGTAGACACTCATTAGTTATGGAACATTGAAGCAAGTTGTACTACATGAAAGAAATAGAATCTCAGTGTGCTGTTAGAAAGGATGGCTATGAAGAGGTTTGTGAAGACTTATATGAACTGATGCAAAGTTAACCAAGCAGAACCAGAAAAACAATATACACAATAACTATAACAATGTGAATAGGGAGAACTATGAAAAAGAAAAACCTGAACACTAAATAATGACCAAACTTGGCCCTGAAGTAGAAATGAGAAAATGTATCTTTAAAAGAAAATTCATCTTCCTCCATTCTTTGCAAAAGTAGGGGACTGGGTACAGAATATGTTGCATATACTGTCAGATACAGTATATTGATTGGTATCCTTGAACTGTTTCCGCCCCACCCCCTTCTTCTTACAAGATATAGCTCTCTGGGTAGGGTCAGGGAATAGATATGTTTGGAACTGAAGATGAAAGAGCAATTTCTTTAGAGCAGTGGGGCTGAAAGTCAAACTGCATGGAGTTGAGGAGTTTGTTAGTGGTGAAGAATGGAGAGCACAAGCATAGACAGTCTTTCTGTAAGTTTAGCTGTGAATGAGGAGATAGCTGGAGGGGATAGCAGTCAGGAGACTTACTGTGTGCCTTGGGTAGGTCATACCTTTGAGCCTCTGTTTCCTCATCTACAAAATGGGGATAAGTATATTTAAACTACTCCCAAGGATGATAAGGAAAATTTCTTGTAAACTATATAAAGTGCTATATAAATGTGAACCATATTCAGTCACTGAAATGTGAAAAGATTGTGCCAAAATGGAAATTCACTGCCTGGCCAGTGTTAGCAGAGAAGGGATGCTCCCCAGGATCCTTGTCACAGTCTTTGGAAAGCAAGCAGGCTAACATGTTTGAACATGTGCTATTCAATTAAGAGAAGCCACAAAGCAAGTAGCACCAGACTCCCTGGCCCCAGAGAAAGAGGCAAAGCAGTTCTGTAATCAGAGGGAAGCGGAAATAGCATGATTTATTTTCTTCTTTTTTGAAGGGATTTGGTTTTGTGGTTGTTGAAGCCAAATTAAATTTAAGCAGAATCATAAAATCCCAGAGTTGGAAGGAACTTCAGAGGCTATCTGGTCCAATCATTACTTGGTCATGGATCACTCTGCAATATCCCTCTGCCTAAAGACGTCTAGTGGAAAGGGACCTACTGACTCCCCCAAAGAGCCCTTTCCCTTTGGGGAAAGCTCCAATGGTTAGGAAATCTTTCCTTTCCTCAAGCTGAAATCTGCCTCTCTGTGACTTATCCCCTTTGCTCCTCATTCTGCCCTTTAAAGTCCAACAGAACATGTGTAATCTGTCTTCCCTCTGACAGCTCTTTAAATATTTAAGGATTATTCTCATATCCCCCTAAGTCTTCTTTTCAGACTAAACCACCCCAGCTCCCTCAGCTAATTCTCATATTGCACGATCTTGAAGTTGCACACAATCCAGGCACCTCTTTTGCACATGTTCCAACTTGTCAATGTCCTTCCTAAAATGGGATGCCCAGCACTCAGTCCTGTACTCCAGAGTGGGTCTGATCAGAAGAAAAAGTGATAGTTGGATCACTATGGTCCCCTTACATTGTACTCTAGGAAAGATCTCCAAATACAGCTAATGTCAAGGTCTCCACAGATGTGGGTAAAAGAGTCCCCCAGATCCCATACAAGCATCCAGGGTAACAATCCCCACAAAACATATAGAAAATGCTTAGAACTCATGGGAGCCCCTTAACAAATGCAGAAAACACATAATGACTCACAATAGACAACAATCAGTACAATTATCCTATCCCTAAATCCTGCTTTCTACCAGGGCACTAAAATATTTGATACTTAGTAATACCCCATACATTGCACTCATCTTGGAAGGAAAGTGAACTTGGGGTAGCCAACAGAGCTACCCTTAACATTTCAGTGAGTACTACTTTCCACAAGAATATATGCAATCCTCCCAGAATATTAGCACCATCCTATAGTTCAGACTCCCCCTTCCCTCCCTGAAAGGGAAAGACATTTGAGGATGCTGGAGAGGTAATACCTCTCCCCCAGTATTCTAATGAGCCCCTCTTCCACCGCAGAAAGACCCATATAGACACTTAGGCTTATGGTGTCACTATTCTAAGAGCCTGGACCTACCAAAAGGGATATAAACATACTTGAAATTGTGAGATAGGTAACCCCCTTCCCACCAAATCTACATTGGCCAAATTACTCGTGCTTTATATGCTGAAATGTTCACATCTGTTGATATTTAAGTTCATGGTTTTTTAAAAAGATTTCTTAGACATTCACCCTTCTCTGACTATAAGGTTAGATTCTAGGATTATGGTACCTAGAAAATCCTCCTCCCCATGATAGAAGACCAACTTCCAGGACTCTCTAACTAGGGTCTACTAGAGAGCCAACAATTAGGAACTCTTACCACTTCAAGGCACCATTGAGTGAGGCAACCCAACAGTGGAAAGGAAATACACTCAGAGAATAAGGAGCAAACTGAAATGTTCTTTTCTTCTAGCAAGTAGGAAGCAATAATAAATGAGATTATAGACTGTTCATTTCTCAGGCATGTCCAGCTCTCCATGACTCTATTTGAGTAGAGATCCTGGAGTGGTTTGCCATTTCCTTCTCCAGTTCATTTTACAGATGAGAAAACTAAGGCAAACAGACTTAAATGACTCGTCTGGGGTCACACAGCTAATAAGTATCTGGGCCAGATTTTGAACTCAGGAAGTTGAGTTTTTCTGGTTCTAAGACCAGTGCTTAGAGCTGCCTCCATAATTACAGATAATGAAGCATTATTCCTTCCTCATGGTGGAAAAGGAGATTAAGGGGCAGAATGTTGAATACCTTGCCTAGTGTAGTGTTTTTTGTTTGTTTTTACTTGTTTCTATTTTCAGAGAGGGTTTAATTTAAGGTAGAGTCAGGTGGGATGAGCAGATATCCAAAAATGATTGATTATAATGTTAAAAAGGGGAAGAGGAATCAATAAAATATTTTAATTATAAGTTTAAAGGTTGTTATGGGGGAAAGATGTGACTTGCCTGACATATTGAAAGCTTTTTAGGGACCTATGACAGAGCATTTTGTGTTATCTCTACTAAGGAAATAAAATAAAACTTAGGAAAATAATTCCAATAAACTCCCCCTAAAAAAAAAAAAATGTAACACAATAAATCCCAGCAAGATCACTACAGCCCCATATTGAAGATCCCTATGGCATTCCCAGTCAGTGTTCCCCAAGAGCTTGGGCAGGAAGCGTGTACTACTATCTACTTAAAGTTCTATTTTCCTGCTTCTTCTGCATTTGATGTAACTGTGCTCCATCCCTGTGCTCCTGAGGCACCTGGTAACCACTGTACTCATGATGGTATCAGAACCAGTCAGGTATTACTGGAAAAATGTCCCTTATAACTGGGGGAAGGACAGGGAGGGAGCAGAGGGGGTGACCATTCCACCTAGTTCTTAATATAACTACAGATACAGTGGGACGCCCAACAAATATTCTTGACTGCCAAGAGAAACCCAAAAAGCCTAAAGTTGGCCCAGGAGGTGGGGGGTGAGGAGGCATAGACTGGAGATAGGAATAGTGTCCCAATGCCCACTTTAGCAGTCCCTCAAACAATGGGGTAATTCTCATGTTCCCCCAGGACTTCAGGGAGGCGAATCCTATTCTTTGATTTTGGGATCAGTTTGAGAGTTTGAAAGGACCTCAGAGTTACTGCATTCAGCCTCTTCATTTTATCAATGAAGAAACTGATGTGAATACCCAGGTGGTAAGTGGCAAGGTCAGGATCTGAATCCAGGTTCAGTGCATATCTGCTACATCATACTGCCTCTCTTGGAAGGGCCCTGAGAGGCAAATTTAGGTTTGATGGCAGGAAAAACTTCCTTTAGTGCTTCCCAAAAGTGCAAAGAGGTTGGAGTTGATGTCTGCTGAGGTCCCTTTTACCTTCCAGATTCTCTGATCTTTCTCCCCTCCCCTCTGCTCTGGGGAATCGCCCCCACTGGAACACCACCCCCCTTTTTTCATCTTTGAGAAATTCAGATGTATTCCTCATGAAGAACTTTTTGTCTGATTCTATCTCACACCTTGAGTTCTTCACAGAAAAGGTACTTGAAGTGTCTAATAACTGATAATAGAGTCCTGTAATTATGAGTGCCTCTAATCAACAATTTTTTTAAATGCAAGGAGGTGTTATATATCAAACTTATGAAAATAGAAGTTTCTCGTTCATGTGTAAATCATAAGTCAGAATAAGTCACTGTGATTGTAGGTGATTCCCATGAGACTGATTCCAAAATGAGCTAACCCCCTCAATCTGTTCTCAGAGACATTTTTTTTCCAAGTATATTTTCTGACCCATAGGTCAAAGGCCAAGCCACCATTAAGTGACTAGAGAAAAATCACACTGAAAAAATCTTGGTTCCACCTCTTCTCCAAGCTCCTCTCCTCCCCATTCACATAGGCTACAGAAGGAACCACAGAAACCCTTGGGAATTTTCCCATCAAAGTATGGATGACCCCCATGTCACTGTCCTATACTTTTTTAACATGCTAGAAAAGCCTTTTCACCAGTAGTAGCCTTGGAAGAGGGCATTTGCTCACTGAAAATTCCCTACACCAGTGAAATCAAAAGCTCAATTGTTTTTTAAATCCCTAAACAAAAGTAGCCCGTGTGCTCCTGATTCTCTGCCTTCAGGCATCGCCTCCTTCCTGTGGGCAGGAATGGCCATCTTTATCCTTAACCTCTCACCCTTCCCCTGGTTCTGCACATTAAGTTGCTTCTCAGATGTCTAAGTGACCCCTCTTTGCCTCTTCCTAATGTTGATCAGAAACTCCCCAAGCTATGACTTCATACCCACTGGTCCTCTGAAGCATTCTGGTTTATTGACCAAGAGGGGAAGTTGTAGTTTTCAGAACCTAGTCCTTTCCCAGTTCTGGTCTATGTGGTTAGTAGATAGAGCCCCACTACTGACAGGGATCACCCAGGTAGCAGATGGCAAAGGCAGGATTCAAACCCAGAGCTTTCTGACTCTGTCCACTACACTGCATTATAAGGAAGGTTCATGACTCAAAGGGGCTCAATCCACCCCTCTGAGCCACTGTGACCATTTTCTCAACTATAAAATAATAATATTGCCACCACTACCCATCAGAGTATTGGTAGAAGGCAACTAAGGGGTGCCATAGCGCACAGAGTGCTGGGCCTGGAGTCGGGAAGACCTGAAATCAGATGTGACCTCAGACATTTACTACCTATATGACCCTGAGGTTTCTGTTTCCTCATCTATAAAATGAGATCATAATAGCACCTACCTCCCAGGGCTGTTGTTAGGATCAGATGAGTTAACATACATAAAGGACTTTGCCAGACTAGAAGCACTATGTGAATGCTAGCTAATATTATTGCTAACATAACATATACTTATTGGTATTATCCAAGAAGTTTAAGCACTGTATACATAGACAGACATTGGATAGGGACTCTCCTTCATTTAGGTCATACAGTGGATAGAGTGCCAGGCCTGGAGGCAGGAAGACTCATTTTCCTGAGTTCAAATCTGGCTTCAGACACTAGCTGTGTGACCCTGGGCAAGTCACCTAACCCTGTTTGCTTCAGTTTCCTCATCTGTCAAATGAGCTGGAGAAGGAAATGGCAAACTACTCCAGTATCTCTGCCAAGAAAATCCCAAATGGGGTCACAAAGCATTGGACACAGCTGAAAAACCATTTAAAAAATCCTCTTTCTATAGTGTTTTACAGTTTCTGATTCTTTTTCCTCAAAACAACTCTCTCAACATAGGTAGCATAAGGATTCTTATCCTCATTTTATAGATGGGGAAACTATGTAAGTAGAAAGTGTGATATGATATTGTGAGTTTCTCCAGGGCTTATCACCGTGCCTGCATGGGTGGGCACTTAGTAAATATGTGCTGACTTGAGGCCTTATTATTAATTCATAATTTATCTGTTGCCCCAGTTCAGTCCATTCAGTTCATGACCAAATGGTCTACAACGTGGTTATCTTTGTTATAAATTCTAAAATGCCACCGGAACTCTAAAAATGCAGCATTTGTGACACTGACGTATTTACATTGTCTGCTTTTTACCACTAGTTTTGGTGACCAACTTTAAAACCCTCAGTTTGTCCCCTGGATGGCAGGCCCCCCCCTTTGGCTTTGCTAGACCAAAACAAATAAAAGAGTAAACCCAGAGTTCTTGAGACACAGAAAATATGGGTCATCTCAGAGCCCCAGGAGGCGAATCCCTTTCTGAAGTTGCCCTCTCACATTTTCCTGGTCCGTGGGTAAATCATGTCAGATAGAACAGAGAAATTCCCTGAACCAACTTCATTTTTCTGGGTTAAAGATGGCTTTTCATCTCCAAAATTAGAATGGCCCCCAACCTCCAATTCCTGCTGACAAGAAGTGTGAGCCTTTATTCTTCTAATTGTGAAAGAATTCAGTTCATGAAACTAAGTTTTGCATAATGAAGTCTAAAAGTAAAATCTATAATCACTGTTGGAAAATGATCAACACTTAAGATTGGAGGTGGGGGGAAACCGTAGCAAATCATCTCAATTCCAATGACTGTGACATGGGTCAGATTCCAAGAGAGAATCTAGATATTAAAAATATCATCAGACACGGTAGCTTCAGTTTCCTGACATCAATCCCCGCCCCCCCCCCAAGTCTGATCCCTAAGCCAGATCCAAAATTCTGAGGAACTAATCGATCAGTGTTCCATTTGGCTTTACCCATCAGAGATTCTGGGAAATTAATTCAGCCCATAAAGCTCATCATTAACAAGCTCAGACAGCTCTATTTATAATTTGAGATCTGAACCAGTTAGAAGTTACTTCCTACACCCGGCAGTAATAACAAAGGACAACTCTGTACAAAATGGCCTGCCGTTTAATGGGTGCTTTTTGGGTTGTTCCTTCAGGAAATTGCTTCTAAATGAGTTCATACTGGTCTCAATTTTCCCCCCAGAGTTGTGGGAAGAGAAGCATGATATTGTAGAAAGAGCTCAAAAATACAGAGTCTACAGCCCAGTTCTGAAGTGATGTGGAGAAAGCCACTGATTTAGAGTCAAAAGTCCTGAGTTCAAATTCTTGCCTTGCCGCCACTTTCTTTTTTGGCCACAGGACACTTCACATCTCAGAATTTGTTTCTTCACCTATGAAATTGCAGAGGCAGTTTAGCAGCGTAGGTTAAAGAATCCTGCTCAGCGACTGGGTACAAACCCTGCCTCAGATTCTTACTAGCTTTGTGGCCCTGGACAAGTCCTCTGCCCTCTCTCTGCCTCAGTTTCCTCCATTATAAAATGAGAACATTGGGCTGAGGTGCCAATCAGCTCTAAATGTATGTGATCCTTTCACTGGAGAGAATGGCATTTTCAGCATCTAGCTCCCAGGCTTCTCAAGAGGATTAAATGAAATGATGAGTGCTCTAAATTTAAACACACACACAAACACACACACACAGACACTAATGTAAATGATTGCCAATAATCAGATCAACATATCCTCATCAAGCACATATTCTTACATAGGTGCCATGGGAGACATGGAAATAAAGTAGTTCCTGCCCCCCAGAAGCTTGCATTATAATAGAGAGGAATGAAACATGTACACAAATGACTGTAAGATAGAAGATGATAAGGGAAACATGGGGAAATTACAAAGCACTTGATCTTCACAACAATCCTGGGAAGTGGATGCTCTTATTATCCCCATTTTACAGATGAGGAAACAGAGGCAGACAGTGGTGATGTGACTTGGCCAGGGTCACACAGCTACTAAGCGTCTGGAGCCAGTTTTGAACTCAGTTCTTTCTGACTCTGCTCTTACCCGACTGCACTCTACCCACCATGCCACTGGCTGCCTCACTTGCCTGGCTGGACTCTGGTTCTCAATGACCCTTTATCGGGACTCCTAAACTGGGAGTCTGGGGACTTGTTATTTTTATATTTTGATAGCTGTATTTCATTATCACTGGTTTCTCTTGCAGTTCTATGCATTTCGTTTCATGCCTTTTTCAAACATGATCCTGAGAAGGGGGCACCCAGGCTTCCTCACACTGCTGCCCAAGGGGTCTATGACACACGCACAAAAGTGAACCCCTGGCCTAGAGGAGGAAACAGTAGCTGCCAGCAGTGGCAGGCAAGGAAGCCTTTGAGGAGTTCTTTAGAGGACAGGGAGAATTTTAACAGGCAGAGATAGGAGTCGAAGTCAGTGTTTATTCCAGCCATGGGGAATGGTTGGGGAGAAGTACAGAGGCAAGAAATTGAAGGCCACTTTTCACCACCCAGCCATAGGCTCTGCAACTTTGAGTTTCTGCATTCAAGGAAATAGCCATAAAATGGGGGCCTTCTATTTGCTAGTCCCTCTGAAATTACTGAAGCCCTGCAGAGAAAGTGTCCCAAGGTCCTTGAAGAAACAGAAGAATATTTATTAGAGCAAAGATTCTTAATCAATCCTTTTTGTTTCAGGACCTCTTGGCAGACTGGGGAAACCCATGAACCTTTTTTCAGAATAATATATTGAAATGTATAAAATAAAATACATAGGCTTACAAAGAAAACCAATTATATTCCAATCAGGATGAAATTTTTTTTTCTAATCCAAGTTCACAGACCCCTAAGAACCCCTATATTAGAGGAATCTAGCAGTCAAGTGTCTAGAGTGCTGGATATAACATCAAAAAGACTTGAGTTCAAGTTCTTACTGAGATACTTACTAGCTCTATGACCCTGGTCAAGTCACTTACATTCTCTTGACCACAGTTTCCCCATATATAAAGTGAGAATAATAACAGCACCTACTTTTCAAGTCTGTTGGAAGAATCAATTCAAACAATAAATGTAAAGCAATTTGCAGACCTTAAAGTGTTATATAAACATCAGCCATTTTTATCATATGTATGCATATACACATAAGTACCATATAAACGTGAGCCTCATTTCATCCTCCACTGAGAAACATGTTAATGCTTCCAAAAGTCCATTTCATCCTCTACTATTACATAGGTTGGGCTGAAAGTTCTGTTTTCCATATTTTGAAGCAGAAATAAAATCTGAATTACAGATAGCAGATGCTTAGGACTGCACTGAGACTTTTGGGACATCTTGTTTATTCATATACATATTTTTATTGTTAGAAATACTTATGTAAACTGCAGGTCTGGGATTGTTCTCTATAAAGAGTGCAATTAATTGCATTTGAGCACCACTTGATAACCTCCTAAATAGCACCCCTGATCTCATCAGGACGGGAATGAACCTTTACTGCAGATGGGGCAAACCTAGTTTCCATGGCATAAGATTACCGCTTTGACATCTAAGACCCCAGGCTCCCTCAAATCTTTTCTGCTTCCCTTGGTGTTCCTCCATAGAGGCAGGCTCAGTATGCAAGGCTGCTTTCTTCAGCTGCTCAAGGGTTAGATCTTTTAGTAGCATGAGGAGGTCTCACTTTTTCTGAGGGATAAAACTTTTGTATTTGAAATTCCTAGTCTCTATTTATAAGTCCATGCCCAGATTGAATGAAAGGACACCTGCTGTCCCCTGCTGACTGCAGCAACGGCAGCTGGGGTTTCAGAGAGTTAACTAGGGGTTGAATTTCTTTCTTTTTTTTTCCCTGGGCTCTCAGCTCCATTTCTTCCTGGCCTCTTCCAGCTGGTTCAATAATACCAGAAGCATGTGCACACGTCATGGGGGAACTGGGGAGGGGGTGGTGGGAGAGGAGAAGGAAGGGAGAAATGAAGAGGGATTTGTTCAGGCTTAGAAACACACACACACACACACACACACACACCACCTATTGAAAAACAAGAGGTTAATATTAGCTCTGGTGTTTGTCAGGGGAGCCATGGCAAGAACTTCCCTCCCCCCACTCCCCACCCCCTTCAGCTGTTTCTTACTTTTCACTCATCTGTTAGAATGAAGTGACTTCATTTCAGTTCCCTTTGCCATCATTACTTATGAGATCATACCATTTAAGGAGACTTGTAATTTCCCATAAAACAATGGACTCCTACCTGAGAACTGGGGCCCTTGCTGTTACCTGGTCTACACTGGTCTTAGTTTTACCTTGCCCCTAAGATGTGGATCAAAAGCTCCAAGATCTAGGGTTGGAAGGAACCTTTGAGGCCATTGATTCAATTCCCTTATTTTGCAGAGAATAGAACTGAGGCCCAGATGGGTTACATGACTTGAAGTCACTCAGGTAGTGAGAGACAATCTGAACTAGGCAGGTGTTAGGTTTGGAGTCAGAAAGACCTGAGTTCAAATCCTTCCTTAGGTAGTTATTAGCTGTGTGACCCAAGACAAGTCTTAATCACTCTCAGCTTCCATTTCCTCACCTTTAAAATAAGAGGATTTGACTCAATTTCTAAGGCCCCATTCAGCGCTGATAGGATCCTACTATCCTATCCAAAGTTCTCTGAGTCCAAAGTCCAATGGGTCTTTCCACTACACCACACTGACTTTTCTATGTCTCCTTCCAGTAGGGATGACTAACTGTTCACCTGGGCCTTTGGTGAATCCTAGGCAAGGCTGTGAAGTAGCTAGTTTGTCTTTTACTCTACCACTTCCCATTTCTCCTTTTCTTCCAACTATCCAATACACCTTCCCTGTCATGGTAGAAAGGATTTGCATAGACTGAGTCATCCTAAGGTATTAAATATTTTATATCACATCCTTTTAACATGTATTTTCAAGAGCAGACTTTAAGGAGGGTAATATTTCAGTCAAGAAATAAATTTTTAAGAGTGGGATTTTAGACACAAGACAACCAATTGAAAAGGAAGCACTTGCTGGTGGAGGACCTTTCCAGCACATCTCAAATTCTAAGACATCCTTAGCCTACCCATAAGCCCAGCCTTGGTCATAAGTTGATGTTCTGCAAGGCATGCTGCTTTTCCAGAATTTAATGGGAACAATGTCTGTAGGGTAAAGCACAAGACATCATAATGCTGAAAATCTCTGAACCTAGTCATTCACAGTGTCTCTAGAGTATTATGTGTACTAGGTAATAAAAAGGATGCAGAGAAGTAAGAGTCACAGTCCTTCCCCTCAAAGAGGTCAAATGGGAAAGGGGAGACTGAACACACATGAAAAATATGAAAAGATATAAAAACATTAAAACATGAAGTGTAAGTTCTAACATCTTTGCAAGTCCTTAGAATTCTTCATGGGCTTTATCGCCTGTAGTAGAAGCAAGCTTAAAAGGAAGCTTGTGTTAATGAGATCTTTGCAGAATTATCCGAATACTCAAATGATATTTTCATCACTGAGGTTTGACATCGTCTTAGATTTGAGAAATTATTTTTGTTCCTTCCAGACACTCTGCCTTCACCTCTTGTGGTTGGCATCAAGTAGCCAGTGGTATTTATTGAGAGTAGTAAAACTAAGGCTGTTAGATCATTCTAGTTGGGAAGAAGTCAGGCTTATTATAATGTGTAGTATACTCACCCATCCTTTTTATTTGGGGTGGGGAGGGGGAAGAGAATTGTATTGGTCCAAATATGCACTGATCATATCCTAGCCCTAACTGTGCATGATCTCTCTCTCTCCCCCTCTCTCTTTCTCTTTCCCTCCCCCCTCCCCCTTTCTCCTTCTTTCCCTCTTTCCCTCTCTCTTTACCTTCCCTTTTGGTGATCTTTTGCCTATTGGTTCAATTGTCATCCTTCTATAGATGACTCCCAGATCTATACATCCAGGCCCCACTTCTCTCTTGAGTTCCATTACTATATCAACAACTTTCTCTTGGACATTTCCAAGTAGATATATCATAGGCATCTTGAATTCAATGTGTCCAAAACAGAACTCACTATCTTTCTCCCCAAAGCCCTCCCCTCTTCCCCCATTTCCTCATTTCTTTCTAGGCCACCATCATTCTTTCAGTCACCCTTGGAATCACCCCTTACAGTTCACTCCCCCTCACCTCCCAAATCCAATCGCTTGGCAGATTTCTTCTGCCACAACATCTCATACTAAGCTATTAATAAATCCTCTATCTCCACTCAACTGTCAAATTAGTTTTCCTGAAGCACAAGCCTAAATGTGTCATTCTTCTGATCAAACACAAACTCCCCTTTGTAGTGTCTAAAGCTCTTCAGAATCTTACTACATTATGCCTTTCCGGGATTCTAAGACGTTGCTCCTCGCCCTCCTTAATGCTACATGTCTGATCCTTTGCCCAGTCTTATTTCTACCTCAGTAGTAACCCTTCTCTCCCCTCACACAGCTGCCATCCCAGCTAGGCCCACATCACTCTTACAATAGCTTCCTCACTGGTCTCTCCACCTTGATCCATCTTCCCCATAGCTGCCAAAGGTCTGAACATGTCACTCTCTTACTCAAGAAATTCTAGATGAGAGCAGCTAGGTGGCACAGTGAGTAGAGCGCCGGCCCTGGAGTCAGAAGGACCTGAGTTTGGATCTGGCCTCAGACACTTAATACACACAAACAAAAACCTAGCCGTGTGACTTTGGTCAAGTTACTTAACCCCAGTTGCCCTCCAAAAAGCAAAAAAAAAGAAATTCTAGATGCTGCCTTCTACATGAAGCCTTTCCTAGTCCCTCCAGATGCTATTGTATTCCCCCACAAAAAAAAATTTTATTTTTATAGACCTCCATATTATGAGTTCTTAACCTGACATCCTTGACCTTGTCTTTTAAAATATTTTAACAACTATACTATAACTAGTTTCCTTTATAGTCCCATGTATATGATTTTATGCATTTAAAAGCATAAACTTCACCAGACTCCCCATGGGGTGTACAAGCTGTCTCTCCCTGCTATATTTTAAGCTCACTGATGGCAGAGACTATATGGTTTGTAATCCCAGCACCTGACACAGGCCTAGTACACAATAGTCACTTACTAAATGCTTGTTCTAGAACTTCATTCTCACCAGTAGAAAGACTACTTCTCCCATGCAGACTCCTGTAACCTCTAGCCTTGGGGATTTGCCCAAGGAAGGTTACCCAACTAGCCTATGGTCACACAGGCAGTATGACTCAAGCACAGAGCTTCCTGCCTAGCCTTCAATAAAGGTTTTCATTCAATCTTATCTTTTTTTTATTTAGTTCCACATTTTGTTCCTTCAAGGGGTTCCAGGGTTCCTGCCCTGGTCTCAGATGGTAGTATATCTCTGGGCTCCACACCTAAAAATATTCCTGTTTAATGAGCCTCTACTAACATAGCCTTGAAGAAGCTAGTCACCTGCATGCCACATTGAAACATACCCAAAGGGGAGTTATCTTTGCTCATTTCAAACTCATGCATAGGATGCCTTATGCACATTGACCCAAGGCTTATAGAGGTCACTCACAATTATTATAGGTTGAAGAGAAATGGTTAATTTTTTCCAAAACCTAATTACAAAATCCATTTGTTGTTATTATTCAATCATTTTCAGTCATGTCCAGTTTGTTGACCCAATTTGTTGGGGTTTTCTTGGCAGAGGTACTGGAGTGGTTTGCCATTTCCTTGTCCATCTTATTTGACAGATGAGGAAACTGAGGCAAACAGGGTTAAGTGACTTAACCAGGATCACACAGCTAGGAAGTATCTGAGGCTAGATTTGAATTCAAGAAGATGAATCTTCCTGACTCCAGGCCCAGCGCCCTATCTACTGTACCACCTTACTGCCCCCATAAAATTCATGCCTTTCTACTAATTGACCTGTTTTATATACCCCCAAACCTTTGTCCCTACTACAGCCTCTAAGGAATACTCCCTGCTTCCCCCTCCTCCCACTCAGTGTAATGCTTTTGCTTATACTGGCCCCTGCACTAAAAAAAAAAAAAAAGATGAGGAAGGCAGGATTGGTCATGATCTAAATCTGGGGTTCTTAGTGCTTAGGCCTCTACTACATTCCTACTCTAATGCCCTATCATGGCAAGCATGTGACCCTGAATTCTCAAAAGCTACATCAGGCACTGTAAGCTCTTGTAGGACCTCCCGAGCTAAAAATGGCTCAAGTGCACAGACACAGAACTTGACTGTATGTCTGTGGTCTGAGAACCCAGGCTCAGCAAAGATCATAGAGGCTCATGGTCATAAGCTTGGCCACAAGCTGACTATCTATTTTGGTCACAACCACTCATGAGGTCCTGTCTGCTGAAGCTCAGGGGATTTGGTTCTGTCATTGGAGGGGCCCAAAAGAAATCATGAACTTGAAATTTAAATGTATGAGAGAGGGAAGTAAGTTGCTATAGCAGTCCAAAGGATGGAGAGGTGGCTTCAGGTTGGGGAGGCTGAGGGGATTCTTCCATCTGTAAAAAGGAAGCATTTGGGATGATTTTTAGAGTACAAGAAGGATTTCATTAGGTATTAGACACAGAAGTGCAGCCCAACACTTTCTTCCCTTCCAGTCGTCTCTACTCCGTTGCAAGTCACCCTGAATCTTGCCTTCCCCATCTTTTTCTTAGAGTAAGGGAGGCTATAAACAAAAGCATAGAGGTGGGAGGATGTTGGGGAGCCATAAATATTCCATTTTGGCTGGAGCATGAAATACATGAAGAGGAGGTGGAGTAGAATTACCCTTTAATACAGGCTGTAAAACTTAGTACATTCAATGGTTTCCAGGCTGTGATGGTTGGGTGTCTTGAGCAGGGGGTGAAATACATGATCAGGGCCATGTTTTGTTGGGGGGGGCTCCTCTGGTGGCACTATGTGCGATGCATTGGAGGAGAAAGAAACTAATGGCCAGGAGACTAATTTGATTATTTTATTATTTCATCAAGAGATAATGAATACGTGAACTAGGGTGGTAGTGAGAGAATGTATTCAATGGAGGCAGAATCAACAAAACTTGGTGGCTGATTAGAAGCATCCAATGAAGGGAGGATGTCTGGAGATGATAATAGAATTTTGAACCTGGATGACTGGGAAATTGGTAGGATCATTCATAGTTCAGGCAGCTAGGTGGTGCAATGGATAGAGTACCAGGCCTGGAGTCAGGAAGACTCATCTTCATGAGTTCAAATCTGGCTTCAGGCACTTACTAGCTACGTGACCCTGGGCAAGTCATTTAACTCTATTTGTCTCCATTTCCTCATCTGTCAAATGAGCTGGAGAAGGAAATGGCAAACCACTCCAGTATCCTTTCAAAGAAAACTTCAAATAGGGTCACAGAGAGTCAGACATGACCAAACACAGTTCATAGTTTGACCCAATGGTAGGAGTTAGGAGGAAGGGAAGATTTCAGGATCAGAGAGAAGAGATGATGAATTCAATCTGGATATGGGTGAGCTTGGGGTGCCAACAGGAGATCCAGGGAGCAATGTCCAGCAGGCAGAAATGTGTGGCTTGGAGCTCAGGACAAAGAGTGGAGCTAGTGCTATTAGCTTTAGGAGTCAGAATTGGAAATGAAAGGAAAGGACAGAGAGAAAGAAGAGGACATTAAGGCAGTGGAAAGGAGAAGAGCCAGAAAAAACCGTCATTAAGGCTGGGATTCATGATGGTGAAGGAATGATAATTCTGTTACGGTTTACCAAGAGTTTTGCATCTAATCCAAGGGAGAAGACAGTGTCAAAGGTAGGGATTAATCAATTGTGTCATGTGGTTGGCCATGGGCACCATGTCTACAGATCTAGAGCTAAAAGGAATTTTGAGTTTCTAAGAAAACTTAGAAGCCGTCAAGCCTGACACCATCATTCCACAGATGAGTAATCTGGTGTTCAGAAAATCTCAGTGATTTGCCAAGAGTCACATAGCCAGCAAGTGTCTAAAGTGAGATTTAAGCCCAAGACTTCCTGACCCCAAGTCTAGCACTCTCCTCATTATGCTACGCCGGAAAATTTAGGAATTAGAAGATGCTGGTTGACCCTTAAGAGTAGGTGTTGAAACACAGATGTGCCCACACTGGAAAGGCTGTATGGAATATTTCCTTTGGTAATCAATGTAACTTGGAACTCTTTCGTCTCGGTTTCCCGCTGGTCATACATCCTTCTTAGCTTGATCCAAATCTCTCAGTGCAGGTTTCTATGAGCATCCCTCTTGAGAGCAGGAGTTCCTGCAGGATTTTAATAACGCATTACTTTCTTTGCCACAAATAACCTCGGCTCCCGTTGACAGCCACCATTTGTACCCAGTGGTTGATGGCTCTCCAGTACATGACCTCTTTGAGAGATGGCGTTCATTGCTGATGTGGATTCGTGGGTAGGGCTGCTGCTGTCTACGTTTGTAGTTTCTTCAGCATGTCCTCATTCTCTAAGGGCCTAATGTTTTCAGTCATTTTATATGCTATATTTTGGCTAGTTTGTGTGCCTGGCTCATGCCTAGCTGCATTAGCCTTTCTAGTCTTGTTTCCTGATGATGACATAATTAATGGGAGATCACTTGACAGCTTGGATACATCCACAGTGCTTTTTGCTTTCATATTACCATGAAGAAAATGGTGACGATGGCCTCAACCTGGTTAACCTGAGTACCTGGAAATGCCTGTTGACTGACTGACTGGACTGGACAAATTAGAAGGAAAATTGATGGTTCCCTTTGCTTTTGTCTCTTAAGGTAAATTTTAAGAAGCCAGAAAAGGCCACTTCCTTCTCTGGGCCTCACCCTAGGCTTTCTAGCTTTCCAGTGCCAAAGGCCCCTCCCAAGGAAAATACCGCATACCCTACTGCCACCCAGCCCAAAAAGCCACAAGATCCCAATGGCAGCACCACCTACCACCCATTCTGGGAGCACCTCCCACCTCCACCCCAACAATCCCCGAGCCCTACATTTGGTAGAACTTGAAATGAAATATCCCACCACCCTCACCTTTCAAAAGTGCAGATGTCTTGAGTTCAGGGATTGCTGTGACCCTTCCAAAAAAGGCCTTAGGTTTCAAGGTGAAGGTGATTCTTCCTCCTAAAATATTGCTGTTTTTCCTGGGTTATTTGCTTTGCCACCTCTTTCCTCACATTCAGCCTGACTCCATCTGCCTTTCTCTGATGGCCCCCTCCCTTTTCCTCCCACTGTTTGTCCTTGATGCTCCCCAGGAGCCCACCTGAGGAGGTTGGGATTAGGAGAGTAGGCTGTGGGACAAGGCCAAATGTTCCAGGCTCTTTGTTAGGAGTCAGGCTGTGCGTTTGAATTAGGGGGTTTGATCCTGGCACTGCAGGAATCACTGTGTTCAAACAAATTAATACAAAATGTTTGCTGTTCAGATTTGTCCATCCTGCCTTATATAACGCTAGCTTGGGAAAGCTGAATCACAGGCCACATCTGCTCCTCCCACTCACCCAGACACACGTGTACCAAGGCTCCAGGGAATACTTTAGCTCTCTCCAGAATCCATTAGCCCAAGGTGCATCCCCACTGGCCAGAGGGGAGCAATGAAGAGGGCCATACTCTGCTCTCCTGTTGCCCCCCACCTAGTTGTTACCAGTGCACCCCCAAGCCATGCCAAGAAGTAGGGGAGACCAAACCCACTGTCTATCAAAGGACTAAGAAGGGAAAGTACAGAAAACATTCGACTGTTCCTCCCTCCTTTTGCATGTGACCCTGCCAAAAGCTTACCCTGAGGAGACTGGGAAAAGTGGAGACAGATACAAAGTAAGGGAATTCTTGCTGGTAACTGAGCCAGGAGGTCACCTGAATGACCCAGAATCAGGGTTAGAGATGAAATAACAATATTGGCTAACACTTACAAAGTCCATTAAGGTTTACAGAGCATTTTATATCTGTCTCCTTTGATTTTTCACCTCCAGGGAGTAGCTAGGGTGCCCAGTGGTTAGAACATCAGACCTGGAGTCAAGAAGACCTAAGTTCAAATCCAGCCTCAGATCCTTTTTGTGCTTTACAAACATTATCATGTGAGGTGATATTTATAAAACACCTAGTGTAGTCCTTGGCACATAGTAGTTACATGTAAATGCTTTTTCACAGCACTGGGCACAGGTCCTCAGAATGCAAATGGCATTCATTGGAAGTCTCCCTCTTTGACAGCCTTTTTCACAAATCCATTTGGAAAGAGAAAAGGTTAACCCTGTGCCAGAGGATTTGGAGAGAATGAAGAGAATGGCACCCCCAACCACACACACACACACACACACACACACACACACATTCACACACACACACACACACATACACACACATTCATACACATTCACACACACTCACACACACATACACACACACACTCACAGCAACCCCCTTGGCACATGCTCCTTCATAAGCATTGCTAGATGACTGGGGGCAGGGAAGGGAGCTGAGCTCCCAAGTCCATGGCAGCCTTGTCACTGGAGGCAGGTTTAATGACAAATGACTGAGGCTTGCTGTGGAGAAACCAGCACTGAGGCTGTGTGGGATTGCCAATAATGACTGCTCCAAATCGTCCCAATCTGCACAAGGCAGAAGGTTGGGGGTGGGGAGAAGTAAGAGCATCCATGGAAATTATATTGAACTAAAAACTTCCCCCTCTTTACTGTAAAAAGGGTTCTCTTGAAACAGAGAAGAAAAACAGATCCAGATGGCCACCGAAAGACCTTTCTTGGCACATACACACACACTCACCACACGCACACATACACACATACCACATGCCACACAGAGGCACATGCATGCACACATATACCCCACACAGGCACACACATACATAGACCACAAACACCACATGCAGGTGCACACATATTCCATGCCCCACACACACATTCCACATGGAGGCACATGTACCACACACAGGCACACACACACACACGGCACCACTAGCCTTCAGAATGGCCATGGCCCTCTCCTTAAGGCTGTGTTCATCCAATTTCCACACATGAGAGCTATCCAGGTAATTCAGTTATCCAGATAGTGCCAAATATTCGATTGAATCATTTTCCATTTTCACCTCTATGTTTGTCTTATAGAGGCAGTTAGTTGTTGTTCCCATAGTGTTGAAGATTGTAGGGGGCCTGGAAGGGTTTAAACTCAAAAATGGTCACTGATTTAGAGGTGCCTAAATAGTGTGATAGTGTGGAGGAAGAGGGCTAGGGAAGGGGAGGCTGTGCCTAGTGAAATGGATTAGATAAATTAGGGTTAAGTGAGTCTTGGGAAGGACCAAATGGGAGAAAAATGAGAGGAGCCTTTTCCTGTGCTCTTTCTCCCCCATCCCCCCTTCACTTCTCTCTTTTCTTCCCTCCTCCCACTCTCTCTCTCTCACATATACTCTCTGTCTCTCTCTTCTCTCTCTCCCCTCCCATCTTCTCTCCTCCCTCCCATTCTCTCTCTGTCTCTCTGCCTGTCTCTCTTTCTCTCCATGTCTGTCTCTGTCTCCCCTTCTCTCTCCTCCTTCCTTTCTTCTCTCCCTCCCCCTCCTCTGTCTGCCTGTCTCTGTCTCTCTCTCTCTGTCTCTCCCTCTCTGTCTCTCTCTGTCTCTATCTCTATATCTCTGTCTCTCTCTCTTCCTCCCTCCCTCTGTCTCTGTCTTTGTCTCTGTCTCTGTCTCACTCCCTCTGTCTCTCTCACTCCCCCTGTCTGTCTCTCTCTCTCTCTCTCTCTCTCTCTCTCTCTCTCTCTCTCTCTCTCTCTCTCTCTCACTCTCTCTCTGCTTCTGTGTCTCTCCCTCTCTCACCCCCACCTCACCACTGGCATCTTCCATCTGGGACCACATCCCATTTTCATTATATGTAGAACTGCTTGCCTGTTGTCTCCCCGACCTGCTCTAGAATGTGAGTTCCTTGAGGGCAGGGATCCTGTTTTTTCCCCAGAGATAAGCACAGTGCCTGACCTGTTGTAGGTTCTTAACAAATACCTGTTGATAAATTGATTGACATAAGGAGAGACAAGGGGTATTGCTGGAGGAAGGATCGAAGGACGTTAAGAAAGAGAGGCCAGATAAAAAGGGGTGCAAATAAAAGAGAAAACCAAAGGAAGGCTCAAATTAGGCCGCTTTGCCTAATTGAAGAGCACTGGGCCTCTTTCCAACTGCTCCTCCTTGGCTGATGCTTTATTTTTTTCTTGCTAATGCTTTTTTTAACTGCTGTCACTGGAGCTACAGCTAAAGCCTAGCTGAAAGGGGGGCGTGACGGGCCATTCCTGCAAGCTGTCCCCTGCCTTGGAATTGTCTCTCTAGCTCATGTTTTGGTGTCTGAGGAGGCTGGAGAACAGCTTAGCACCTTTAGGCTCAGTTGGGGAAGCCAGAGAGGCCAAGAAGGGTTTTGCTAGGCTGTGTGTATCCCACGGAGCAGGTGCCCACGTCCTTCCCTGCCAGCACATTGAAATGAAAAGCTCTATTCTTTGCAGAGCTGGGAAGTGTGGATCCTGAAGGCTGGAATGACTCTCCCTCCCTGAGGGAGGCTGAAAATGCACAGTTTTTGATATGAAGAAGCTGAGCTTGTGCACAGTTTTAATGCCAGCTCTCAGGTATTTCCCTTTCTCCCCCAACGTTTATTTTTATTAAAAGGAACATTGAGCGATCACTCCTTGTACTCAGAGGGAAAAAAAATGGATTAGCTCTTGAGATCTTCTGAACAGTGAAAAGGAATTTCAGATAAAGTGAGAAATCTGAAGAAGCAGGATTATCACCAAATGAAGAGTAACAGTAGTTCCTTGCTGTACAGATGGATGCCACATTGCAACATGCTTTGAAAAAGCGTCGAGGTCAAAAATACGTGGAAATATAAAATCAGCCCTAGAATCATACCTCTGGCCAGGATGTCCAAAGCAGCCTACCTAATAGGCTGAGGCAAGGTTCAGCCCAAGCTTACACCATCATTCCTAAGCACAGATGATGGGGAGCCAGGGATCCCAGCATCCCTCCCCGAGCAGTAATTGATCAGTCACAGCAGCTGTCCAGCAGATCATACACATCCCCATTTTATAGGTGTTGAATTTATCCCAAAAGTCAGTTATTAAGGTACTGTGCTAAGTTTGAGAGATATGAAGAAGGGCAAAAGCTGTTCCTGCCTTCATGGAGGTCACAGTCTAATGAGGAAATAACATGCAAACAGTGATTCATCTGCAGATGAACCCTAGACAGGATAAATAAGAGATAATCAGAAGAAAGAAGTAGTTAGCATTAAGGGAATCCAGAAAGGCTTCCTATAGGGCTTTTAACTGGGCCTTGAAGGAAGCCAGGAAGCAGTGGGGAAGAACAAGTCATCACCCAGACAGTTTCAGATCCAGAGTCTAGGTATACCTGCTGCTCTGATTCAGATGGTTGTACTAGTGGATAGAGAGTGAGATTTGGGTCAGGGGACCTGGCTCCGGATGTCTCCTCAGCTCTGTGATCATGGTCAAGCCATGTCAACTCTCAGCCTCAGTTTACCCCCCTTTAAAAGGGTAGTAAGAATTCAGGAATGTTAGAAGGAATACTCGGTAAATGTGAATTGTTGTTGTTATGAGGGCTAAGGAAAAAAATAACAGTAGTGAAATATGGAAATGAGCAGTTTGTTCCTAGAGTCAGTAGCTGCCCATTTCAGTTCTATTAGGAGAAGTTTGTGACTCTGACTGTAGGAAAGATTTTGGCAGTTTTGAAACTGAGACTTTCTACCAGATGGGGTCAGATCGAGGGGCCGGAAAGTGAGCTGACCCAGCAGGAAGCATGCTCCACTGATGAAAAAGATGGTTTCTGTTAACAGAGGGATGCTTTTCTTTATGGGAAAAAAATCATTGCAATTTCACACACATGTAAAAAAAAAAACAACCCAAAACCCTTACTTTTTTTTTCCTTTTCTCTGTTTTCCAGCAGATAAACTGCTAGCGCCCCACTTATCCCCTGGTCACCCACACCACTAATCAAAACCTTCCTGTCCTTTTTCCCGCTAGGCCCTACTCTCTGCTGGGGAACAGTGAGTGTTTATCAGATACCCTAATTCCCAATAATGTACTCATTAGCTAATTCAAAAATTTAATTAAACAAACATAACTACTAGGTACCAGGCATTGTTTTATATCCTGGAGATACAAAGACAAAAACAACAACAAAAACAACAAAATTGGTCCCTGTTCTTCAAGGGGCTTACTTTTGTTCTTCTAGACAGTCCTGGTTCTTAACCATTTTTGTTCCCTTTGGTAGCCATCAAGTGAAGCCTAATAGACACCTTCTCTGAATAATGTTCTTAAATAATTGAAAAAATGCTAAATTTCAGTTAGACTTTAGCAAAAATGAAAGATGTCATTTTTCCCACCTTCTGACCTCTACCCCTCTCCCAGTCTATCCATCCAGATGCTTTGGGCATCCATGGACCCCATGTATGAGCCCCTGTACTAGGACCAAGGTATGCTCCCTCTCTCCTGATGTGCCTTAACCCATTGTAAACATATTAAGGCCTCCACGACCTTAAAGTAAAGACCCTTGGCCACTGTGAGAAACCTTTTTGAACAGAGTGACTCCTCATTACCATTCAGATTATGTTGTGCAGGCAGACACCTCATCAGTTTCTGAGTAGTCTGGCCCAACCACAAAGCCCATGAAGACCTTCCAGACCAGTCAGAACTATAAAAAGACCACCTGACCCTAATTCACCAAACATTGGCTATGTACCTACTATGTGCAAAGCTCAGTGCTAATCATGGAAAAAACAAAGATGGATTAAGCACCAATCCTGCTCGCAAGGAGCTGACTGCTTTATGGGAGGAGAGCAAGGCCTTATTAATAATGCTCCAGGATACCCTGGAGCCTCTAGAGTTCAGGACTGCCCAGAGACCCCTGGCAACCTACCCTTTGATGATGTCACTAATGCAGTGCTCATGGGAGATGACATAGAAAACCAGGTTCTAAGCCCCGATGAATTATGGCACTGCTATGGGAGGTCATGCAACTCCTGGCCCAGCTATCCATCTGTTGTAGATGGTGGTATTGTTGTTAATAGCAGTAAATACAAATATTTTTAAATTTTATTTATTTCATTTTTTAACTTATGGAATGCATTCTCATAACAGTATAATTTTTAAAAAGATGATTGTACATGAAACTGCAAATCTTTTATGTACAAGTCCTTAAAAATACAAATATTTATATAGCATGCTATTATTATCCCCGTGTTTTGTTACTTTTTGGTCATTTCTGTTCCTTTGTGACCCCATCTGAGGTTTCTTGGCAAGGATACTTGAGTGGTTTGCTGTTTCCTTCTCCAACAGATCCAGTGGGTCCATTTTGTCAGGCAATCAGAGGTTAAGTGACTCACCCAGGGTCACACAGCTAGGAAGTAGCTGAGGCTGGATTTGTACTTGGTTCTTCCTGACTCCAGGCCTAGCACTCTGTCCCCTGCACTACCAACTGCATCATCAACAACAAAGGAGGTTGGGTTGAGGGAAGCGATGGAAATTTGTCCCTTTGTTATTATTATGTCCTTCATGGAGATTGGAAATGGGGGGAGTTCTGACATTAACCATAAAAGATATCATTCCTAAAGTATAAGAACATCAGGCATGTAGTGGGTAGAGAGGTGGACCTGGGATCAGGCAGACTTGGGTTCAATCCAACCTCAGGCACTTAATGGGTGAGTGACCCTGGACATGACCTTTCTCAGCCTCAGTTTCCTTATCTGTAAAATAACCGTATCCCACAGGATTGTGAGTACTAAATGATAATGTGTATTACATCCTTTGGAAACCTTAAGGCACAATGGACATGCTAACTATTACTAAGCATCTCATTAAAATGAGCATTTGGATGGCATCAAGGCTTCTTCAGTATCAAAAGGGTACTTTTCAGTATTAAAAAATATATTTTTGAATACACTTTGTGTTCTTGGGCTTGTACTTAGTCTAAGAACCTGAGAACAAGGAAGAAATCATGACTGTTTCCTATGATGCATCTAATGGTGAAATCTGCTGCAGTATTGGCCTACATGAAGCAGTTTGTTTTTTTCCAAATTCTCTTCAGTCTGGACAACAGTAAGCACATCCAGGCCTTGCCTCTATCACTAGAAAACTGAGCAACAGTGGCCAGTTGACCTGACCTCTCTGAACTTCCGGTCTGCTTATCTACAAAATGGGAATCAGATTTCCTTTGCTGCCCCTGTCCACTTCAATGGGTGGTGGTGAGTCCTAAATGAGATCATGTATTAGAAAAAACCCTTTGTAACTTGTAAAACATTGGATCAGTGTTTGTAAGGCATTCTGGTAAAGACCTTCTAAATTATGGGTCCCCATTTTATTTTCACTGGGATATAAATTTTATTATCACTTTGATCCTAAATTCAAGAGCTGTTCAATAGCATTTGCAATCCTTTTAACTTCATTCAGAGTCCCCCTTTATGGGGAATCTATACCTGATCATGAGGAGGGGATAGAATTTATGATACCATCGCCTAAAAACAACACCAGACATAAAAGCTTCTGTGCTTCAGCAGGATAAAAAAATTTCATTCTAGGTTACAGATCCCTAAGGCCATATTTTTGGCTTCTCTTCCCTTATTTTAGATTTGTTTCTAAGGAGTAGGTGGGTTGTCATGGTTTAGGGAGAACTTCTAACCGTCAGAATGATGAAGCCCCAGAATGGGTAACTACAAAGAATCTCTGTCCCCAAGAAAACCTCACAGATAGTATTGGCAGGCTGTGGTCCATGGGGTCACAGAGAGTCAGACACAATTGAAGGACTGAACAAAAAATAAAGGATAGAGTTCTAGACATGGAGTTAGGACACCATGTAAATGGTTATTGTTGTTGTGGTGATGGTGGTAGTAGTGATAGTGATGATGATGGAGGAGGAGGAGGAGAAGAAGAGCGTGTACCAAGAACTGGGGTTAGTGCTGGGGATACAAAAAAAGGCAAAACAGTCCCTATCCTCTAGGATTTCACAGTCTAGTTGGGGAGACAACACGCAAAGAGCTATGAACATATAAGATATACACAGGGTAAATTGTAGTAAATCTCAGAGGGTAGACACTGGCATTGAGAGGACCAAGAAAGACTTTTTGCAGAAAGGAAACCAGGAAAGCCAGGAGGTGGAGAGGAAGAGGGAGGATATTCCAAGCATGAGAGGCAGCCAATGAAGAGTTGGGAAATGAGGAAAACCAAGGGTGCCGATGTCACTCCATCATGGAGTCCTGGAGCCCTTTGGCAGCAACCTAATGAAGAGGAATAAAGTATAAGAAGATGAGAGGGGGCATGTTGTGAAGGACTTTAAAAGCCAAAGAGAGGATTTTATATTTGATTGTGGAAGTAATAGGGAATCTCTGGAGTTTATTGAGTAGGGCAGTGATATGTCTAAAGTCTCACTTTAGGCAGAACTCTTGGTAGCTGAGTGGTGATGGACTGGAATGGGGAGAATCCTGAGGCAGATAAGACACCCACCCCCACCCTGGTGGGGGCAGTAGCAGAGGAAAGAAAGGGACATATTTGAGAAATGGTTTGACAGGCCTTGGCACAGACTGGATATGGGAGGTGGGGGGAGAGTGAAGCCTAAAGATGCCACCTAAGATTGGAGCCCAAGTGAGTGGGAGGATAGTGGTCTCCCCAGTAGTCATTGAGATGTTTGGACAAAGGGAGGATTCGGGGGAAAAGTACTGTTTTGGACATTTGGAGTTTAAAACAGGACGTCCAGTTGAAGATATTCAACAGGCAGTTGGAGATGTGAAACTGGAGGTCGGGAAAATTTTCATAACTGGATAGATCTGCAGTGAGATGCTCATTGAATTCATGGGAGCTAATGAGGACTCTAAGAAAAATATAAAAGAGGGAGAAGAGAAGAGGGCCCACGACAGAGCACTGAGAGTCATTCACAGTTAGTGGCCAAGACCTGAATGAAAATCCATCTAAGGAAACTGAGAAGTGGTCAGATAGGCCAGATGAGAACCAGGAAAGAACAGTGTACTACCCCCAAGGGGGGGTGGGGAACCTAGAGAGTAGAGAGTGGGAAGGAAAAGAGGGTGATCAGCAGTCAAGGATTGCATAGAGGTTAAAAAGGAGGAGAAAAAGATCATTGGAGTGGGCAATTACATCATTGGTGACTTTGGAGAGGGACATTTTAGTTGAATGATGAGATCAGAAACCAGACTTACAAAGAGTTAAGAGAGGGAGATGAAAAGACAATGGAATGATTTTAAGGTCCATTGAGAAGAAGTGAGATGGTATTCTACTTAGTACCACCTTCCATTCCCTCTTCAATACAGTTCAAGTACTTGTTGCAAGGAGGAAGAAACCTAAGTCCCATGACAGCAGAGACTGCCTTCCCTAAGCCTTGGTTCTCTCTTTAGCATTTCACACAGTGCACCATATATGATGGGTACTTAAAAAATGTAAGGAGCATAATTAATAAATGTTTTAAATAAGTAAATTTACTAAATTTTAAATTAAGAAATACATTTAATAAAAATAATTTAATAAATTAAAGAATCGAGAGGCAGTGTGGTACAGTGGGTGGAGAACTGGCCTCAGATCCTTTGTCTGACACCTCCTAGCTGTGTGACTGAGTGGCTTGTCTATCCCCTCAATGCCCTAGGTAGCTCTCAAAGACCAAGACCCAGAGAGTTTTCTGCAGATGATTTGATGTGATATGTTAACAGATCCAAAGTACTCCTTGATAATTTTGGAATCGACTCAAACATTCTAGGGTAGAAGGTCTGAGATGGTGCTACCATGGGCAGTGGTGGAGCAGTATTCCCTGGAGGAATGCCCAATCATTGTCCTCTTGAGATCCTAGCAGGGTTTTCTTCTCAAGCTACCTCCTGGCTTTTTAAGCTATTTTATGAATTGATCTGTTAGACTATACAAAGAGAGACTGTCATAGATCAGGGGTTCTTCATCTTTTTTGGGTGTCCTGGACCCCTTTGGCAGCAGCCTAGTGAAGCTTATAGGCCCCTCCTCAGAATAATATTTTAAATGCATAAAATAAAATACATAAAGACTATATGTAAAAAAAAAAAAAAGGTTTATGAAGTACCTTCTTCCCTCCACCCTCCCTCCTTTCCAGCTATCTTTTTCATATGTTGTCTTCCCCTGTTAGATTGTAAGTTCCTTGAGGGCAGGGACTATCGTCTTCATATTCTTTCTCCAGTGCTCAGCACTGTACTTGGCACATAGTAGGAGCTTAAATAAATATTTGCTTATTAACTATAGGAAACCAAATATAACAGAGAAAAGTTAATAAAAAGCTTTTGGGGGTTTTTTCTTTGTTTTTTAAGACAAGGTCTCCCTATCTCACACAGGCTAAAAGTACAATGGCTACCCAGAGGCCTGATTCCATTATTGACTAATTATCACAAGAGCTTTTACCTAGGAGCCCCTTCCTCCCAGAGGCCCACCAGTTGATGATGCCAGACTTATGGAGGACACTTAGTCCACTGCTACTTAGAACTCTTGAACTCAAGAAATACGCCAGCCTTAGCCTCCCAAGTGGCCAAGTTTACTGGTGGGCATGTGCCATCATACTTGGCCAAAATATATTTTTTTTAAAGACAAGTTCACAGAGACAGCTAGGTGGCACAGTGAATAGAGCACCAGCCCTAGAGTTAGTAGGACCTGAGTTCAAATCCGGCCCCATACACTTAAACACAAAACTAGCCATGTGACCTTGGGCAAGTCACTTAACCCCAATTGCCCTGCCTTACCCCCTCCAAAAAGAAAAAGAAAAAGAAATAAAATAAAAAGTTTACAGATCTCAGGTTAAGAAGCTCTGTCTCTGGGCAAGAAGAATCCCTTAGAAAACAATATAATTATGAGATATTAGAGGATGGGGCCCTGACTCCTACTACCCTCCCCTCAGGGGTCCATCACAATGCTACATCAGCTGTGAACCAGATCTAATTCAAAGGAAAATAATCTGGGCTCCCCAGCAGTCTCTAGTAAGGCACAGGTCTATTGTCTACTAGGCCGGCCATTGTTGGACTCTGTTCACAAAATATCATCCTCCCCAGACTCAAAGCTAGGTTAGATGGGTCATACAATTGCTTCTGGGAAGAAAGCCCCTCCCCTCGTTCCAGTACACACTGAACAACCTGGATTGCTGGTTTTCTGAAACATAACCACACCCCTTCTGCTTCAGCCCTAACATACTGGAAAGCGTTGGAGCTGAGCTGACATTCTCTCTGTGCTCAGCTCCCAGTTGCATCTGGACAGACTTCCTCTCATCTAAGTCATCTCCCAGGCCCCATTCTGTAACAGCGCCTCCCTCTCCACCCTACTGCCTATTTATATAGAGACAATTCTGGGAAAGGCTGAGAGGGAAACTCCAGGATGGCCACCCAGTCCTGACTGACCTCCTTGAGAAAAAGAACCTGGAAAACCTTAGCTCATTGCTTCCGAGGGGAGGCTATAGTATTGGGCCGACATTGGCTCTTCAAGATTTCCACTAGTCCAGGCATTTTTAAAAATAATAATATTTTGATAACTGTGTTTCAGTATAATTGATTCCCTTTGTAATCCTACATATTTTACTTGAACATGTGCAAATATTCTGAGCCTGAATGTGGGCTTTCCCAGGCTGTTGCCTAAGTGATCTCATTATATAGAAAAGGTTAAGAACCCCCCCCAAAAAATAGGTGTGTGTGTGTGTGTGTGTGTGTGTGTGTGTGTTTCCGTTTCTTAGGCCAGCCCTGCACTGAACTGAAACTGTATTCTGCTTCTCTTTGGGCCAGATCTTGGCCCCTTCCGTTAGCTGGGCATCGGCTGATCCAAGCCCCAGACAATCACCTTCCCCAGAAAAGGGAGATAAACAAAAACAAGCGGAAGGAGGGGCGGCCCGGAGGCACCATTAATGATGCATAAAACAACAGACCCAAAAGAGCGGAGCTGGAGCCAGCGATGGCTGGGCCTCCTCTGTGGGCGTGCGCAAGAGCGCACATGTTCCTGCCCACTGTACACAGCATCCCCCCTCCCCACCTCCAGTCAGGCGGCAGAATCCTAATGTCAGATGGAATCGTTAATGTCCAGGTTGCCATAGTGACCGAGGCAGCTATAGAGCTAAAAGCAGCCGCTGCAGCTCCTCCCCCGCCTCGCTCCCCCCACCCATCCTGGCCAACCTTGTGTTCGCATTCTCTGTCTGCCTCTCTCTCCTGCCCCCCTCCCTCCCTGGCTCCCTCCGTCTTGCAGTTCGGCGCACTTGGTATAATGGGCCCGGGGCGGGAGCCCTCCGGTGGAAGGGATGCTCTCTCTGCTGAATAAGCTGCTCCCGTAGCAGATGTTCCCAGGTTGTTAGAGAGCTCACCACTGAACACTCGGGCTCTATTCTCCTGGCCCGGAGCAGAATGTGTCCAGAATGCAATGGAGGCCATGCCATTAACCCCCACAGCTGTCCGTAGGGCTGGAGCCATTCCACACACACACAAAATGCACTGGCTGGGAGCGGAGCCAGCACTTCTGGATGCTACTGTTGTGGGCAAAACAAAAAACAGAAACAAGAGACCTCCTGCCTCCCTGTGGCCGGGCTGGCTGGGGGGGCCAGGCTGGAACCGCGCTGGGGACTCCCCCTCTTCTCAAACAGCATCCCAGACTTTCTTGTATACATTTTATTTTTCAAAGTGCCCAATAGGGTGTTTTGCATATCATAGATACTTTGGTAAATATTTGTAGAACTGTATCTCTTGAATTGGAGGCATTAGAACCCTTCTTTAAATTTTTTTTAAAACCCCAATACTTATTTATGCAAGCATTTATTATCCTCAGCTACTGCCCCCTCCCAATTTCACAATAAAAAGAAAATGAAACCCTTATAATGAAGAAATCAAATTCTCACAGTGATCATGTCCAAATATGTGTCTCATTCCATCCAAACCTCTCTTGATATATGTCTAAAGCTGGGCTTCTTAATCTCAGGCCCACAGACTCTTAAAGACTCCATGGATTTATGGATCCAGGAGTCTGTGACCTTGAAAGGGGAAAAAAAAGTACGTCTTCATTTCAATATAATTGGTTTCTCTTGCAATCCTCTATATTCTGCTTTATGAATTTAAAAACACTTTTTTTAGAAGGGTCCATAGGCTTCACTAGACTGCCTGCCAGAGGGGCCCCACCCTTAGAGGGAGATGGAGTTATAACCCAGACCCTTCCTTCTATCTCATGTGGCTGTTTTCCCCATCTTTTTATTATATCCTCAACCCCAGTTGACAAGATATTAAGTAGACAGGAGTGGCAGATGGATGCCCAGGAAAGTCTGTAGGGCTTACAGAGGTGTCAATAGCAGCATACAGTTCCTAGCCCTGTAGTCTGCCCTGCTCCAGCCTCTTCTGGGCCTGACGGTTGTTTTCCTGCAGATGGTAAAATGTGGCATAGAGGAATGAAAACCAACAATTAAAAGGTCTGAGGAGATTTACCGCTCCCCCTCCACTTCTTTCTTTTGAATGGGAGTGGATATCACATGATGCACTCATATGAGAGCAGGGGGAGAAAGAGCTTTTATCCCTGGGTTCCATTCCTAGCCATGTTGCTGATGCCTAAAGCCTCAGGACAGGAGTGGGAGGCCTGAGAGCAGAATTCCAGTCCCAGCCCTGCCACTGACTGCTCCACAGCTTCCCTAACCCAAGGCGGCTCGTTCATCTATGACTCCGCGTTCCCATCCCATGAGCTAGATGAAGGTGCCCCTCCCCCATCTGAGATGGTGGTGGCTTCAGAGGTTTGAGCTGATGAGACAGAACAAAAGGACCAACAAAACAAGCATAGGATTGCCATTTGTAAGTCACATTATGATGAGTGAACAAAAGGGATTCGGGGACTCTGTAACAATGGGAACCAATCACCATCCCCTTTATAATTATTTCACTAAAAGGAACAGAGCAATTAGGGACCACTGATTTAAAATTTCTGGCTGATTCATATTTATGTGAGCATTCTAGCCCCACCATGTTATGCCCTTTCCTTGCCAAAACAAAGGTGCTGGTTTGCTACCACTCGATAGCCTCCAGGATCCATTATTTCATCAATGTGGGTATCCACTCCTTCTATGGATGCACATTGCAAAGCCTCTCCACCCCTTGGTAGACAGCTGCATAAATTGCTGGGACCAAAATAAATCTTCATCAGGTCTATGGCTAATCCCAGTAGTAAGTCTCTCCAAACCTAGCTAGGCTGGTTCTCAGGCAGCTGTCATTTCTTTGGGGGAACACAGGAGAAGGACCAGAAGCTTGATTGGATTTGCAGGAATTTGAGTTCAGCCAGTTTAACCTTCTAGAATGTCCTGCCCATAGTCACCTCCATGCCAAGGTGAGGCATACAAGACAGACTTCAGCCATAGTGTCATTTAATCATGATGACACTGTGGATGATGAATTGTCATCATCTCTTTAAGACTTACAAAATGCTTTCCTCCTGATAGCCTGTTAGACTAGTTGGGGCAAATGTTATACCCATTTTACATATGAGGAAACTGAATTTCACAGAGGTCAAATAAATCATCCACAGTTACAAAATTAGTAAGCAGCAGGGTCTGGATTGGAACTCAAATTTGGGTCTGACTCCCAAGTTTAGTTAGTGCTTTTTCTCTCGTGTTATCATATGATATGAGGGACAGTGAGAAAGCCAGTTTGCATTGAGTTAGACCAGAGAGTGTGTGAAATGGATTAAATTTAAAAGACTGGAAAGGTAGGTTGGGTCCAAGTTATAAAGGATTTTCAGTACCAAACAGAGAAATTTCTATTTAGTCCTAGAGGATTAGGGAGAGATTTACTGAGAAGAGGGATGCCATAGTCCAGACCTGTGTCTTAGGAATATCACTTTGGCAGTGATGTGGAAGGGAGACATTTAAAACAGGGAAACCTATTGGGAAATTATTACAATCAATCAGTCACTCAGTAAACATTTTTAAGTACCTACTATGTGCCAAGCAGACACATAACAAGTAGACAAAGGCATTTTGTGATGAAAATTCAGAAACCCTGGATATACTCCTAGGGCAGTAACTGACCAACTTTTTCAGCCCAGTACTTTTCATGTCCCTTTATTGCTTCTCAGTCAGAAATAAAAGCTAGTAAATGGATGGATGGAAGGAGGCATAGAAAGGTCAAAGGTGATCAAGCTTTTGCAAAATTGACACCTCTCTGCAGTTTTAACTTTTACCCAGAAAATTGACAAAAGGTGAGCCAAGATGGGGAGGGGCTGCAGAAAGATAGACATTCTAATGTGTCAGTGGTGGATGTGAATTGTTCTGATTCTGGAAAATAATTGATAATGAGCGCACACACACACACACACACACACACACACACACACACCAAGAAAAAACTAAGATATCCTTATCTTCTGACCTCCTACTGGATTTATAGCCCAAAGAAGTTGAGGACAGAAAGGTCCCATACACACCAAAACATTCATAACTGCATTTTGTATATTAGTAAAGACTGGGAGTAAAGTGGGTACATACTGATTGATAACAAATCACAGCACATGAATGTAATGAAATATTGTTGTGCTTTAAGAAATAAAGAATATATAATATTGTGCTTGAGAAGATTAAATTGATTCTTTATCATTTTATTCATCCTATTTACAATCGATTTTGTCCTATGACTAAGTCATGATTCTTTGTCTCTAAATTTAGTACAGAAATTCATCTAGCCTGTAATGAGTTAAGTTTAGAGACCCAGACCTCCTGCTAATCCCTGTTCTACTCTTGCCTCAAGAAATTCTGCTTCCCTCGAGAGATGCAGGTAGATATCAGGGAATTGGGTCTAGTATTTTTATACCACCAACCTATCCTTCAAGGATGTCTACTTTGCTATCAAAGAAATCTGGTCCACTATCCACAACCTTGCAGGTGGACTCAAACAATGAACATCTCTTAGTCATGAAAGAGGAGGAAGGTTTTGTGAGACCACCAGTTCCCAACTTCCAACCAACCATATTGTTCCTCTTAGCTGGGCTATGGAACCAGTCATGTTGTCCTCAACTCAATGAGGTTACCCAACCTGAGGCTCTGTTCTTTGCTCTAACTCTATAAAAATGAGTTGTCTTCAGCTCAGCATCTTTGGCATAAGTGGAAGCAAACCATTGACTCTTTTATTAACAGGTAGATCCCTATTAATAAAATAGCTTGCTCAAAGAAGCATGCCTCAGTTTACCTTTGTTGAATTTTACTGACAACATGCTTTAAGAAATGATAAAAGAGCCAGTTTCAGAGAAACCTGGGAAGATTTGCATGAATTGTTGCAGAATGAAGTAAGCAGATATGTGAAAACAACTTATATTATAACAACAGTGTAAAGATGAACAACTCTGAAGACTTAAGAGTTCTGGTCAACACAGTGACCAGCCTCAATTCCAGAGGAACTCACAAGTCTAGGATGCATGCCCCCCACCTCCTGACTGAGAGGTGATAAACTCAAGATGCAGAATAAGACAAACTGCACGTGGCCAGTGTGGGAATTTGTTGTGATGAACTGTGCATATTTGTTACAAAGTTGGTTTCCCTACTCCCCCTTCCCCCACCTTTTCCCCCAGTGGGATAGAGGAAAAAAATAATAAAAAAAATTTTAAGAAATTAATATGAGAAATTCAGAGAAACATGGGAAGACTTCTATAAACTGATATAGAATAAAGTAAACAGACCCAGTACATGCACATAATGACAGCAACAATGTAATTAAAAACGAATAAAATGAAACTAAATTCTGTGAAATAATAATAGCCAACCTTACCTCCTGAGAAGAGATGAAGAAATGCATGACATTCTTCTTTTCCTTGAAGAGGTAGGGAACTATGAATGTAGAGTGTTGCATATGCTAGAAGATGCACTTAAATGTTTCAGTTGGTTGTGCTGATTTTTTGGGGGGCAGTAATCTTTCATATAATAGAATGGAAGAATGGAGGATGATGTATTAAGCAATGAATGTGATGAAAAAACAAAAGACACCAATAATTTTTTTTTATTTTTAAAAATGAACCATATCCAGGTTCCACAATCTTGCACAAGAGTCTTGACCCTCAGATTGAAAAATGCTTGCATACAATTGATGAGATTTACTCTCAGATTTCTGGAAATTGGACTCTCACTGTGTTGATATTCTTAGTCTTAATATAAATTATGAAAATTCAAGACCTCTAGAGCAGATTTGTATAGACATCAGAGGCAGAGAAGAGAAAAGTCCTTGTTGCTCATCCCAAGTAAGAATGACATTTTTACTCATTCGTGATCTTCGCTCCCCAACACACCCACAAAGGTGAAAAGAGGATGAACGAGGAAAGGTCATGTGCCTACTCAAAACCTTTAGATGAAATTTTCATTGCTCTTCCGATGCAAAAATGAGATGTGTCATTCTCTTTTGATCAGTACCACAAGGGAATTATTTACTTTGTCATTTCTGTTCTGTTCCTAGAGCTTTTCTTTGCCCTGAAATCCCCCAGGTATTCTCCCAGGACAGTCATTTAAAACAAACACAAAACTGTCTAATCAGGGCACAGATGTTTTTTCAGACTGGCCTGTGCAGCATTGGCCTAAATATTAAGCAAGGGTTCTGATGTATCAGACCAAGAGAGGAGAAGCACTGGGTTTGACAACTCAAGTGCCAGTACAGATGTGCCAACATTCCAGGACATATCACTTGCCTTCTCTATTGAAAAACGCTCTGGTAGAGTTTTCATTGGCTTATTGATTCTTCCATCAGGTCCCTTATACCAACAATCAACCTTAATAATGTGCCATCTCTAATGGACTTCTCTGCACATGATTTGAAATAAGTAAGGGAGAAGTGGTTCTGGATATTTGAACTCTTAATGTAGAAAGCACACTGGCAGAACTTGAAGTCAGGAGAACTGGGTTCAAATCCTCAGCAGTGTTCTGGATCTCTCTAGGTCTTTATTTCCTCATCTGTAAAATGGGATCATACCTAAGACCCTTCTGACCCTTGTAGGCCTCTGGACCAAGTTTATAGGGTAAATCACTGGAAAATGTGGCAATATGTTTGATCAAAAGAGAAGCTGGATTGTGCTCTTAACCAGGGAACCCTACAGTTGGTAAATCAAGCCCACATTGGAAGCCACCAAAACCATCAACAGACACGGCAGGAAAAATTTGCCAAAAAAAAGCCAAGGCAACTGGCTTTTTAGCAGAGGTGTGTCTTCATTAGAGGTCAGGTCCAATTTAAGTGGAAGCAACATGGAAATCCTTCAGATCAGAATCTCCTGGTGGATGTAGAGACGGGAAAATCACTGGCGAAGAAAAGAATGAAAACTCTCCAGGGCGGGCAGTAAAAGTGCAGATGTGGCAAGAGAGTGCACACACCCTAGGCTGGATCCAGACAACTTCCTTCTGGGGGAAGGAAAAAAAAGCAAATCCCACTGTATCTTTGATGTGTCTACCAGCAAGAAGGCCAGTGTGGAAGAAGGGTCCTCTGATGTGGGATCCTCCTCCAAAAGAACTGGACTCGAGCCACCAGCACGTCTCTCCTTCTAGCCCCAAAATAGATGCCCTGGCCTAGGAAGAAGAAAATGAAGCTACGCAGGATGTTGTGTCCATTAGAATAGCATCATAAGGAGAGAAGTGGAACTCCTACTAGGAACACACAGATGGGTTAATGCTTCCTGGGGTAAAGAGGGTGTAGCCATAGGGCTAAAGTGCCACATACTGTCCCTTACATTCTGCAACAAGGTGAAGAAAATGGGTCCCTGGGACCTAGTCCTAAATATTTACTTCTAATTTACCATTCAACAATTACTGAGCAGCTGCTATGTATAAAATATTATGCAAGGTGCTAAAAAGAAGAGAAAGATGTTTTAGACTCAATCCCAGCCTTACAAGTAGCTTACAACAAGGGAGTTATGAAATGTTCATAAACAACTACATTCAAAATAGAATATAAATATATATTAGAAACACAGAGCAAGACCTATGAGAGGGGAGAGATTGCTTCAGAATGATCATATCAGGCTGGGGGAGGTCATCAGGAAGGTGCTGGCTCCTGAATTGGGCCTTAAAGGATGGAAAGAGTTTCATTGAGCAAAGATGTGAGGGAAAAGCACAATGAATATAGGGGGCAGTATGAGCAAAGGTACCATGGTGGGAAAGAACAAGAAGAGTTTGTATCATGAGAGATGGTCCAGTTTGACCAGCTTGTAGACGAGAAGAAGGTAGTTGTGGAACGGAAGTCTACAAAAGCAGGTTACTGTCAGATAATAGAACTTGGTTTAAGACCTAAACTAGAAAGTTCAGATTTTTTTCAGTGCCAAATGAGCAGAAGCAGTATGGGGGACCAGAGACCACAAGGTAAAAGAGAAAGCCTAATGTTCTTGGATCCTGAAGACCTGAGTTTGATTCCTGACAATGATACTTTACAATTGGTGTGACTGTGGGTTTAGACTCTTAAAAAAAAGGTATCATGGGCTGCCTCAAGCAGTAGCAGAGGCCCCCTCACTTAGCAACTTCAATCAGGCAAAGGCTTTTCAGCCATGATTTACATCTGGTATTTATAGTCAGGTGTCATTTATATAATTTATAGAGGTTTTTATTCAGGTAGGGGGTGAGGTAGATAGCATCTCAACTCTGGGATTCTCTTATTTGATTTATAAGAAGGATTGAAGGGAGGAGAGCCTGGGGACAAGAAAACCAATTTGACAAGAGTTAACAAAATCCCAAAGAGGCTTGGTGGAATGGAAATCGAATGGAGGATCCAGACTTGAGATGTATTACAGAGCAAACGTAGGACTTGGCATCAGCTGGTCAGGTGGGGAGTGGAGGAAATGCAAAAAGGTGGTATCAAAAGTTTTGAATCTATTTTTCTTGAAGAATGAAGACGGGGAAGTCAGGAGAGGCAGGTTCATCGGATAATTGTGAGTCTGTTTTTGAATGTGTTGTATTTGAAATGGCAATAGGATATCCAGGTAAAGATAGCCCCCAGTCATTTGGAAATATGGCTCTAAAGCTCAAGAGAGATTGGGGCTGGCAATAGAGATTTGAGAGTCATCTGCATAGAGGTAGTAGTTGAATTGTGCGAATGGAGTTGGGTGAATGGAGGAGAGCACCCAGGAAGAGAGGGGCTTAGCCTTTTTTGAGTCATGGACCTTTTGGCAGTCTGGTGAAGCCTATGGACTCTCTCAGAAGAAAGTTTTTAAATGCATAAAATAAAATACATAGTCTTACAAAGGAAACCAATTATACTGAAAGAAAGTTCTCGAAATGGTTTTTAAAAAATAAATTAATGGACCCCAGGTTAAGAAGTCCTAGGGTAGAGAGAGGGAAGGAAGAAGAGAACCAGTCACAAACCTTTGGTAAAAAGGAAGGAAAAAAAGGAAACAGGAAAAAAGGGGAGACAGAAGAAGAACAGTCAGAGAATTAATTGAACTAAGAGTGAATAATCATGAAGGCTAAGAGTGGAGAAGGGGTAATTACCCTTGTTAAATGCTACAGAAAGGTCAGGGAGTGTAAGAGCTGCAAAAAAATTACTATAGACTTGGTGATGAGGAAGAGAGCCTTTGAGAGAGCAGTTTCAGTAGTGTTGGGGCTGGATTAAAGTTGAAAAGTGAGTAGAACAACAGGTATAGACTCCTAATTCCAGAAGATTCAAATCACTTGAAAACTCTTTGATTCCCCATAGAATAGAATTCACCAGTTATTTCTGCTGACTAATCAACTGTTTCTGATTGAGAATAACTTGCTAGGCTGTGCTACAGATTTCAGTAGGGCTGAATTGAATTTTGTAGTAGGATGTCAGGGTTTTTGGGGGAGTGGGGGATGTTTATAACTGTGTTATAAATAAGTTAATCCAAGTCTTTGGTCATAAAAAAAAGTATTACAGATCATTCAGGTGAAAGGGGGCTCTCTGGAAGCTCTATGGGGCTTCAGTCTTCAAGACAATCTTAGAATGTGATGTTTTCTTAGACAATTGGCTAATATAATTGTGGGCAGGGGAAGGGGCCTTGAGACAGTAAGAACTGAATGCCTCTTGGTTAGCCAAACGTGGAATCGCAGATTGACTCTTGGGAACCATCCGCAGAAATTATAGGAGTTAGAGGTCTCATCCTTTTCCTGCTGCCAGGCTTCCCACTGAAGTGGCTTTCTCACTCCTTCATGTTTTATAACCATACTGCAAAAATGTTTAACAAATATTCATTGATGATCAGCCTTTGCCAGGTGTGGCAAACACTTTTTACATGCTAACTGTCCCTAGTGAGAACACTAATCATGTGACCTTTTTATTATTATTAAGTTGGGAACCTAACAGTGAACACACACCATCTATTTATTTTCTGATTGTTTTTGTATCATCACTATTTTAGCTAGCCACTGGTCCCAACAGTCAGTGGGAGTGAATCCCCATTACTAAGCAAAGGTTCCACATTTCATCACTTAGTCTGTTTTCTCCACCATCTCAAACATACTGTAAAAACTTTAGAGGAGTTATCCAGTGGAAAAAACTTAATTATTATTATGATCTATTTCTTTTTCAAAGAATCCAATGAGTTTGTCACCAAAAGATAAACACATTCCTCAGAGGCAAAGTTAAAAATGTTAAGGAAAGCACAGAATGCTACAAATATATTGAAACTGCAAAAGTTCTAGTACTTTATTGTGCTGCTAAGTCTCTGATGTTGGGCTGTGTGCTCACCTCCTGGATTTCCACTTCATGAGAACATAAAATGTTGGGCTAGAAGAGACCTCGGAAATCATCTAGTCATAACTTTAAAAATAAATAAATAAATATTGTGCTGAGTGCTTTACAAATATAACCTCATTTTATCCTCCAGGCTGAGGAATCTAAAGCCCAAAGGTCCTATGTTAAGTATATCCCAGGATCTTTATTAATATTTTGAGTACTATTACCTCTGTTTCATAAGAGTGGGGGTTTTTTTCCTCTAAATCCTAGCATCTTCACCTCTTACCCATCTGAGGCAACCCATTTTATCTGGGGATTGCTAAAAAGTTTTTCACTATAGAAGGCAGGTAGATGGTACAGTGGAAAGATTGAAGGATCTGGAGTCAGGGAGACCTGAATTCAAATCCAGCCTCAGATACTTACTAACTGTGTGACCTTGGCAAGTGACTTAACCCTGTTTGCCTCAGTCTCTTCCATTGTAAACCACAGATAATAAGAGATCTACACCTACCTGGCAGAGTTGTTAAGCATTCAGCACAATGCCTAGTACATGATCTAAATGCTAATTCCTTTCTCTTCCCCTTATGACTAGTTAGATTGCTTGCTTTATAACAGATTTTGCTGGAGTGTATTCCTTTAAGGGAAGACAAATATTCCTTCTCCTTTGCCTCTGTGATACCATCCTTCAGGGCAGAGAGCTCTCCTACCTATGACTTTTCAGCCTGTGTGATTCTTACTGCCAACTATCAAATGAGACATTTGGATGTCTTCTTAGTGTCTAAGATCTTGGTGAGACAGTGGCTAGCACACAGCAGACACATCACCAGTGTGCCTTTCTTCTCCCCTTGTCTATGTCTTTCTCAAAACCCTACATGGGAATCCTTCCAGAGGCCCTCCTCTGAATCTTTTCTCACCCCAAGAGCTCTGTGTAGCCCCATGGCAGGTGGTTCTCATTTTCCCCTCCTCCATGAACAGCCCAGGTTCTTTCCCTGACTGTACATGCCTTCGGTGATTTCTTTGCTGCTACTCCTAGTCCATAATATCATCAGTAAGATACCACGGCCTGCTGACACCTACAGTGTATCTTTCCTTTGCCCTTTAGGTCACTTGTAACTTTGATTCTTCAAAGATAATAATGTTTTGTAATTCACCGTAACATAAAACTATCAGGAAAATATGAGTGTCGGAAATGAAATTTTGCCATAGCAAGCAATGGGGGGGGGGGGGTGTTACTGAAAGTATTTTTCCCAAAAGTAATTCAGATTTGTTTCCTTCTACTAAGCAATTCCAAGCCTAGATCATTATCCAGAGGACCAGGGTTCAAATCCTGCTTCTCATTCTTACTACCTATATGACCTGAGGCAAGTCATAATCTCCCTCTTCTTCAGTTACCCTATATGTTAAATGTTTGGGTTGAACTGGATGGGCTGGAATTTTCCTTCTAGCTCCAGATCCATGATGCTCTGATTCCTCTACATCACCCCATCCAAAATACAGCTGTTATTCAATCTTAAAATGGAACTAAGATTTTGGGGATTGCATCTATCTACTAATGGACTTACTCAGTGGGGCTGCCATCCAGCTGTATGTTGTCTTCTAAAGGGTATAGATTTTTCTGTCTCATTTCCATTGCTATGGATTTCACTACAGAGCCTTTGGAGTATTCCAGAGTTCAATAACATTAATGCAATCACTGACCATTGGGAGAACTTCCCCCTTGACGAGTAGGAAATTCGTAATTTAGCTCCATTCTGCCAAGTATACCTTTCATGAGACTGTGAACTCTGTAGCTCAGCATTACACTATACACCCGCATCCAGTTTTGCTTTTCTAAGTTGTCTCTGTAGCCACACCCATCACAACCTTACATAATTTTACGTGTGTGTGATAAATACCTTATTTGCAGAGAGCTGTCAAGGCCAAATTTTGTTCTATCAAGTCAAATGCTTTTTCCCTTATTAAAAAAAAAAAGCCATCCAAGCCAAGATCTTGAATTCTCTATGCCTCTGTCACTTGAGAGACCGAAAAGCTGTGGAATGCTATAGAAAAATGTCTTTGAAGGCCTTCTCGTCCACGTTTCAGGTTTTCATCAAGGGCACCTTTAATGTACACAGACTATTCTCATAAATATTTTATAGCAATGAGAAAGCACATGGGTCAATAGCTGCTAATACCTTCTTGGTTACTTCCCCCTTTTTTTGTAAAAGCAGTGGCTACAATCAGCTAAATTCAATTCCACAAACACTAACTAAGCACGTGTTATATATATAGTAGGCATACAAAGGCAAGGTCTCTGCCCTCAAAGAGCTTATGGAATCTTTTCTTCTTCTCTTGGCTTCTCTCTTTATTCAGAGTATCTTGATTGTTTCACCTCAAATAATGCTTTCTTTTTGTGTATCGGGTCAGATTCCACCCTTCCTCACTTTCTCACATAGTACATTAGGTGCTAAGTGGGGTGGAGTCCAAATATGTTGTTGTTATTGTCATTGTCCAAATATATTGTTGTTATTGTCATTGTTCAGTCATTTTTCAGTCATGTCTTACTCTTTGTGACCCCCATTTGGGGTTTTCTTGGCAAAGATACTGGAATGGCTTGCCATTGCCTTCTGTAGCTCATTTGACAGATGAGGAAACTGAAGTAAACAGAGCAAAGTGACTTGCCCAAGGTCACCCAGCTAGTAAATATCAGAGGTCACATTTGAACTCGGGTCTTCCTGACTCCAGGCTTGGCCCTCTATCCACTGTACCACCTAGCTTCCCCGTTTTGGCTTATTTTTAGTATTCATTTATTCCTATTGACCTACCTCTTATTAGCTCCAGCTTGTCAACTTTTACACTGCTTTGGATCCTTCCAGTGTCATTGCCTTGGGTCATCTGCACATCTGATGTACACACCAATCTATACCTTTGTCCAAATCATTGATAAAAATGTAATTTTCTTTTTTTTAGATAATATTGTTCAGAGCTTGCCAAATCCAATGCCCTTCTACTCTGTCCTTGAAGAATATAATCACAATTTACAGGCATAGACCTTCTGAGTTAACCTACAAGCCTTTGGCTCCTTCACTGTGGTTTTCCACCATAGCTTTTCACAGTACTCTCCTGTGCTTACGTCCACAATCAAAGTCACTCATCTACCCCTCTTTCTACCTCCCTGTCACCATCCCTTTGTAGATGAGGAAAGGTTCATTGACCTAGAGCTGGAAGGAAATCCAACAGGTCACCTAGCCCAACTCGTTCATTTTCCAGAGGAGGAAACTGAGGCCCAGCAAGTTTAAGTGACCTACCAGAGTCACACAGGTAACCAACTTCTTGAGTTATTAAGGGCAACAACTCATTCTGGTCCCTTTCCTTTTCCTCCCATCTTCTTCCTCCACCCCCAGAGGAAAATGAACACAAAACGCTGTTTGATGAGAATGAGTAGAATAAGTGATTGAGAATGTAGTTCCTTATAAGTCATTCCAAGTCATCTTCTGTTAAAAATGAGAAGAGAGGATCTGTTGGGGCTGGGTTCGATTCAGCCTGGGTGAACATTAATGATGTGAACAGCAAGCAAATAACACTCTAGCAATGTTCACAGATGGTGCTAAATCGGGAAGTGCTGTTAGCACCACGGCTGAGAGAGGGGGGAAGGAGGTAGAAATGTGGGAAGGAAATAACTAAAATTTAAAATGTCACTAATAGAACAAAGGAGGAAAGATCCTCCAAAATAAAAAAAGCATTTTATGACAAAGTGAAGTCCATATGATATTATGGACAAAAAAAAGGCACATGGGGGGTTTAAAATAAGAGACCCAGCTAGAAAGGACCTTGGAATTGATCTAGAACAGACCTTCTTCACTTAACAGAATGAGAAACTGAGGTTCAAACAGGGGAAATTGCCTTGTCCAAGACCTAGGGCTCCTCACCTACATGCCCCATGTTCTTTTCACCACACCATGATTAAGCTGTCTATATCACTTCAAACCACATAATTTCAGAATTAGAAGCTAACCCCAGAGATTGCCTTCTCCAACCTGCTAGCCCACTTGCTAGAGAAAATATTGCTCCCTATCTCTCATATTGGTCTCCTGGTACCTGGGGTAGATCCCCAGAACAAAACTAAATCAAAAAAATTAGAAGAAATTTCACTAAAAAGGGATTTGGCTGAGTTTTTCTGAGAAATGCTCCCCCCCACACACACACTTCCAGCTGGCCATATCATTCTTATATACTTCAGCTTCTCTTTTCAGCTCCGTTTGGGATCTTTATAGAGACCCTATAGGTTTCCTTGAAGGTTTGTCATGCCCTCATGTCAAACTAACTTTGCAGAATCCTGATGCTGCTTCCCTGGTGTAGCTCTTTGGGGAGATAAAATTATCCTTTCAATTTGTTTCCCAAAGGTTCCTTCAAACCATTAATTTTATATAAATTATATGATGACTTACCATTTCAGGGAGGGGGGAAGGGAAGGGGAGAGAATTTTGGAATTCAAAACTTTAAAAAAAAAGTTTTAAAATGTTTTTACATGCAATTGGAGAAAAAATACTATTTTCTTAAAAAATTACTCAATAGAAATAATTAATTTTGGTATTTAGAGACCCAGATTCCAAAGTTTATAAAGTCAGGTATAGTACCCACATCACTGTCTGCCCCAGTGAGGAAGAAAAGCCAAGTCAACAAAAGTCAAGCTGCCACCTCTAGGCCCCGCCAATGAGGTTGCATGATGAAGTGAGAGGGAGGGAGTGGCCTGATCCACAAGAGGGAAGCATATGAATGTCAAGGTGCCACCCAGGTCTACTGCTTAGCAGCTCATTCTTGATCAGGAGTTTTTAATCATGACCAGTGACCTTCTTCATTTTTTAAAAATATTTTATAACTACATTTCAGTATTACTGGTTTCCTTTGTAATCCTATGTATTTTATTTTATGCATTTAAGAACATTATTCAAAAGTAATAATAAATAGATTAAAATGTTTTTTAAATTAAAAAAAAAAAACATTATTAGAGCACCGGCCCTGGAGTTAGGAGGACCTGAGTTCAAATCTGGCCTCAGACACTTAACACAAAAACTAGCCATGTGACTTTGGGCAAGTCACTTAACTCCAATTGCCCTCCAAAAAAAAAAGAACATTATTCGGGGAAGAGATCCATAGGCCTCACTAGAGTGTCAAAGGGGGCTCATGACCCCCAAAAAAGGGTAAGAATCCCTGGGATAAAGTTGTCTAAAATCCAGAAGATCTAAAGGCTTGTTAGTTGCCAAACACAGGATCCCAAAACATCACAGAGGCCATTGATTCCCACAGAAACACCACCTCAGAAACCAGCATCCCCTCAAGAGCTAGAAGCAAGGTGGAGATTAGTCAAAGAAATGAGGAACTGAAGCAAGTCTGCAAAATCCCCTTCACGGCATCTCTCCCTGCAAAGCTACATGAAGTCTTTGGTCAGAGGTTACCTGAGGGGAGGTAACCACCAGAAATGGGGTTGAAAGAGGCAGATCCTGGGAAAAGAGATCTGCATGGGGCCAACCGTATTTGTATAAACATAGCTACTTAATCTTGGGATGATGGTTTATGATAAGGTACAAGCCTTGTCACAATTCCATCCACACTGAGAATTCTTTTCCCTCACAGGCAGTGTAGAGTGGTAGGGAAAGCAACAAATAGGGGGTCAGGAAATTAGAGTGGAATCCTGGCCTTGTCACTCCTCAGCTAAATTAAATTGAGTCAGTCACTTCATCTGTCTCTGCCCTGGGCTTCTCATCTGCAAATTGGGCATGATAGAAGTGAGGAGCAAATGAGACAGTGTATGTGAAAGTGGTTTATATGCCTGCCGCCGGGGGACCAGTTGTATTAGTCACGAAGGACAAGAAGCCGTATCAAAGAATGGTAGGAACCAACGCAATGACTTGTCACCCTATATATGAGCTCTGGCCCAGCTGCCTCCAGGTAATGCTCACGCTGGGACTGGTTGGAGTTTGGGTGTGACTCTCCTCCCTTTCTTACCTAACAACCTTCCCAAAACTCAGCTTTCATTAGAGGGAACAGAGTACCCAATGCAATGCCAAAAGCACGGCCCCAGACATAACAGTGGTAGTCACTTTTTTTTTTCTAAAAAGAAGAATTTGAAGGGTTCAAGCTGGATGCAGAGCTCAGGCCTTCCTTCCAATCAAGATTTCTGCTATTTCCCCAGCCCCTTCACATTTTCTGGCCCCACAACTGTGGCAGTGGAATGCCAGCCCAGGCTAGAAAATAAACTGTGTGATGAGTGGAAATCTGTCTCCAGGTTACTTGAGATGCCTCTGGAAGGTCTGAATAGAGCTGGCTGTGAATTCATCATTGTCAGGATTCCAGAAACCAAAGCCAGCTGGTGCGCTGTGCTCTTTCATGTGCATTCTGGGCCTAGGGCACCTTGCTTTTGGGTGAGTTCAGTCTTTTTAAGTTGCTCAGTCAAAATGCTTTGCTAGATGTTTCTATTTCCCCAAGTTCCAATAGTTAGAGTTAGTGTAGCATAAGCAATCAACCTCTGACCTTGATGCCAGAGAGGCATGAGTTCAAGTTTCACCTCTGACCCACACTGGTAACTTAGACCTACAAAATCACTTAACATATAAGTGATCTCCTCAATTCTTCAGACTATAGATTGCAAACATGGCACCAATCCTCATTAGCAGGGGTGAGATTTTCCCTCCTGATAGCTCCCTGCACCAATGAAATCAGAGGTCTAGTTCCTCTCCCCTGTAGGCACCTACCTGTCAGACAAATGTAGACATTCTTCAAATTAGTGAATTTATACCAAATTTCACTGAAGAAATTCCTAACTGCTTTACCTACAGGCTGTGTGATACTGAGCAAGTCACTTCTTAGAGCTCTAGGTAATTCTTTAAGACCCTCAGTTGCAATGAAGGTGCCATCCCAAATTGGCAAAAGGAATTTCCTCACCCTAGAGTTCCCTGGACCAAGAAAATCACAAGCCTAGTGTCTATTCCCTGTCCAGCATTCATAGAAAGGACATGGGCCTACCTTGATTTTAAGCAAAATCCAGTGAAAGTCTAATTTCGTAAATTAGAGTAATTATTCAGCCTACAGAAAGACTCTGGCTCACAAAACACTTCTTAAAATGTTGAATCCCCTGGTTCCTGATTCACAAGCACTCGTATAATGCACTTTATGTGCAGTGTTGTACAGGATGTCCCTGACTTTTTTTTCAGGCATAGCCAAGGTTTTGGGACCTTGGTCTCTACTGATTGTTATGGACCGTGTTGACTCTCCTTCTTTGGAGAAGGTTCTATTATGGCTGTGGTCAGTTCCTTATAGAGCAGTTAGTCCATAACCAATACATCTCCTCTGGGCCAAGGATGTTTATTATTGAAGACTCAAGATGTGCTAAGGGTCAGGGCACATGAGAGACACTTCCTCTTCTCCCCCCTTCAATGCTAAGGAGGACAGGAACTTTCCTTTCTAAATAAAAAGTCTGTTTGCCCTTCTCCTTCATAGCTCAGACTTTAAGAGTTTCTGGAGATCAGGTGATACAGGGTCATCTCTCTCATAATTGTGTGAGCTCTGGAGTTCTGGTTTCAAAGTTTAATAGGGTAAAACCATTCTCACTGATGCTGAGTAAACACCAAAATAGACTTCCTTCAGGCCGGATTTTGAAAGATGTTCTCTGTGGTTTGACATCAACATGGGGGCCTTGGGTGTACTTTTTAAAAGGAAGTGGAATACACCATAAACAGTATTCTATACACTGTGTGAAAGTCATCATCAAGAGCTCTTTTTCATTGGTGGGAAGAAACGTGAGTTGATTTCCTGTCGATGACACCCCAATGGGAAAAAAAAGCTAATAGATTATCTTTATAACTCCAGGGTTTAGAAGGAAACGTGTTTAATAACATCATTGTTTCCAAAAGTATTTATTTAACCACCTGCCTGTTCTTGGTGCCAGGCTGGGCATTTCACAGCAACAGCCCTGGTGGAACAGGAAAAAACATTGTACTCATCTTGCAACAGACAGAAAAGCCCCCTGGATTCCCCACCAGTCAATGAGATTTGCATTGACCCCTCCCAGACTTGCCAGTCAGTGCCTCTCCTGGCTCACCTACAATGCAAATCCTGTCTCACCTTCAGTTAGAGTTTATGGGAAATGTCCATCAGGAAGGAAGGAAGGAAGGAAAGAGAGAAAGAAAGAGAGAAAGAAAGAAAGAAAGAAAGAAAGAAAGAAAGAAAGAAAGAAAGAAAGAAAGAAAGAAAGGAAGGAAGGAGGGAGGAAAAAGGAAACTGAGTTTACTATAGTTTCTTTTCTGTCTTTTCTCTAACTCATTTAAGCCAGGCCTGATTTCCATTTGGGCCTAAGGAAAAGCCCCAGTAGTAAAGGAAATGATAATAATTGGTATAATAGCTAATGTTTACAGAGCACTTACTCTGAGCCAGGCACCATGCTAAATATTTTATAATTACTATCACATTTGACCCTCACAACAAACCTGCGAGCTAGGTCCTATTATTATCCTTATTTTACAGTTAGGGAAACTGAGGCAAACAATAATCGATGATGATGATGATGATGATGCTAGCTACCGTTTGCATGATGCTTGCTGTGTGCCAGGCACTGGCCGCGCTAAATGTTTTACAAACATTAACTCATTTGATCCTTACAATGACCCTAGGGGGTGGGTGCTATCATCCTCCCCAAATGAGGAAACTAAAGTGGACAGAGATGGGTTTATTATTGTTCTTCTTATTAAATGGGAATTGCTGTCAGTGAAAATGTTAGCCCAGATTCGGAAGAGCCAACATAGCAAAGAGCTGCTGAGTTTTTGTGTGGGCCTCTGCTGGTTCCCGTGAAGGTTCAGGATGTACTAGGGTTTGGGAAAACATACCCAGAAGATGTGTTCTCTAGTCTTTAAATGAAAGGCAAAACAGAAATTTTCATTTTGTAAATAAAGAAGTATTTTTTACTTTTACTTGGCAGACAATTAAAGATGGATAAAGAAGGGATATGTCTCCCCATATGATGGTCAGGAAGGCCAAAGCCCAAATGAATTGACATTTATGAAGTATGCTAAGGGCAGGGGGAAAACCAGTATGGAGGTTTGTGTTTTTGTTTAAACTATGTCAGGGGCAGAAGGAAAATCAAAGAAAGCTCAGAATGATAAAGAGAGAAAGAATAACTAGTTCCCTTTTGGGAGGTCTTCAAGGCAAGGCTAGATGGTTACTGGTCAAGGATGCTGTAATACAATAGTTCTCAAAATTTTTGGTCTCAAGACCTCTTTACACTCTTAATCAAGGAATAAACATGTATTAAGTACTTACCATGTGCCAGGCACTGTGCTAAGCTCTGGGGATACAAAAAAGGCCAAAGACAGTCCCTGCCCTCAAGGAACTTACCATCTAATAAGGAGACAACATGCAAATAAATATATACAACACAAGCTACATGCAGGATAAATAGGAGATAATTAAAAGAGAGGAAGGCACTAGAATTCAGATGGGTTAGGAAATGCTTCCTGTAGAAAGGTGAGATTTTAGTTGGAACTTAAAGGAAGTCAAGGTCAATAGAGGGGAGGGGAGGGAGCATTCCAGACATGAAGGATGGTCAGAGAAAATGTGGGGAGCCAAGCTTTTGTTTACATGGGTTAGAGCCATCAGTATTTACTGTATTAAAAATTAGGACATGTTATTATGAAAATAGTTTTGACCTAATGGACCCCCTGAAAGGATCTTGGGAAGCCCCTGGGGTCTCCAGACCCCACTTTAAGAACTATTGCTATTGAAGGGAATTCCTATTCCTGGACAGGTTGGACTAGATCAAGGGTTCTTAACCTTGGGATTCATGATCTTGCAGGTTTTTTTTTTAATATTCTGATAATTATATTTTAATATAATGGGTTTCCTGCGTGTTCTATTTCATGCCTTTAAGACCATGATTCTAAGAAGGGCTCTACAGGTTTCTGCAGACTACTCCCAAAGGAGTCTGTGCCAATCTAAAAATGTTAAGAGTCCTCGGTTTAGATGACCTCTGAGGCTCTCGGTTGCTCTGGGGTCAGGCCTTTCAGAGCCCCAAGCTCTTTGTGACTAGTTCCAACTTCCCACCTGGGGAAGGGGCCTTCAGCTCCATGTCAGACCACACATTTCCACACACATCACCACCACTTCCCCTCTCTGCAGTGGCAGAGACAGCACACATACACACCACAGATGTCGAAACACATTTATGCTTTATACATGACATGAAAGTGTCAAGAAAAAAGAAAAGTGGCCCTTTGATTCCTCTCTTGAACACGGAACACTGGCTTCAATCTAAAAAGAAGGGCAGGTAATTGGATAAAGGTCAGTGACCTTCCATCATGGTTTGGAGCAGATTCATGAGGCTATTAGATCCCAGTAATAGAGAAAACACACACACACACACACCATACCAACCAGCCCAATCAGTAATTGTCACTTGCTTTGCCAAGCTAGTAAAAGGAACCATGTTCCCTCTCCTTCTCTCTCCCCCTCCATCTCCCTTTCTCCCTCTTTTCTTTCCTCTCTCTATCCGCCTTTCCCTCCTCCTGCTTCTCTCTCTCTCTCTCTCTCTCTCTCTCTCTCTCTCTCTCTCTCTCTCTCTCTCTCTCTTTCTCTCTCTCTCCCCCTCCCTCCCTCCCTCCCCCAAAAGGTTATGAAACACACCTCACTCCAAAAAATGAGCTGAAACATTTTTTCTTTTTTAAACAAAAAGCTCTAAAGAGAGATCTGATCAATGTTCTTATAAGGAAGCTGGAGAGATGGTGACATGAAGTCTCCCTTCCCTGGTGTGCCCATTTCCTGCCTGCTGACCAGCCTCTGCTTCTATTCGGTCCCCAAAAGAGACACAAGTAGCTTCTTTGGGGGCTGTGTCATTTTGAATGAAATTAAGGAGAGGAAGCTCCTAATTTGCTCTTATCAGACCAAGCTATGCAAAAATTTTGTCTCTTAAGGATGAGAAGCCTAGAGAATGATGTGGGGATGCCTTCAGGAAAGAAAAATCTTTGCAGATTAATCATGTAGACTTCTAGTGGCCAAAGGCCTCTTTTGTGTGCCTGCTGCACTCCTTTCCCCATCATACAGTTGCTGAAGGGAGGGTGGCTACCATTTCCAAGGAAGAATATTCCTTGAATTCTGTGGTTTAAGGACTGCCCGTTCTCTTCCCATTTTGTAAATAAACAGGCAGATCGGGATAGGCTTCCTCAATAATACGCTTTACTCAGGAAAGCATCAGGGGCCAGAAATCCTCTCCATAGACCCTGCCTGGTAAATCTGGAACTCCACTCAGTAAAAGGCAGTGGATCCAAAACAGGGGACCTGTGCCTTCCTTCACAATCTTACTGCTCAGCCTTCTCCTCTGATGTCATGCAGTTTGGTGACCTCAGCCACTCCCTTACCTCATTTACCAACTGTATACATGGACCACTTTTCCCATTTCTAAGCTTGCAGTGAGCAGGGATGCTGCTGGGTCTATCCCAGTGACAGCTATAATTGGGCAGGACTGTGGAAGGCAAACTGCTGCGTGTATGTGCTGTGATTGAAGGATCCAGGCTGGAAAGATGACAAGTGACCTGACACGTTTGGGATGCCTGCGGAGGGAGGCACAGGGACACCTCACATCTTATGAGAATCTCAGAAGGCCAGCCCCCGGCTCCTCTGGGGCTTACAGTTCAGAAAAGGCAACTGTCCAAGAGGCAGCTGGGCTGAGCTTTCCCAGGTGCTGCAGTGTGGATACTTCCTAGCAGTTGGCCTCAGTTTCTTTTATTGGATAATTAATCATCTCCTACCCACTAACCTGGCTGAGCAGCCCTGAACAGAATTCTGCAAGCTCTTCCCCAGAGGTACTGCACCTCCCTGAGTAAAAGCTCTCATTCCCTTTCACCCCACTTTCACAGGGCACCCCAAGAAGTTGTAGCCTGGGCAGTGACCACACCTGCTAACATGTCTTGGCCGACAGTGCCTAGCTGCAGTAGGCACATAAGTACCAGCTATCATCATGATGATTAACTCTTTCCTCTCCCTCACCACCATATCCAGTCCATTTCTCCATCTTGCTGTTTCTCACCTTCATAGTCTGTCTTGTATATATCCTCTCTTCTCCATTGCTACTGATACAGTACTTCTCTGGGGAACTGCAACAGCCTCATTGCCTTCTCTGCTTCCAGCCTCTCCCCTCTCCAGTCCATTTTCTACCCAACAACAAATTCATCTTCCTAAAACACAGCTACAACACTCTCCTGCTTCAGAACTCTCTGTGACTCCCTATTGCCTTTTGGATAAAATGCAGATTCCTCCACCTAGTACTTAAAACCCTTTCAAATCTATTTCCCCCTTAACCTTTCCAAATTATTGCACATTCTTCCCTTTCATGAAATCTCCATTGCGGTCAGATTGGCACACTAGTTACTCCCTGCATTTGACACTCTCTCCCCTGTCCCCAATGCCTTCAATGCATTCCCTCCTTCCCATTCCTAGTATTACTTTTAGCTTCTTTCCAGGCTCTATTCCCATGCCACTTGGGACCTCCCCCCTCCTGCTTGTGAGGGTTCTCTCCCCCCTCCAGTGATACTGTATTTGCTTATCTGCATCCGTGGCCAAGTCTTTATCTTCTGGAGTTCACTGAGGGCATGGAATCCTCCTTTTTTGTCTTCTATCCCCACATAACATAGGACCTCATTGGACAATCATGGGTGTTTAATCTTTGGGGAATAGCATGGGACAGAGTAGAGCTGTCTCAGTTGAAATGAATAAATGCCTTGTGAGGTCTCAAGCTCCATATCCCTGGGGATATTCAGAGGACAGATATCAATTTGTGAGAGCTACTGCCAGAAGGACATCTGCACTGGGCAAGGGACTTCGAGATCCTAAAAACCTTATTGAAAGTTACCTGCATGTTATTTTATATCAGCTCTAGAATTGAAGAAAGGAAAGAATCCAACCACCAAAAGGAACCCAAATTGAGAAAGACATCTGAAAGACAGTAAGAGCAGCTCATTCTGTTCTTAGTTCATTCTGTTCAGTACAGGTTGATTTCAGAAGTCATATGGATGACTGTGCCCAGAAGCAGGAAGCTTAGCCTTCTCCTCTGGCCTTATTTTGGGCAATTTTCTGCAGTTTTGTGAGAAAGGAAAAAAAACCATTTCTCGAGAGTGCAAACAGCCTTTGATAAATTGTAACGTTATAAAAGATGTCAGAGAGATGGCGAGAGTCCTTTGAGCAGTTTTGGGGGAAGCCTGGCAGAAGGCCATGCCAAAAAAGATTAATCAACACTGTCGCTTGTTTCTGTTGCCTTCATAATTAATTTTCAAGAAATGTGTATCAGGAAGGAGACGCTGAGTCTACTTGTCTTGGACAAATGTTTATCATCCAGGGAGTAGGAAAAAGGGTTAAGAAGAGCTAAGAGACAGCCATGGAGGTAAAACCAAGAGAGGTGATGAGAATTAGTGAAATCTCATGCAAGAGAACTTTTTTTAATCTCTCTGCAAATTTTTTCTAGATCACTTTTTCTCAAACTAAGGGTATTGGGAGGTATTCCTGGTGGGGTAGGGGCACAAGGGTTCAGAATAACTGTAGAGGACGAATGAGTCAGCTTTTCCACGTTCACACAAATAGTGGGTGCCATTAGCAAAGGTGATACTAAGATTACCCTACATCCACAGGAAGGCCAAGCTGATCTTGAGATGAGATCCATTACACTAGGCTACCCAGCATCCTCATTTTCATTCTTCCAGGCAGTTTGGAGTTTCCTTGAATAAAGCTTGAGACTTGAAGACCTGAATTCAAATCTTGCCTCAGACAGTTACTAACTTGTGTGACCCTAGGCACGTCATTTGGTCCCAATCTCTGAAAAGTGGTGATGATAATAATATTAATATCACTTTCACGAGGTTGTTGTAAGGATCAAATGAGTCAGTTTATGTAAAACTCTTTACGAATCTTAAAGTGTTACATAAATGCTATTATTAGGAGTATCAGTATTGTTGTTGTTATTATATTAGATATATTATATATATATTGTTATTATTATTATATTAGATACCTAGAGTCAGGGGCCACCCAAAATCCTTGCCAGGCCACAGTATGAAGCATGCTCTCCAAGTCCTGGTGGGCTACAGACCCCGAGGCCAACTGGAATTGAAGTCAGGAGTCTGGCAGCAGGGAGGTGCCAAGGACAAAGCCATGCCAGCAACCAAGCATCGTCCTTCATGACCACTAACCTTTCCTTCCCACTAAAACCCATGCTTCTGGGGCAGCTAGGTGGCACAGTGAATAGAACACCAGTCCTGGAGTCAAGAGGACGTAAGTTCAAAGCCGGCCTCAGACACTTGACACACTTACTAGCTGTGTGACCTTGAGCAAGTCACTTAACCCCAATTGCCTTCCAAAAAGCAAAACAAAACAAAAAAAAATTGCTTCTCCTATGACAGTAGTGGGCCTAAGGTACTCCCTGCTCTCAGCCAGGGTCATTGAACCTAAAGGTTCTGGGACGGACCTTAAAGAGATCACCTGGGCCAATCCCACCATTTTGTAGATGTCTCAGAGAGGTTAGACTGACTAAGGACAGAATTCAGGTCCAAGTCTTCTGACTCCAAATCCAGAATTCTTCCCCCTCTGTAATGCTGGAGCAAGGTCCAGTAAATTTCACAATGTTTCTCAAACAGGCTCCATGTGGCTTTACTTCAGGGCTCCCTCCCACCAACTCAAGCATTCTGTGAGCATTTAGAATGTGAGCTCATTAACAGCTAGGACTATTTTATTTTGTCTTTATAACCCCAGAGCCCAGCATGGCCCCTACACATAGTAGGTGTTTAATCAATGTTGAATTGAATTGTGCTTTTTGCCATGTGGCAAATTACTATATTAAATGCTATTGGGAAGTTGAGGATATAAAAAAAAGATAGAGATCCTCTTCTCTAGGAATTTGCAGTCTTTTTAGGAAGATAAGACATTTATGTATCAAGTGACTAGGAAAAATCCCAAGGCAGTGGGTGCAAGCATTATTGAATCTATATATGGCTAGAAAAGGAAGTAGGCCCAAAAGGCACAGAAAATAGGGTGGGGGGGCGGCTAGGTGGCGCAGTGAGTAAGAGCGCCAGCCTCGGAGTTGGGATGACCCGAGATCGAAACCGGCCTCAGAAAATGAGCACCCACACATAAATAATGACTAGCCATGTAACCTTGAGCAAGTTACCTAACCCCAATTGCTTTAAAAAAAAAAAATAGGGTGGGGAGGGAGGAAAAGCAAATTAACCAGTTGTGACAATCCCTTGTGCCAAGGTTCAGTAGGAAAGATGCTGGATTTGGAGTCAGGGGATATGGTTCAGATGCTGCCTTCTTGACCTCAGGCAAATGACTTAAATTCTTTGAACCTCAGTTTCTTCATCTGTAAAAAGAGGGGATTGGACTTCTGAATGGCTTCTGAAGTTCCCTCCAAGCCCCTAGTATGTGATCCCATGACTCCTGAAATACCAAAAAGCCAAGAGAAAGATACCCATTTGGTGACTCGTCTGTGGGGGATTCATGGGAAAACATGCATGAGAATCCTAGAGAATGAAAAGGTCTGGATGGCTTACCACCTTCACAAGTGAAATCATGGCTCTTTCCAAGTAACCTAAGAAAATGAAAAATGCATAATTATGAAATATATATCATATATATGTATGGCATATATTGATATATTTAATAATATATAATTACAAAATCATGGTTCTTTCCAAGTAATATATAAGCAAATACATATATAGAATTATATATTATATATTTGTATAGTAATATTATTATGTAATATATTTAATAATATGTAATTATAAAATCACGGTTCTTTCCAAGTAATATATAAGCAAATACATATATAGAATTATATAATATATTTGTGTAGTAATATTACTATATAATATATTTAATAATATGTATTTATAAAATCATGGTTCTTTCCAAGTAATATATAAGCAAATTATAATTATGAAATCTATAATGTGTTATAGATTTGTATGTTGTATATTAATATAATATTTTTAATAATATATAATTATGAAATCATGGTTCTTTTAAAGTAATATCTAACCAAATGTGTAACATATAATTATGAAATATATAATATAGGTATATAATATATTTAATAATATATAATTATGAAATCATGGCTCTTTGCAAGTGATATATATGCCAATGATCCAGCTTGGTACAATGGGAAGAGTCCTGATTCCAGAATTAGAGGACCTGAGTTCTAATCCTCCATCAGAAACTTCTTACTTGTGTGATTATGAGCAAGTGACAGCTTCTCTGGGCCTCAGTTTCCTCCTCTGTAACATGAGAAGGTTGAAGCAGGTTACCTCTGAGCTCTTTCCAGCTCTCCTTCTAGGATCCCATTATAACACAGTCTACATAAAGGCTGAGAATGTGCTCTGATTGGGGGAGTTCTTAAGAAATGCTTCTTACTGAATTTAAGTCTTGAGGAGCATTGTGAAGGAAGTGATTGCCAGGAATTGGCAGAGCCAACAGGAAGCCATCCAGGGCTAGGAAAACAGTGCATTCAGCACAGGTACAAGTGAGCAGAGGTGTAGAATGACTGTTGACTGGCTGCCTGGGGGTGGAACAGGTTGGCTAGGGTGGAGGGGCCACTTTTGCCAGTGCTCTGTTTGGTTGGTCTGGGCCCAGGAGGGTCCCCCCAGCCATTGCTCCCCTTCTGTGGCCTGTGCCAGTAGCTGGCATGGCAGCTGGTGACTGAGTTGGGGAAGCTAAAGTCCTCCTGAGTCTACCTGTCTAGAGGCAGGTGGCCCCAGTTCCAAACTCTAATGGAAAAGTGCCTGAGTCACTGCCTTTGATGGGCTTTGCTATTTTTGTGGCCAGGCCTGGCTAAAAATAGCTCCCTAAGCCAAGATTTCAGCTTCAGCTGGCTGAAGCAAGAACACAGTAATTCAGTATTAAATACCTGACATCCCATCCATGAGGACCGCATGTCTTTTTATGGCCTGGCCTCTGCCCCAGTGGCATGCACAATGAGGGACATGAGCAGGAAATCCTAGTAGACGTGCTCCCCGCAATACAGGCTGCTTCTGCAGTCACTGCCATCCACATGTCTACAGAGTGCTGACAGAAAGCTGGCATGGGGAGCTGGTCACTTTCCAGTCATTTTATTCTCAATGAGACCCAGTGGAACACTCATGAGCTAGTGATGAGGAGGAGGCTTGCTACCATTTGCAATGCCTTCCACTTACCCTGAATGACTCACAGCAGGTCAGCTCCTTACAGTGGGCCTGGTATAGCTACAGCAGAAGGGGCCCTTGATGACCCAAACTCTCCATCAAGATGGTCAAGTTGGCCTAGGGTGATATCAAAAGCTACTGGGCCATAAGCCTGATGAGGGCAGAACTGCTACATCCACCTTGATACCCAACTCTGCATCCTATGCATCATAGAAGTCCAGTGGGCTGATCAAATGAAATGATCTATGTAAGGCGGGGGTGGGGAACCTGCAGCCTCAGGGACACATGTGGCCCTCTACGTCCACAAGGGCAGCCCTTTGACTGAATCCAAATCCAAATCGAAACTTGGACTCAGTCAAAAGACTCCCAAGGACCTAGAGGGCCACATGTGGCCTCAAGGCTGCAGGCTCCCCACCCCTGATGTAAAGTGCTTTGCCAACCTTAAAGCACTATATAAATGTTAACTATAATAATGAATAACATAATTAGCAATTAATAATGGTAGTACTGCCTTAATAGCAATAATAACTAGCATTTATGAAGGTTTACAAAGAACTTTACAAACATTATTCCGTGCTCACAGCAACCCTGGAAAGTAGATGTTATTATCCCCATTTTACAGATGAGGAAACTGAGGCAGGTCATGGTTAAATGACTCGCCCAGAAATTTTATTTTTCTTAATGATCTATATTTGTTATAAGAGTTTTGTTTGCAGGACAGCTAGGTGGCACCGGCCCTGGAGTCAGGAGGACTTGAGTTCAAATACGGGCTCAGACACTTGACACTTACCAGCTCTGTGACCTTGGGCAAATCACCTAACCCCAATTGCCTTGCCTTTCTCCCTCAGAAACAAAAAGTTTTGTTTTTATTTCTTTTTCTTTGGGTGAGGGAGAGAAAAGAAGGTCGATTTTCATTGAGAAAAATAAAATTTAATTTTCAGAAAAGTTTCTAAACAAAAAGACCCTCAAACATTTGCCTATGCCCAGAGTCACGCAGCTAATAAGTGTCTCAAGTCATATTTGAACCCAGGTCTTCTTGACTCTATCCACCTAGCCAAATAAATGTGTTTAGCATGAAAAAGGCAATATTCCCCCTGTCCTCTGCCTTCGTCTGACCACAGCTGGAGCACTTGGTTTGACTCTGAGTGCCATGTTTTAGGCAGTACTTTGACAAGCTAGAATACATCCAGAAGAGAGGACACTAGGATGGGAAGAGTATGGCCTGAGATGATCAACCAAAAGAACTAGGAATATTTAGCCTGGCTCAAAACAGCTGTAAGGGAACCATGAAGACAGTGTGTCATGTGGGGAAAGAGATTGGATTTCTCCCCTTTGGCTCTAGAAGGAAGATCCAGGTCCAGATGGGCGCCTTTGACAGGAGAAACTTACTAGGATTGAGAGTTGTCCAAAAGCTCCCTGTCCCAGCATAGCGCTCCAGGCAAAAGCAGGGCAGGTGAGGTGGGGGCAAATCCCAGACAGGGACCATTGTAAGCCAGGATTGTTCCTTCTTTGTACTTTTGTCCCTGGTGATCTGCCTTGTGTCTGGCCCAAAGCAGATGCTCACGAAATGCTTGTTGATGGATCAATTGATATTGTAGAAAGGATTCTTGTTCAAGTCCCTTCCTCCCCTAAGATTCTATGATTGTGATTTCTTTCCTGCCTAAGAGGCCCTGTCAAACTGATAAAGATGAGAGATTGATTAATCCCAGGCTCCAGCTAAAGCCCAGGCTACCCAGAGCTGTAATCCATTGGTACCTTGGTACAAAGGTCTGCATCCTGTCATACAGTTCAGGAAATCGAGGTGAACACCCAGAGGAAGACCTGGCTTGAATGTGCCTTATACATACATGTGTGCATACACATACGCTTATATATCTCATATAGAAAACACACAAATAATTATAGACAATTAGAACTGGTAGTACTAGTGTCCTGTCCCTACACTGAGGGCAGTTAGGTGCTGCAGTGGATAGAGGACCAGCCCTAGAGTCAGGAGGACGGGAGTTCAAATCCAGCCTCAGACACTGGCTACGTGACCCTGGGCAAGTTTACTTAACCCCAGTTGCCTTCACACACATACAAAAGGTCTTATACTGCAAACTCAAGGCCACCCACCAGAGCCCTTGAGATCTGTATGCCTCTGGGCTCCCCTTGGGCATCTCGGGGAAGGTAGGACCCCAGCTGGCTCACTCTAACCTCTACCCAACAATAGCAAATATTAGGTCTCAGCCCATTTTGACAAGTTTCATCGTCTCTTTATAAAGCAGATAGCGTCTTAGGTGTATTCAGTTATGGGGAGGTGCCTTCTTTGTATCCTAAGAAGGTGGTCAAGGCAGAAAGGGCTGCTTCTCTCAGATCTTCCATCTCAGGTCTAACCAGGGCATCACAGGGGCTAAGAGAAAGCTTGACTGAGCCAACAATTCGACATCAACAGGGCCTCTACCATAGGCAAAAAAATAGATCTTTAACTCCCAGCACAGCTGTTATGTGGGGATCAAGAAGGGAGAAAGAAGACGGGCACATTTCCCAGGCTCCGGACTGGGGAACAAAATGGACCGTCAGTCACCTGACCTCTTCCCATCTTTCTGTGCTACTGTGGTCTTATTGGCGACTGCCCCAGGCTGTTGGCCCTGGCTATGGGATGGGAGGGCAAAAGGACCCTCTCCTTGTTCTGAAAAAGGCTTGAGACAGGATGGGCATGGCTAGTTTTCGTCTGCAGAGCAAGCCCGGGCAATTAGGAGTATGTGGAAGAGAAAAAAAATTATTTGGTTAAAAAAAGGTATGAGTGTGACTGTTATACGTGTGTGGAGTAGATCCTTACATCAGCCCCTCTCCCCTCTCCAGGAAAAAAAAGCCATCTGGAGCCCCACAGGGCTCTGCTCCCACCCAGGCTGCATCCCAGTCAGATGGAAAACCCATGTGTGATCTCCACCAGAAATGCGCTGTCGGTGGCAGCCTCCTGTTCCATCAGACAGGCTAGAGCAATTTCCAGTTCACCGCACATCCTTGGTTAACCCTTGGGTGTTTTCTGGAGCCTGCCTGCGGGCCAGATTCCCTTGGGAGATCTGTGCTCAGAGAGGCTCGGTGGCTGCTCATCCTCCCCCTGAGCTCCGGGGCTGTTAGCATTTGCAGGGCCTGCTGGGAGCCCACCTGCCTCCTCTCAGGCTTTCAGGGGCCCTTCTCCTCCCCCAAGGGGCTGCTCCGCAGGGCCAGGGCTACAGGGCGGGACGGGAGGGAGCTCTGCCTGTCTGACCTATGTGCACTCGTTTTTTGTGCTTTCAGTGAGAAACGCCACCTCCAAGTCAATGTCAACAACCCCGTGCAGTGCAGCCTGCACGGCAAGAAGTGCACGGTCTCCGTGGAAACGCGCATTAACCAGCCCGAGCCCGACTTCACCAAGAACCGTTCCGGCTTCATCCTCAGTGTGCCGGGGAACTAGGGGCGGAGCCCCGCGCTGGAGAGAGACCTTGGCCAGGGAGGAGGGCGAGGGGAAGGAGGGAAGGAGGGGGCTTGGGCCGCGGGGAGGCGCCCGCCTCCGGCCAGCCTGAAGGTTAGGGAGCAGACTCCCAGGAAGCTTTTTGTCCTTGCTAAGCATAAGAGATTCACATCTAATCTGCTGAGTCGCCCGCTAACGTAGCTCAGGCAACCTGACTCGAAATGGGCTTTCCGGGGAGCATTCCCTGAGCGAACCTCGTCTTCCCTCCCCCTCTCTCCTCCTCCCAGCGACCATGACCACTCCCGAGAGGGGACTTCTCTTCTCCTGGCTTCCTTTTATCTCCAGCTTCCTCTTTCCCAATGTTCTGTCACCTCCACTAGAGAAACCAAAGAGCTGCGCGGGGGAGGGGGGGGGGAGGCTAACACCCAATCACATTGGCGACTCACAAAGATGGCAACAGTTCCCCAAGCCTTCCTCTGCCTGGTCAGCTTGCTACTTCTAACTAGTGGGCATGTTCTGACCCTGGAAAAGGATGGGGGGAAGGAGCCCCAAGTCTTTCAAAGATGTTCTTTAGAGAACAGCACCAAAGAACTGGGAATTGTAACCTGCTCAGCCCTGGAACTGAGTTGTGCTGGCCTGGTTAGGGGCCTCAGATCCACACATACCCTCCCCTCCCACACACACACCCCCACACACACCTTTAGATGTCGCTCGTAGTGTCAGGAATCTCTTCCTGGGAAACTTAGCTCAGGGCCCATAGGCTCAATGGGAGACTGAAAGCTGTGCACGGGAGCTTTGCCTCTCACTAGCACCAAGCAACACCAGGCCATTGTGTTCAGAAGCCAAAAGCCAAGGTCTCCCCCAGTTCTGAATCTCCTGGCAAGGCAGCTCTCCAGCCCAGGGCACAAAGGGCTCGATTTAGGGATTCTGTATTTTGCACCACATGCCTATGATGCTTGTACCTGGGTGGCTGCCCCACCCCAGGAGAGGCCTTCTCTACCACCTGTCGAATGGAGAAGTGTGGCATGCTAAAAATCATTCTCTTTAGTTAACCAAACATCCCCTTAACTATAGTGCATATATAACCTATCTCAGTCCTCACTTTTACTGCTACAAGAGTTTCTTTATCGGATGCCTTTCCTGTAACACTTTGTCAGGAGTACTGATGAGAGGGTATAGGTTAGGGGGCACAGGGGATCAGGGAATTGGGAGCTTTTTTGCAATATATCTGTGTACAGGGCTTGTTTTGAGATATATGAAAGTGGGGGGAGGGAAGTAGCATTATGGGATTATGGAAAGTGGACAGATTAATAAGTAATTAATAATTCGAGATTAGTGATTGATCTTGGCACTGCTGGCCAGGCCAGGACTCCCACCCTTCAAGCTATACAAAGCCTGATAATATGAAACCAGGCAAAGACAGATCTCCAGAGTAGAGAAATGCAACCATTTTGCTGTACAGAGCCTAGCTAAAAGTGCGTGCATTTCAAACCTAAGCAGAGAGAAAAGCCCTCTCAAGATTACTTGTCTTATTTTCTAAGGTAGCCAAACCATGTAATGGCTGTTGTCCTGGAAGTGGCACAAACCTGTGATCACATCAGGAGATAGGCTGGGTGTACTCCCAAGCCACCCAAAAAAAAAAAAAAAAGAGTGTAGAGTTGTAAGGTTACCCAGGGAAGGATGGTTCTTTAGCATCTCAAAAGGAAGGAAAAAGCAAGGGACTCCATCTTGGAACAGGAATGAGTCAACCCTGCCCTGGGAGCTTGGATGATTGGGGGAGGGGAAAAAGTAGTATTTGGGATTCTCTTGACCCACTTAGCCCTTGTTCCTCTAGAGCCTCTCCCCATCCCCCCCAACCTTCTTCTGGTCCCACAAAGGACTAATCAAGTGCCTCTATGCAGCCCTGAATGCCTGCTGGCCCTTGGTCCAAACTCCCTTGGTTCCAGCTTGTCAGCCTTGCACAGGTTCCACCCCAAAGGTGGCCACCTACATTTGCACTGTATGGGATTCCCCAACAAGGCATCCCATTGGCATTCTCCTTGTTGCCTTTTTAAAAAAATCTTATTAAAAAAGCCATATCAAGCATTAGCGAATAGAGGCAAGCCTCACACAAATGCTTAATAGCAAATACCTGGTAGGCCAACAGCAAAGTTTAGTAATACTCTTAGTGGTGCCAATTACTTGTAGATACTTGTAGAAGAGACCAACGGAAAATTAATCCTTCCCATATATTCACCCAAGTATCTTGCTTTGAACTATGCATTTGTTAAAGTCTCCTAAATGACTTGCCAAAGAGTCATCTTCAAGCCTGGGGTGAAGGAGGCCTTTCAGATTTTTATTTTTAATTCTTCTTGACAAAAAAAAATAAAGGGAGGCCCTTCTCTGGGAAGATCCATTTTGTTTGTCCGACGCAGTGCCAGAGTCCCCAGCCACGACCACAGAGATGAGGGCCAAGGGAGCATCCGACTGTCAGACCAGCTCCTGCTTCTGATCTGCTGCAAAAAGGGGTCACAGGAAACTGACCAGAGGGCAAGGCTGGAGCTCTGGTAATGGCTTTGCATCTGGGCAGTGGTGGAGGGGGGCCAAGGGAGAGGTAAGGGATATCTATGGTGATTGTATGTAATAAAGTGTTTTTCTTGATTAAATTAAATGCAGTTTTTTTTTGTTGGTGCATATATTCCTATTTTTCATTAAATTAACTTTATTTCCAAAGCCTATTTTGATTCACCACAAAGAGCAATAAAGCATTGAATCTTATTTTTAAGGTTTTTCCAGTTATGTGTCATTTTTAAATAGGGGAGAGGGTGGGGCCTTAGAGATCAACAAATACCTACTATATGCCTACTGTGTACTAGGCATTGGGGCTACAAAAGTAAAGGATGACATAGTCCAGACTGACCCTCAAGGAGCTGGCCAGCACCCAGTCCGCTGAAGGACAGAAGTCAGGTTACGTTAAATGGAGAATTCAATTTGGAGCTTTTGAATGAAAAGATTAAATGAAAGAACAAAGTTAGGTGAGACAGACAGTGATAAATTTGGAAGCTTGTCTTTCTTCCACCTTGCTGAGGCCTTTCTTCTGAATGGCCCCTTTCCAGGTTCTTCTCCTTCACTCTGAGGCAACAACCCATTTGAACGATATAGCATCTTACCAGACAAAAAGGACCAGGCCCAAGTTGCTTGCAGCTTCTTCCAGAACACCCTCAAAGGCTTTGGAGGAAGTCCAAGCCACCACCTTGCAGCCCCCACCAGTAGGCAAAGTGGGCACAAGGGGGAAGCAGGAAAAGCAAATAAGCCAGACTTTATGAGGTTGAAGGGGAAAAACTGGAGGAAGGGGGAAGGGGCTGGAATGAGCTGAAAAGTCTTCCTGGGTCTACCACAGAACCAGCAGGGTTCTATGTCGAGTAGGGAACTCTCTCCCTCCAGAGAAGACCACATGTGCCTAGCCTCCCTCTTGGTTTTATGAAGCAATGAGGATTGCCTTGGGGAAACCCAGTAGTTCTGCAGACAAAAGGCCAACACAGCTCCCTGACTGGCAAGCAGCATGAGAGGAAAAGCCTTCTTTGCCTCTTAGATGTGGGCATCAGTGCCATCCAGCTGCTAGTGTCCAGAGAGCGGATGCTGGGGGGAAGCTTCTCAGTTGCTGCTATTACCCACCACCACCAAGGAGCTGGGCCTGCAGGGAGAAGATGAGAGGGTCTTAATTCTCCCTTGGTTCTTTTCCCTGAGGTATAGGTAGATGATTCCATTGAAATGTTTTAAGGACAGATCTTTGAGCAGATAATTACTATTAGAACTTGGGGAAAAGATAAGCAAGGCTTTTCCTTATCCCCATTTCTGCTATCAGGATTTGAAATGTGGCCATGATCATAGGTCCTGAAATCTTTCGAGCCTCCAATGGGACATTGCCAACTTATGGGGCCTTAGTGAAACCCCCAGACCTTGATCTTAATTTAAATATCACAAGGATCTCTTCAACCAAACTGACAGACCCAGGAGGGCCATGGCAAAAAGGTTCAAATCCGATTCATACAGAAAATTCTCTAGGAAGAAGGAAATGGCATGAGCAAACACCACCAGGGATTCAGCAGCACCTGGAGCAGGGACCCCAGCGTCAGAATGGGTGACAGACGCAAGTGTCACCTTCCCTCCTCCCCACCAGGCGAAGTGGAGCCAGTCCTTAAACCTTGTTAACAGCTGCTTAGCCATGGGAGTGCTCCTCACTCCCTCTTGGCTCCAGGTCAAATCACTTAGAAACTCCCCCTTCCTGCTTTCCTGCCCACTTGGAGATCCTTCGTCTCCATTCAGGCCCTTTTGCCTCGAATATCAAAGCTCAGGGGACTGGCTGTGCCAGTATAATTATGTCCCCTCCTTTCCCTGGGAGTTCCTGCCTCCCCCTAGATCGAGGCCAAGGGAATCAACTCCCATGCCCCCCAACCCATACACACACACCTTGAAAAACCAACCACAGAGAGAGGCCTGGAGCTACATAATGGATGGTCAGTGCATTTTATTTAATCAGCACGGTACAAAAATAAATAAAAATAAGGGGAGGGAATTAAATTACAGCCAGACTGAGCTTCATGACTTTGTCAGATTATAAACCACACATACTTACAAACACACTACACATACATACAAAATGAGACAAATATAAATTAATATTAACACCCACAATTTGGTCAAAGGAGATCTACAGAGGAAATTGCACTAAAAAAAAAAAACCAACATACACCGCACGCACATGGGTAATTAGCAGTTTCAAATATACAGCTGTGGATCATTTCAAGTGGGGGAGGAGGGGAAGAAGGGGGGAAATGGCACATTTTTTTTTTCATTGCAAGTTTAACAACTGCTGAAACCAAACTAAACTCTAAAAACTGCAAGGTAAGAAATCCATCAATCCCCCCAGGGCTGATGGGAAGAAAGGGGGGGGGGAGGGAAGGAGAGAAACCGGATACTGAGAGAGATTCCTCTGACTTGGTTTGTGCATGGGTGTAAATGTTCACAACCATCTGTTCTAAGATTATTTTTCTGAAGACACAGAATGCGCCTGTTTGCATGCACAAGATCACTGTAAAAGCAACAAAGAAGAAAGGGGTTGTTTTGTTGTTTTTTTTGTTGGTTAGTTTCTTTTTTCTTTTTTTTTCTTTTTGTTCTAAAAGTATTCTTCATAGCAGCATGTCAGTTGTGTTCATTGCTTGCACACTCAAGTATATCAGTTGGTCCTTTACACAACACTGGTGATAGGTGCAGGGAAGGAAAGGGGCAGGGAACAATATACTTTACAATGATTTAACTACAGGGTTGATTTCTTTTCCTTTAGGCCCCAACCACCTCTGAAACTTGCACCATCGCCTCCTCCTCCCCTAGGGAAAAAAAATAAATAAATACAGGGAAAGAGAAGGAAACAGACCCAAAACTGGAATCCAATCAAAGGAGCTCAACCAGAGAGTTTCAGTCCAGGCTCAGCTAGCCTATCTTGGGATTAAAAACAAGTCCCCCTCATTCCTCCTGCAGTTCCTTGGCACCCAAAGCTCCCTCCTTTTGTGCCACATGGGGGGACAAGGTCCCCTCAAGATCAAGGGCAGAGCTCATCACATGATATGGGAGCAGAAAGGGAACAAGCCACAGGAAAAGTCAATCAAGGGAGACTCCAACTGTCCAGCCAGGCATTGTGCTGGTCACTTTGCAGATTCCTTATTCCAGTTCCACGTCCAAAGATATCTTACAGTCCACGTGAATGGCTCAGTTTAGGCCTCACCACTGAGGCTGGGCAGACGCTCTCCTTCCTTACCTGCACAATCCAGGCAATCCAGGCGCCCTCCCTCACGTATATCCCTCTAGGCACCACAGGCTGACTCAAGCTGGCTGCCTGCTCCAGACATCATAAGCCAAAGGCCTTGATTTCACAGCTTTCTCTTCCTTTTTTTCTTTTTTTGTTTAAAAAAAAAATACATTTTGACTTTCACTCCAGTACTTGCTGCTGACTCCAGCAGCCATCCAATTAGTGTTCTATGAAATCCTAAGCAAAATGGCCCTTTAACTCCCATTCTCCAGAATTCCAGCACCAACAGGGCAAACCCTCCCCTAGGTTGTCAGGCCAAAGAGAATTGTAGAGAATTGTAGTGTTAGCCACCTTTGTTCCCCACGGCCAGGGTGAAGGGTTACAGAAATAGACTCGCTCCCTCCTCTCTGTTGTCCCCTGAAGTCCTGAGCTACCAAAGGTAGCTGTAAGAGCTGAGCATCCGCAATGTCACAAACATGGTGTCCGTGGCATCTCCTGGAAGAGGTGAGGACCAGTGGTCTGAGATGACACATTGTCAACTGAACAGGCTCCAGGAGCAATTGGGGTGTGAGTCCAGATTTCATAATTGTCCACAAGATCCAACTCCCATCCTGGGGCCTGTGGAGGGCTTTGCACAAGCTCTTCTGAAACAACTTGAAACTGGCAGGGGTGGGGGAAGGAGTGGGGCACCTTGACACCAGGGCTGGCCCAGATCAACTGAACCAGCTGTAGGTCCTGTGTCACATGGACCTGCAAGTGACCCCTGTCCTAAGCTAAGCACCAACTCAACAGTCCACTGGGCCTTCCCACAAGGGAGCCAGGCTGCTGCCCCCCCCCCCCCCATCCACAGGTGTGATGAGACACCAGGTGACTAAGTGGCATTTTCAGATAAATTATTCTTTAAAAAAAAAAAAAAAGCAGGTATCCCTAAGCACAGTCCCACCCCTTTCACTGGGACTCAGGAAGCTGCTACCCTAATTCAGTAGCTTAATGAGCCTGACCAGCTTCACTAGCCAGGAGTGAACACATAGGGCCTGGGAAAAATAAGAACAGGGACAGTAGAATTCTAAATTACAGGCCTTCCCTTTTCCCACTCTGAGAAATTTCCCCTAAAACACCCAGCAAAACATAAGATTAAAAAAAAAATTCAGGATTGATTTTCTTTCCTCTATCAGCCATTTCCTACTAATTAGAGTGATAAAGGCTACAAATTTATTCCAGGGCAGCCAGGAACTGAGAGGTTCCAGCTCAATGTATTAGCAAGGCCTGGACTGGTATCCTTGGGATGGCCCCCAGTCACTCAGGACACAGCTGCCACTTGGGGAAATTAATTCCTCTCCCTCCCTGGGATGGCGGGGGGACGACAGGGGTAGAGCTGGGTGAGTGAGGGGACTTCAGTCAGGAAAAGAAAGATCCATTTCTAGGACAAGGGATCTCTGTGGGATAAGCTAAGGCCTTTCCATCTCAAAGTTCAACATCTCCTCACCCCATTCCCAGAACCAGGCCAAGAGGAGAGGGCAAAGGGGGAATAATAAGGAGCAAGAATAGCCAGTCCTTCAAAGTTATGGGAGAGCAAGGATTCAGTGGCCAGAAAACAACCTGGAAATCATCACCTAAACTTTGCAAAAGGTTTGCAAACAAAACCAAAAAAATGCTCCCCAGAGCACTCAGAAGTTAAGGACCAGGGCTGGACTAAACCAGGGGTGGGGAAGGCCAAGAATAGGGAGGCCCTTCAGTGGCTTTGCTAGACACATATGTTCACAAAACTTTGTGTTTAATAATAAATTAAAAAATGTACTGTTCCCGTAAGCCGCACACGCAGGAGTGGAATTCACCGGTCAAGCCCAATAAGGAGCCGATTCTTGTCCTCCTGACTGCATTCATTCTTCAGGTCAGCAAACACCTGAGTGAAGTAGTGGGGGTCAGCATTAATCTGGAGCATCTTGGGGCTCATGAGATTGATAATGGAGAGGCAGCGGTCCCAAAATGCCTCCTTACAGCTCTCCACCAGGAAGGGCTTGAGCGGGTAGGAGATCTCATTACCCATGTAGGAGTAGGAGAGGTACAGGCAGGTCAACAGGACAGCCTGGAGCTCATGGTCTGTGGCAACCTCGGAGGAAATGACGTCCCTGCAGAGCATGTACAGGAAGACCACGTTGGCCGGTGTGATGAAGCCCTGGTCCTGCCAGCCTTGAAGGAGCAGGGAACGGTCAACACTTCGCAACCAGAGCACTGGGTCCGTGGGGGACAGGTGCTTCAGGCGGTAGCATCTCCGGCACAGGAACTCCCCCAAGCACCGCAGGAGTTCGCTGGTGGAGGCCTGGACGATGACCCGCTTGGGCGTCCCGGGAGCAGTGGAATTGGGGTGGGGGGCCTTCTTGACCGAGGACACGGCAGTCTGGGAACCAGACAGCTGGTTGGCACTGGGCGCCGGAGGCTGGGTGGGCTGGGGCTGGGCAAACGTGGACAGGTTGGCACAAGAGAGTGACTTCTTCAGGTTCTCATTGTTCAGGTGCGTGATGTTGCTCTGGTAGCTGCTGTTGGGCTGGACCTTCTTGGAGTTCTTCTTCTTGGCTGACACGGCCACAATCCTCTTCCAGGGCAGCACAGAGATGATGGAGTGTCTTTTCAAGCTCTTGTCCTTGGCGTTTTTGCTGTTTTGTACGGCGGTGTAATGGCCCACAGTGGCCGAGCCATCCTCAAAGATCGTGGCCTTCCGGTAGCTGGGGGACAGGGACAGGACCGTGCCCATGGTGTCAGGTGGGAAGCACAAGCTGAGGCTGGGAGGAGGCAGGGACAGTCCACCTGGGGGCCCAGCCTGCCAGGGCCAGAACCCCGTTCAAGAGCAGCCTTTCCTTAGGTGCCCCTGGATTGGGGGCTGGGATGCAGGGAGGGGCTGGAGTCCGATGAAAAGCGGCCCCCTTCAGATCTGCACAGAAAAACAAGATGGTTTCTCTTAGCATCGGGAAGGCTGAAGCCTCCTGGGATCCTCAGCCCACCCTTCTCCTCGGGACCCTGGAGGAGAGCTCCCCCTCCCCGCCTCGGCCGGCGCAGCCGCCGCAGCATCCCTCCCTGGCCTCCATGGACTGCAGCATCCTCCCTCCCGGCTGCATCCGCGGTCGCATCCCTCCCTCGGTCCCCGCAGCGCCCCGGGGAGGCTCGGCCCCCGCCCGCCACCCCCCGCGGCGTTGCCCTCCCCTGCAGAGGCTCGGGCGGCGGCTCGGCTTACCGGGAGAGCGGCCCCCACGGCTGCAACAGCAGCAGCAGCAGCAGCAGCGCAGCGCGGCTCCTGCTCGGAACTGGCTCGGCTCCCGCCCTCCGCAGTGCGCACCCGGAGCCGCTCCCTCGGCGGCCCGCCCGCGGCGGCGGGGGCAGCAGCAGCCACGGCACGGGGCGCGGAGGGCCACGGACGCGCGCGGGGCTCCCGGCTCGGGCTCAAGCTTCTGTCCAAGGTTCTGCAGCCGGCGGCTCCGGCCCCGCCCCCCACCGTCCCCCACCGCCCCCCGCCGCCGTCCCCGCCGCCGCCGCCGCGCTCCCGGAGCCCAGCGCCCTGTCGGGGCCGCGCGCCCTGCCCACGCGCCGGCCGGCCAGCCCCCGTGCTCGCCTGGTTCCGAGGGGGAAGCCGCCGCCGTGGCCGTGGCCCCCGTCAGCGCTCGCAGCCGCCGCTCGGAGGCCGAGGCGGGAGCCGAGCCGGAGCCGGAGCAGGCGCCTCTAGTGTCCGCGTTCCATTTCAGAATCCCGAGACACCCGCGGCTGCGGCGGCGGCGGAGGCGGTGGCAGCAGCAGCACGCGGCCCCGGCCCCACCCCGGCCCCGCCCCCCGAGCTCCGCCTCCTCTCCCCGCCCCTGGCCGCCGTCGCAGCTCCCGCAGCAGCTGCTGCCGCATCGGCCCGGGGTCCCTGGGGCTGTCAATCGCGCCGCTCCCAGACGGCGGCCCAGGAGACCCCGCCCCTCCCCGCCCACGCACGTGCCGCCTTTGTTCCCACCCGAGGCGGAGCCCGAGGGACCCTGACCCACCACTGTCCCGGGCCCAGTCTCCTTGGCCAGCTTGGGGGAGCTCCATCTCAGGGAGCTGCTGCCGGCCCATGGCCGGCCTCCTTTCCCCGCAGTCTTTCCGCAGCAGCCCCGCCAGCGGAGTTGCCGGTCACTGCGCCTCGCGGTGCCAGCCCGGGCTCGCCCAGCCCCCACTGCTTGGGGCGGGCTGCTGGACCCCTTCTTCTCCCCACCCGTGGCATCTCCAGACCCTACCGGGGCAGCCAGGCGGCGATCGTTAATGATTAGTGAAGGAGGACCTCTGGCTGACAGTCTGGCTACCGGCGCCCGAGTCGTTCCTACTAGGTTCCCTTTCCCATAACCTCTTCAAAAACAAAAGAAAAAAACCTTTAGATACTTCCATTAGTGATATCACGGAAATGACACGGGTGCTTTGGCAAGGAGCGCCGGATGGATTCAAGAGGGGCTGGGCGCCTCCAAATCGGGTCTTTAAAACGAGGGGGCTAAGCTAGATGACCGGTGAGTTCCCTCTCTGCTCTGAATCGATGACCCCTCTGCAACTTAGAGAAGCAAGAGCTGACGTGTGGTCCCCTGGTGATGAGCCTCTCAGAATTTGGCAGGCTGGTCTTTAGACTATCCCTGAGCCAGTCATTAATCAATCAATCAATCAGTCTGTCAACACACAAGCCCCTAACATGCTCTCACAGCAACTGGCTTGCTCCTCCTCACATGATTGGTACTAAATGCATTTAAAATCCCTTCCATCCCTGAATCGATGACCCTACAAAAAGGGCAGGCACATTCTTTCCCATACCTGCGTCTTCAAAGTATCCCTTGTCACTCACACTAAGACAGGGCCTCTGCCAAGCCAGAGGAGGCTCAGTGTGGTCTGAGGAACAGTTCAAACAGGGTTCAGGTACCAAACCAGCTTTTCTATACCACATACTGGAACAGAGCCAAGCCTTGGTACTCAGGAACTAAAACCTGAGTGAAAGTGCACCATCTCTGCAAAGAAGCCAGCCCTGAGCCTTGGCCTTGTGAAAGACATCATGTAGAGAACTTTGAGGAGTCCCCTGGCTCCTGCTAATGAAATGTTCCCCTCTCCTTTATTATTACCTGAAAGGTTACAGGACAGATAAGCATGAAGATGTATAAACTTGTATTGGATATAGAGAACTTTTGGGGTCCCTTGGGCCCACTAAAGAAATATTCCCCTGTCCTATACAGTTACCTGCAAGGTTACAGGGCAGATAAGCAAGAGGGCATGTAATCTTTTTTTGTTTATTCCTTTGGATATGGTCCTAGGATATTACCCTAATAAATAACTAACCTTAAGCGAGGGTAAATAGTAAACAAGATTAAGGGAGGGTCCTTGTACATAGCATTCTTTTGGGGTGTCAACATTCTTTGGGTCACTTAGACCCTCTGTTGGGGGGGGGGCATATAAACTCTGTGAGCCCCTTGCATCTTTGGCTCTGTATGAAATGGTCCTGTAATAAACAGACTATTGATTACACCCCTGTCTCATTATTCTCATTGCTAGCTAGCCCACCAACTGCGCTGGCCTCAGTAACATCATAAGGTTCTAAGCCAGTTTTAAGGCCTTGAGTGGCAATGGGATGCCAGCCTTGTCTGTTGAAGAACCTTTCAGTTCAAGTACTCTGAGACGGGCTGGCTGCTTGACCCATCATTACTTAACTTAGCTACCGAGTTGGGGGTATTTAGAAGAGGGAGGTTCCTAAAACTAATGAAATCACAAGCCCAACTCCCACCCCACCATTTTCTACCAGCAACCCACAAGACCAGAGTCTATCTCTTCATTTCACAAAAACCAAACCCCACAGCCCCTCCTCCAAATTAAAAACTAGTTTCTTACTGAAATTTTTAAAAATCATAAATATATGAACTGAAGACTTTGTGTAAGAATGTATCCAAAACAGTACCAAATGACATGGGGCTTTCCAATTAGTAGAGTGAAAAAAATAAAAGCATGAACCCATCAACTGTTCCTCCCATAGACCATTAAACTGGGATCATTTCCTGGCAACCCTTTAAATCTGAGTTTACTTCACCTTGGACCCTAGATTTTGAGGTAAAGATCTGGTAGTCAAGGGTGAAAACATTCAGTTAGGGTCCAGGTACAAACAAAATTTTCAAACCAGAAAAGTAATCTGGTCCAAACCCATCATTTTACTAATAGGGAAAATGAGGCTCAATGAGAAAGTGATTTACTCAAAGTTCCATAAGCTAGTCCTAGATTTCAGGCCTTCTGACTCCTAAGCCTTCCTATGCTACTTTCTTAGCTAATGTCAGGTCTGCTCCTTTAATTTTAAGGGGGCAAAAATTAGGAAAAAGGCATGATGAAATAAGCCAGGTTGCTGATTCTGCCATAAAATTCAACTATGCTACAAGCCTGAGATTTTGCTTCCAAATTCAGGGACAAGAGAGAATGAATTACTGCACCCCTGGAATTAGAAAGAGTACTACCCTCCTTCCTGCTCCAAACCTTCTCACAATGCACCTTGGGAAAGGGTTCCTTTTCACAAGGCCCTAAGCACACCAGGATTGTTTTTGTGACATTTTCAAGTCCCATAACATCCTAACCTAGAAGAACGAGACATTCCTATTCGCAGCCTACAAAAAAAGCCCCATTCCTACCCTCCAAATAGGGAGGATGTCGCCATTCCATAGGGTGCCCCAAAAGTCTGTGTAGCTTTCTAAGCTATTAAAGGTTTGGTACTTTTGGAACACATTGTAGTAAATGCCATCTAAAGATCACAGTATTTAGAGCTGGAAGAATCCTTAGATATACTCTAATTCAGTCATTTTATAGAGGAAATGGAGGCCCCAAAAGATTGAGGTGATTTCACCAAGGTCCCACAGGTGACAGTCAAATGGTAAAACCCAAATTCCCACAAACCCCAAGTCTTCTCAGATTCCACACCCTACAGTTACACTATCACACCTCTGCATGGCCAAGCAATGGCTGCAGAGAAACAAGGGGTAGCCAGCAGGACACCACCTTGGCCAAATAGCTGGCCCTCTCCTGCTATGGTTTTTATACCCCTCAAACAAGGCTAATTAATCTCTCCTAAAATCACTTCAGTGGAATTGAGCCCACTCTCCACGACGACAGCTTCTCATACACAGCAACACACAGACACAGACACAGACACACACAGACACACAGACACACACACACACGGTCTAGGAAAAGTAATGAGTTATAATGCATGTAGCCAGCAATGTCTGAATTGAAGACCCCAGGGCAGAACAGTCTGGTTGGCCTGATTTTTTCTTCCCTACCCTAGAAGCCCAGTACATTAGGATGCCTGAGGTTCATCTCCATGAATCAGAGAACATATGAAGCCCTTCACCATACTGAGCTCCCCTTGCCTGGGAACCCCTTACCCCTCCCACCCTGACCTGTAAAGGCAGGCGAGATCATCCCAGCAAACCACTACTCCATAAGTCTGTGTTCCTACTGGGATCCTAGGGCGGCATCTAGTGGTTCTTCTAAGCAACACATGGTGGGCCCGCCTCATGTATTCAGTGGAGCACATGGCTTTGGTGTTTTTGCCTGGCAGCGTCCTTGTTCCCTCAGAGGGATCTTGTGGCTTACACCTTAGCAGTGCATCTCCTTTGCCTGACCTTCACAATAAGCCCCTTGACTACAGGTGCATCTGCCCCTCAGCTTTCTCCCACAAACCTCAAATCAGCACAAGCCCCAATCGAACAAGACTTGTTGAACTGATGTGGATACAAAGGGGGGGGGGGGGGGGCGAGTAGCTCCTTAGGACAAATTCCCACAGATGAACAAATAATGAGGAAAGCTAGGAGCTTGGGATGGGGAGAGGGGAGCCTAAGACTAGCCTATGAGACACCTGATATTTTCTATTTGTGAGAATTACTTGACCCCACATTTTACACTCTCCCCATCAGTTCCCTTTAGAGTATTTCCAAAAAACGTGAATGGAATTATGCGAGAAAATTCTGACACGTGGTATTTCCCATCTAAAATGTGTCTAAGATGCAATCATGTATCAAAATTGCTTTTTGTCATGGGTCAATTTTTCAGTATGAAAATAGGCTTAATTCCCTCCATTTTGCTTTACTTGATCATATCCACCCTCACCCCCCAAAGTGCTCAATACCCCAGAACTCAAATTTATGGGATCCATCAAGCCCAAGAGTATTTTGTGGCTAAACTAGGTTGTGAAATACTGCTTTACTGGATTCTCAAGATGCAAAGACTGCTTACCATCCTGGATTTCAGCTTAAAAGCTTCTCTCCATACCCCAGTTTAGGTTTAATATCTCAGCATGAACCCTTCCTCATAAACCCTGTCCTATAACAGAAAAGCATATCTTTTTCTGATCAGAATAATGCCAAGGACCCAAGATTCACATCCAGACATCCAGGGGTATCATGGATTCAGAGTGCCCAGAAGGCACTCTGGGTTTCCAACACTCAAGAAATGACACTGGTTGAAAAAAAAATTCTTTTTATTGGAACTCATCTGAACATCAGATATACCTGGTGTTGGTTAGCAAGAACCGTTTGTACATTTGATATTGATGGTGCCAAAACCAAAACAGTGACTGGACATGATAGGGACTGGTAAGGAAAGGGCAGAGGTGATGTTAAGAACAAAAAGAAATGATTCTGGGGAGAAAAGGGAGGGGAGGGACAACAGGAAGATGGAAAAAGTAATATAGCCAGTCAGAGAGTAAGTGAAGATGCAAAACTGGGTACAACAAAATCCTTTTACAAAATATAAATTTATTAAGAAAATCTGGGTGAGAAAAAGGGCCAGAAAGTAGGAGAGAGAGAGAGAGAGAGTGTGAGAGAGAGAGAGAGAGAGAGAGAGAGAGAGAGAGAGAGAGAAGGGGGGGAGAGGGGGAAGCAGTAGAGATGAAAAGAGATTAGACCAGAGAGAAAATGGGCACAGGTGAGAAAGAGGAAGAGAATTCAGCACAACAAAGATGCAGAAGCTTACACTGCCCAAATGGCATTAAAACCTTGCTGAGTAATCTCATCAAAAACAAAACATGCTGGAATACAGTGCTCCGCCTCCCACCAATTTGATTTTCAAGAGGTAAATAAATAAGCTCCCTGGGAGGGTGACATGAGGTCATTCAAAACCTCACCCCCACTCCACCCCCCCAAAAAATGGTTACAAAAGAAAAAGAAAAACCCTAAAGACACCCCCACAGTCTCATTTCCAATGTTCATTGTTTTTAAAAAAGGAATAAATCCATTTGACAGCAGGAGAAAGGGGAGAAGAGATGGAGAGAAACTGGTCGATTTCCGTTTCCGAACAGCCTCTCTCCTCCACGCAGAGACTGCCAGGAGAAAGGAAGGGAGGAAGAAGGAGACATATGACAGCCTCCACTATTGACTGGGATCTGGGGTGCGCCAGGGGCAAAGGGGGCCGTTAAAACACTGAAGTCTAGTCTAGTTTTCTGTTCGAGTTTTAAAAAGAGGAAGAGCCACATGCACAGCAGGCCCCAGGGGTCTAGAGGGCCTGCAATGATCCCTTGAGTGGCCATGATGGAGGCCGGCTCCAGGCCCCACAAACTGGAGCTGCCAGGCCCTTCGGGACAGGGTGCTGGAGCTACATTCTTGGGGGACCAAGGGGTGGGGAAGCACAGCAGGGGAAAGAACACTGAGATGCCTCGTTTCCAATAGAAAAGAAAAGATCAGTCTACACACACCGTCGTTTGTTTTGGTTCAGTACAAACAGAATATAAAGTTGGCTGCTTTGGACGGTCAGCAAATATCCAATTGACAAGAGGAAGAGAGAGACAGCCCGGCGGATGAAGCCTGTACCCTGGTGGTTGGCCATGATGCCCGCCTGTGTGGCCCTCTCCCAGGAGGCAGAGAGCACAGCTATTAGGTAGTGTAAGCCTTTTTCTTTTTATTTAGAATAACCTCTTTTTTTTCTTTTTTTTTTTTTAAACAATATTCCCCACTCCCAAGTTGGGCCAGTAAAGATTACATGGAAACTGGCACACCTATCGGCTGGAATACAGATGCACCGAATGAGGAAATTTAAAAACTTTCCGAGCGAAAAGTAGAACAAAAAGAAAAAAAATCTCCTAGCATTTTCCCCCAAGGTTTCACTCTCCTGCCACACACACTCTCCAAACGACAGCTACCAAATCCAACTCTGCAAGAGAAGACAGAGCAGTGTCAATCGGGGAAGCCGCAGGGGCACAAGGAGGAGGCATTTGGTCTCGACAGGCAGAAGACAGGACACTGCCGCTAGCCCTGGTCCCGGAGCCTGCACTCACCTATGTCAGTTTCTTGGCTTTGTTGTAGAGTGAATCCACTACTTTACTCATGTTCTGAATCGTCTCCAGAGCGGCTTCGTAAGTCTTATCTACTGGAGGTTCATCGAAAATAATCAGGACTCCCTCCCCCTGGTCCAGGATCCCTGCAGGAAAGACAAGGGCATCTAAGCTAAGAAACATGGTCCATCACGGGGAATCTCCACATTAGCAGACTGAATTAGCTCTATCTTCTCCAGAAATGGGGGGAAATATACACCTATACACTCACCCACCCACACACATGTATGTATGCCATTCACATTGGCCTTCCTGATGAATCTACTGATCACACAAACACACACACATGTGGTGTCTTATGAAATCAGTAAAAAGAATGGGAGCACCAAGTCAAACTCCAAAGTCTATTCAATACAATACTGAAACTAACCAGGGCCTTGTCAAATCAGTGGGGCAGCATGCTCAGAGATCATGCCACATACCCTCGTCTTTGCCAATCTTTACTGATCTATCATCTACAAATTAACCTAAATGCTCAGGTCCGTGCAAGACTGGACCCTGGCACGATATAACCTTTAAGGACTATGCCTTGTGACTGCACTGGTACAGGGAACTCCCCTTCTCAATGCAGGTCATTATACCACATAAAATCTTAGAACTGCCTCCAGAGGGACTGGAAGCACCCTGCCCAGAGTCATAGAGCCTAAAAAGCTCAGAGCCTGGACTTCTTGGCTTCATGGCCAGCCCTCTACGAGGGCCAGCTGCCTCATCATGGACTGCAGGTGATGCTGAGGTACCTAACAGAGGGGCAGGAGCTAAGGGGCTAGCCTTTTATGTCAAACTCCACTTAAACTTGTGTCCCTCTGCCTCAGAAAGCTCCCCAACCTCCATCCAGTTCATAAATACTTCTTCTGTATATACCCTCCCTTAAGACCGATACTGCCTTGACCCTTTCTTGTCAATACTCAAGAGAGGGTCTGGTCAAGAAGGCAAGGCCTCCCCACCAGAGAATCAAACAAAATTATCATGTTGGGGGGCGGGGGGCAATCCAACATTCAATACACCAGATCTGTTGCTACTCAGAGGCAGCTAAGGCATACATGCCTTTAAAAAAGAACATGGAAAACCTGCTAAGTAATAATAGATCCTGCCTCACAAGGTTGTTGTGAGAACCAAATAAGGTAATATTATGTAAAATGCTTTCAAAATCTTAAAGCACTTTATAAATGTTAGCTGCTATTATTATTACAAGTGCCCTGGCCTCATTTCTAAGCAACAAGAGTCCTCAACTGAGGACCACACAGATGGACAACAGGGTTCTGGGGCAGCACTGGGCTCAGATACAGAGGGTAGGAGAACCTGGAGACTGAGCGATCACAACTTTTTCCTTCAATTCCTTCCCATCCCCTTTCCCCAACTAACTATTCACTCACTCACCATGAAATTTCTTGTCAAGAATCATCTGTGACAGTTTCCTTTCCACGTCGGCCTAAAATCAAAGAACAGGATTAAGGAGACACATCTCCAGACACTAAACAGAAAGCCCTCGTTTGTACATCAGAACTAACAGAAACGGCCAAAGCCAATGCCAGGCTTCAGCATCTGCACTGAGAAGCCATCTCCTTCTGGGGAAGGACCAAGCAGGCACAAAGGGCACATTCCCCCTCCCACTCCACAGCCCCTCTTCCAAAGGGGCTTCAGAACGACTCCACGTAACTAACTTACCTTAGAGAGTTTGATGAGACTGGATATATGCTCAATCTAAAAGGAAAGGGAAAGGAATCAATATGTAAGAAGAAACTTGGGCCTCCAATCAAAAGAAGAGGGTAGGAAAGGCGAATGGAGGAAGAAACTGGACAGGTCTGATTTGGTATCTCTTGATGGCTCTATTTTTTCATCTCTAAGAGCACTACAGAATTGTACTGTCCTAAGATTGTTCTAGGCCCACTCAGGCCTCCCTTACCTTCTGGGTTTAGTGATTCAACATCCAGTCACCCCCAGGAGACTAACTGGGAGAGGAGCCCCCAGACGAGTAAAGCTACCCTCACTTCGAAACAAGGAGAGGAAGACCTTGGGCACTGCTTGTTCTTACTGAGCCTGCTTCCAATTAAACTGTTCATATACACGTGTATGTCTCCCTCTAAAATGTAAACAGGAAACATTTCTCCTTTACACTGTACAGTGCGTGCTGAACAAAAGGTAGTGATAAAGAATACAGCTCTTAAGAAACAAGGATGTCACCCCCAAACACTCAAATGTCTAGCCAGCCAGGGCATTATGTCTTAACTGAATCCTCTTTACCTCCCTGCAACAGTCCAGCCACACATCACCCTTTCCCACCCCAGTGACTTCCTCTAACCACCAGAGGCCCTTCAGATGGTATGCCAACCAGCAGAAGTCCAAAAGAGAGCCATCAGTGGCTTAGAGCATCTGGGAGCTCTGGGAGCAACCAGAGACCCAGCTGTCCAGGCCTGCCCTCCATGCCATCTGACCCTCTATGCCTTCCTCCCACCCTGGCCCCTCAGCTGCCTGCTGTCCTTGGGGGAGCTTTACCTGGACTCTGGAAAAGGGTTCAATCACCCGGATGAGATTCTGTTCCAATAAGTTATCATACAGCTTGGCCAGGTGAGTATTGATAATGGGGTCATCCCGGAGTTCTACCCGGTAATCTGTCAGTGCCTACAGAAGAGACGCAGCAACAACGAAGGGAACAGTCATCACCACCTGCTCTCCCTTAGTTCAGATGTCTCATCCCATAGGGTGGAATGTGGCCTCCAGACAGCCCAAAGACAGTGACCATGGGGACACCCCTTCAGAAAGGCTGGGTGCAGTCCTCCCAACAAATTCTCTCGGACTGAGGAATATACTCAATATGGACATGATGTCTCCCTACTCCAACAGAATGTCAGCCCCCTTTCATTTTTGTCTTTGTATTCCCAGGATACAGTACAGAGCCTGGCAAACACAGGTGCTTAAATAAAAAAGTGAAATGAGCTTATAGGTCTCAGCCATCTTTTCAAGGCAAATAATTGCAGTCCCTTATGGCATGGGAAGCTCTTTTACACACCACCACCTTCTGTGGATAGGGCTAAAGGTCTGCATTGGCACAAGGAACTCCAAAGAGAGGAAACACCCCCCACTAATGCAGGTCAGCCAGCACCTTCCCCGAGTGCTAGGCAAGTCCAGTACTGGTAAGGGGTCTTTTGGGCTTAGAGGCTGCCTCTCTAACCCATGCTCTCTAATGCATATACAGGATGCACTGCAGTTCATTCTGAGCCTCAAAGCTTATTTCTGCCCATGTTCACACATCAAAACTTCTTTTATCCATCCAAGGAATGGGCCAAGCACTTTCTGGAGCTAAGAGACCTAACAAGTGGCCATGTGAGGTGATAAAGATAAAGACTGAGGCCAAAGGTCATGAAGCAGGAAAGTTTAGCCTATGCCTGAGACATCCTTTATTTCAAAAGATTTTTTCATAGCAAAGCTTAACTTATTAACTTAACTTATTCTAAGAAAAATATTTTGGGGGCAGCTAGGTGGCACAGTGAATAGAGCACTGGCCCTGGAGTCAGAAGGACCTGAGTTAAAATCGGGCCTCAGACACTTAACACAAAAAAACTGGCTACGTGACCTTGGGCAAGTCACAGCCCCAAGTGCCCCTCCCAAAAAAAAAAGAAAAAATATTTTGAGCATTTATTCTTTAAAAAAAAATTATTATTATTATTATTATTATTATTTGTTACATGCAACTGGGAAATAAGATATACAGACACTGGGGTATGGAGATCCATCTTGCCCTACAAGAAAGTCAGAGGGGGGATAGGGAAGGATATAGGAGACAGTGGATTGGGGGAGGGGGTATACAGTGGGATCACTATTTTGGGGTGCGGGTAAGGGAAAGACAGGGAGAAAATTTATAACTCAAAATCTTGTGGAAATGAATGATGTAAACCAAAAATAAACATAAAATTTAATTTAAAAAAAATTACTCCTATTTAAATCATTAATTGCTCTGGGCAAGAGAAATTTTAAATTCTGGATTAAGAAAAGGCACTGGTTGAGGGGCGGCTAGGTGGCGCAGTGAATAGAGCGCCGGCCCTGGAGTCAGAAGGACCTGAGTTCGGAGCCGGCCTCAGACACTTAATCCACACAAACAAAACCCTAGCCGTGTAACCTTGGGCAAGTTACTTAACCCCAATTGCCCTAAAGGGGCGGCTAGGTGGCACAGTGAGTAAGAGCGCCGGCCTCGGAGTTGGGATGACCCAAGATCAAATCCGGCCTCAGAAAATGAGTACCCACACATAAATAATGACTAGCCGTGTAACCTTGAGCAAGTTACTTAACCCCAATAGCTTTAAAAAAAAAAAAAAGGCACTGGCATCATAATGGTACCACCCAGGTTTCTTTCAGTACAGCAAACCTAGAAGCAGATGCCAATTAACAAATGACAATTTAAATTTCTTTTCTGCTGCAATCTTTCAAGTCTGTTTTGTTGTTTCTCAGTCATGTCTGATTCTTCGTGACCCCATGCAGTTTTCTTGGCAAGATGCTAGAGTGGTTTTGCCACTTCCTTCTCCAGCTCACAAATGAAGAAATTGAGGCAAAGAGGGCTAAATCACTTGCCTAGGGTCACACAGCTAGTAAATATCTGAGGTGGATTTGAATTCAGGTCCTCCTGACTCCAGGGCCAGCCCTCTATCCACTGCACTGCCTAGCTGTTCAAGTCCATGTCCACCCCCTAACCCAGTCTGGGACTATCCATTAGCTCACCTTTTCAAAGTCTGCCAGCGACCGATTCTTGCTTGCCTGAGCCACACATTTTAATGCTTCTGTCTGCAAACAAGGAGGAAAGAGCCAAGGTGATTTTCTGCACATTCACATGCTTATCCAAACACAAATCCCTTGGGTTTCCCGCTTCTATTTCTTTTGGGCCGTGTGATTTCCATGTAACTTTTGACTACAAAGACAGAGCATTCAATCTGGCTTTCTTCACCTAGACATAGTAAGAGAAACTTGACACTGACCTCAGCCTAAGTAAGAACACAAACCACATGCCCCCCAGTTCCCTATGATCAATGGTCTTGGGTAACTTACAAATAGGTGGCTGGAGCTAAAAATAGGGACGATTCTTTTAGCAGAGTGAGCAGTTTATTCTCCAGTCAACCAAAGACTATGCATCCCCAGGGACAGAGAGGTCAGGCTGCTCCCCAAAGAGCATTCAGACTGCAGGTACCTTCTAGATTTACACCACAAATTCTCTTGAGGACAGAGTGAATTCTGGGTTTGGTCCAAGGCCAAGAACATTACCAGTGCTACCCTACCTGCTAGAGAAGGTACTTGGAAGGCTGACTTAAGGGGAGCTGTCACAACTAAGCAATCAGCTGTGAACACTAACAAATGAATCTTTCTGTTACCTGGGCTAAAAGCTTAATGTCCTTGTTATAGGAAATCTTAAAGGCTCTTAGGTGTTAAAGGTACCTACCTGCCCACTCATAAGGCAAGTTAGAAAGTCTCTGTTCTCAGTGGAAAGGTAATACACAAGAGGAAGTTACTTTTCATGAAAAAGTTAAAAATTACTCAAGAGATTTTTTTGCCTTGAAGCCAAACCATCTGGTATAAAGGATCACAGCGAAGGAGGCTCCTCTTGACCAGCCCAGGAGCTCACTCTATCAATCACTGTCCATATCTTGTGAGTGTGGGTGTGTATGAGAGGAGAAAAGGAAGATAGAAGAGCGGAGAGCTAGAGAAACAGAAGAGGACATGCCCAGTCCATTATACTGAATCTGTGTGGTTTACTACCAATAAACAGTCCGTGTGGTGAGTGCGGTTGTGGCTGACATTGGAAGCGCCTCTCCAAGTATCAAAAGTCAATTAAGGTTCTATGTGGAGAAGAAAAGTTCTTTATTGTGGTATTTGTGCTTCCCTAGAGAGCTAATCTTTCCTACACTAGATCACCTTCAGCCGTCATCATCAGTCATCTGTCTTTGGAACCCAGTAGGACAGAGAGACTTGTTCAAATCAAAAGAGATGGATAGTGAGTCTGCACAGAAGCAGACCTGAGAGCACAGTTTTAACAGAAACTAAGACAGCACCTTTCCAAAAAGACAATCCATACCTATTCCAGTACCCAGCCACTTTAACCAAGAGCTATCAAGCATCAGCGCTCTTTTTTAACCACACCCAGATAAAAGCTAGAGACGAAGTTGTGCTGACAGCTCCCCAAGAGGTACCAGCACTATGTCTAGGGGGATGCATGCACAGTAACCCGAATACACCAGTCATGGGGTCAGAGTACCAGCAATGAGGACTTTACAGCCCACTGGATCACTCTGGGGTTATCCACAATTTCACAGGATGAACATACAAAGACACTAAAGGCTAGAATCAGGTAATGATGACTGGCCTGTTTCATGCCTGTTTCATGACCCCAGCACTTACTCAAACTTACAATCACAACAGACCTGTGCCACATTCTTAAGAACACCAGACTCTGGACAAAAATTGAAGAGAAAGTCATAATGGCTTGAGATTGTGGGGAAGAAAGAGGTGCTGAGGGAATGAGAGAACACGGCACCACCCACATTTTTTTAGCCTTCCCAACTGAGTGTGGGTTAGCTGAACAAGAGCCTCAGAGGGGGCTCTTTCCTACCTGCCTTCCTGCATACCGCAGTGCAAGCTTCCCACTCACTAAGGCTTGGACATCTTCTGGCCTGGAGGAAAAAAAGAGAAACACCTTTTTGATGGGTCACTGGCCCTGCTGAATTCAAAGTGTTGATCCTATCTTTAGAGTGGTTCCTCATGAGCCCTAAATGCAAGACGAGGCTACAAAACAGAGCCAGCCCTCAACTCTCAATCTAATTGTTCATTACAAATGCAAATGAGCTCCTAGATTTTTATGACTACTTCCCATTGCACTGTTATGAAGAAAGAAGCTTTGGGGGGGGGGAAAGTAAGATATAGGTTGAATCCAATTATATCAAAATCGCTATAAAATGAAGCATTTAGTCGCAAAATGATAATGGCTATTTCAATGTTAAAAAAAATTTCAGTAGAGCAAAGCATTTGGGTAGTCTCTTGGAGATTTTTAGCAATGTTATTTAATCAGTTCTCACACTTTATTCCCTACTCCATAGTCTCCTTATCTCCATTCCAAGCAATGTGGAAAACAGCCCAAGTGAGCTGGGCTTAGACAAGCATCATAGAATTCAGAGCTGGGATGGTCTTGGAGCTCATCTATATCAGTGGTTTTCAAAGTGTGGGCTGGAGACCTCGAGAAGTCCAAAACCATTTTCATAATACAAAGACACTTCATTTCTAACATGGTAATACAGCTATCTCGCATTAACAAAACTGTGTGTGGGGGGGGGGGGTCCTCAAAAAATTTTACCAGCATAAAGGAATGCTGAGATGACAAAGTCTGACCTAGACCAGCCCCTCTCATTTTACTGAGGAGGAACCTAAGGCGGGGAGGGGGGGGTGGGGAGGGCAGGAGATGAGCACCTGAACTCAAGCCCTCAGACTCATCTTCAGTGCTACCCCTTACCCCAATGCTCAGTTACCACTCAGGGCACTATCTACCACACGAGAAAGATTTTGCAGTATAGGCTTAAGTAAGTTTTGGACACCTGCCCATTAGGCAGGTATGACCTAAGCAACAACAGAGGCTGCCGAGGGCATGTTAACCCTGTTCCTCTTGCCCTGGTCATCCCCCCCACCCCCAAACGCAGCCCCTCCCCGAGTCCCATCAGCACAGGCACCTACGTGTTGAGCATGATTTTGCAAAGCAGCATGTATTTCAGTGCTGTGATGGCCTTGGGGCTATCGATGGAGTCATAGCCCTCAAATGCCTCATAGAAGTAAGAATAGGCTGTTTTCCAGTCCTTCTCTTCTGCCGCATGGATGATACCTAGGCACAAAGGGGGATTCAGATCACAAGAAGCTCACTCAGCTCTGACCAGAGATCTTAAAATAAAAACTACATCAGTCAGACAAACTAGTACTGCCTCACCCTCGCTGCCAAGGACCTAGAAAAGAGAGGATGCCTAAAAAGAAGTCCTATAGAAAAAGGCTAGGAAATTTTAAACATTTAGTCAAATTTAGTTAAAAATGTAGAATACGACATCCCAAACTGGTGAACATGACTTTTTCAAGTCACTGATAAACACAGGGCAAACTGGAGAGAAATTATAGGACCACCTTACCTCTTGGCTAGCCTGCAGTGACTCTGATGATTTTTTAAAAATTTTACTCTATAGACAAGGTTGGACAACTAAATGACTAACACAAGGCTAGCAGCAAGGAGACAAGACTGGCATGTGACATCCACAGGTGATCTGCAGGAGCAGGGGCAGCCACCCCTCCAGTTGATCACTACAGACCAGCAGCAGGGCTATGCTCAGACCAACACTGCCCTGCTCTCCCAGTCTGGCTGCTGCTCCAGGTATATGGCCACCATTTTGAGTGCTCTGGTTTAGTATAAGGTATCAGGCCTTAGGTCTGCACTTGGGTCGCAAAATGATCATTATAATCTGAGTTAATAATCTGATCCTGGGGTGGAAATGCAACTATTCCAGCAACTAAATAAAGAATTTAAAATGAGAGGGAACAGGAATTTGTTTTAATCTCAGATGAGTCAAAAGTTGAACCAAAGTTAGAATTCTGGGATCCACCTTCTAGTTCTTCCTCTAAATGTGAAGCTCCTTGGCTAATCACTTATGAGCACTCCTACTACACTGGTGGGGAAGGGGCTAGCCAGCAAAGGTGAAATGATATGCTCTGCATTTTTTACTTGCACTGAATTGTGAAGTGCCAGTGCTCCTCAAATAACAGTCAAGTCAAGCCCCTCTTTCTGCATTTACCACAAAGATTAACACCCCAGAAGAGGAAGTCAGAGTAAGAGAACAAGGAGGGAGGTAAAACACTCCTTTCCCTCACCATGGAAAAAGTTAAGAGCTACCTCAATGAAAACCCAAGACAATGGCTCCCCAAGGCAGGGAGGAGGCTCTTACCTGACTGCATGTCCAGGGTGGCCTGCAGCTTGGGCGGGCAGTAGATGGCGTTTGCTGTGGTCCGAGCAGACGTTAAGGCAGCTCGAGCTTTGGGGAGGTTGCTCAGGGCATGGTATGTTTTACTCTCCAAGAGCTGCACTTCCACCAGAAGGGCCTTGTCATCCATCTTTTTTAATTCTCTCAGCAACTGAGAACCTAGGGTAAAAGATGCACAGCCCCTCCGAACAATCACATGTTAAATACAGATTAAGCGCTGCCCTCTTCCTCCCAAAGAAACTTCTTGTTTAGGCACAGGCCTCTAAGAAGCAAGGGATCCAAACAACAAAGGTTCCACACCCCCACCCTTCCCTGTCTCTCTGACTTCTCTCTCAGGCCCCAGGAAGCTCAATACCCCACTGGCCCTGGAATTCCCATCTCATTGCTGCCCTCTGCTTCTCAGCTAGGAGAATAGAGCTACGACCTCCAGACCTCCACTTAAGGAGGAAGCTGAGCTCGGAACATCTTTCAGCTGGCTGCACTTCTCTACCAGGCCCCTTTTAAGCCCCTATATCTCCTCAGCACAGGGCCTGGCCCACAGTAAGCACTTAATAAATGTTTAGTGACTGAATCCATGGTACTGCCCTCAGGGCTGCAGGAAAAACACAATGAATTAAGATGAAGTTTTGCCTGGACCCCAAAGCAGAGTTTATTAGGCCCATAACCAAGAAGAGGCGTGCACGGGAGATTTTAGCTGAGATGAGGGATGTGGTTCATAATGTACCTGTGCTCTTTGGAGCACTCTGTATTTTCTAAAGACAAGATGAACTCACAAACGGGCCCAATCTAGGATTTAAAGATAGTGGGAATGCCCACATGTAAAGATCAGGGCAATACCGTCTGACCTCATCCATCACCCCACCATCCTCAGCCTATATGAGAAAACAATGGACCCAAAGGCTGAGGAAAGAGGGAGTCTCTCCAGGTATCTGGTGTCCCTCCAAAGGCAAACCTCCCTCTCCATCTAAAATAAGAGAACCAGGGCGGCTAGGTGGTGCAGTGAATAGAACACCGAGCCCTGGAGTCAGGAGGACCTGGGTTCAAATCCAGCCTCAGACACTTGACATAATTACTAGCTGTGTGACTTTGGGCAAGTCACTTAACCCCAATTGCCCTCCAAAAAGCAAAAAAATTTTAAAAATTAAAAAAAAATTAAATAAAATAAGAGAATCAAATCCCAACAGGCAAATTTGGGGCCTGAAACCTGGCATGAACAGCTGTGGAAGCAACAAAGCACTATTCAAAATTAATAAAGAAGAAAAAGGCATGGGGAGGCTAGGTGGTGCAGTGAATAGAGCACCAGCCCTGGAGTCAGGAGGACATGAGTTCAAATCTAGCCTCAGACACTTAACACAAAAACGAGCCTTGGGCTAGTCATTTAACTTGACGTTGGGCAAGTCACTTAACCCCAACTGCCCTCCAAAAAGCAAAAAAAAAAAGAAAAAGAAGAAAAAAAAAACATGTGATATACACAGCAACACCAACTAGGTAACACAGTGGAAAGTGTACTGGACTTGAAAATAGGAATGCCCAAGTTAAAAATCTTGCTTCAAACACTTACTAGCTGTGTGATCCTGGGCAAGTCACTTAAACTTTCTCAGCCTCAGTTTCCTCATCTGTAGAATACGAATAATGGCGCCTACCTCCTAGGGTTGTTGTGAGGATCAAATGAAAAAATCTAAGTAAAGTGTTTTGCAGACTTGAAAGCACTCTATAAACATAGTAGCTGTGAGTAAGAGATGGTAGGGATTCCCTGGTCTGCCGTGAAATCAGGAATGGCTGGAAGCCTCCTTGAGATGCAGTTTGCTGGCTCTCCAGATGGGGAGCAGTAAATCACTTTACATGACAGTGCCTGGCCCAAGTGTTTGCTCTAATTCTCAAACCGTCAGTTAACCAGCCCACCAGTGATAACTAGGCCATAGTGGCACAGAAATAAAGAGCCAGCACAACCAGTCTTCTCTCCCCACAATCCCAGAAGCTCTCTAGCTACCCAGTTCCCTGGTTCATTTTCCCTGACCATCACTTATACTAACTGTAAAACTACAAATACAATTCCTTCCAGAAAAGCTACTTCCATCTGACTTTGCAAGAGGCCACTGAATTACGGAAAGCATTCTTTTCTATCTGGATTATAGGATCATTGCTCTAGAGCTGAAAAGGACCTGAAAGGTCATTTCATCCAACCTCTCACTTTATAGTTGAGGAACCTAATGCCCAGAGAAATTATTAAGTGACTTGCTCAAGGTCATACAAACTGTAAATGGCAGACGTGTTATTTAAACCTGGGTCATCTGATCTCAAGTCCAATCATCTTTCCACTAGCATCACCACTGCCTCTCCTGTGAGAAGTCACATACCTCCAAAACAACCCAGAACCATAAGCATGGAATGCTAAGATTCAGAATGCATGAAGGCTCTGTGGATTCAGCAGTAACTGATGAAGGAAGGAAAGAAGGGAGGGAAGGAGGGAAGGAAGGAAAGAAGGGAAGGAGGGAAGGAAGGAAAGAAGGGAGGGAGGGAGGAAGGGAGGGAGGGAGTGCCACGTGAGGGAATGGGCAAAGATTCATTTAACTTTGTCCTCATCAACTTGCTGGTTTCTTGTTCCCAGTGAGATGGATTTTTTTTTTTTATTAAAGCAATTGAGATTAAGTAACTTGCTCAAGGTTACATGGCCAGTCATTATTTATGTGTGGGTGCTCATTTTCTGAGGCCAGAACCAAACCCGGGTCCTCCCGACTCTGGGCCAGTGCTCTTACTCACTGTGCCACCTAGCTGCCCCTGAAGTAGAATTTTTTAAAAACACAAATGTGGAAAGAGATATTATTACAATCCCTCACACTTACAACTTTAGACTCAGAGATGATAATAATGTGCAAATTAAAAGATCCACATTCAGTGAAATTCAGTTTTTACAAAAGAATTAGCCTTTGCTTCTCTAAATTTGGGGAATTAGGATGCTAATCACTGAGATCCCTAAATTAAGAAGGTTAAGGCAAGGTGGGGGGGGTCTTTTCAAACTTTCTGGAACGATTACTACATGTTACACTTTGAACTACCATGAGGTCCCGTTGCTTTCTACAAGATCACTTACCTAACTGTAATGCTTCCTGGTACCTCTTGGTATCAAAGTACAAAGACACGAGCCTCGCCTGGAAAAGAAAAACATGACTGCCATGAGGGAGGGACAAGCTGGAGAAAAGAACCAGACTGAGAGTCACCCAGCTGCTAATGATGTACATGTAATTCCTGCTGGTGACACTGATTTCAACCTGAGAAGTGATATTATCAGCAGTAGCAAGTCAGAACGTACAGGATGGCTAACTGACTCATGAGGCCACTGCAGCACTAACAAACCTAGGCCTGGCTCAATACTTGGAACTGGATTTCTTGAACTTCTAAATAGGAAAAGTAAAATCTTTCTTTATCATACTAATTCCAAGAGTAGTGCCTAATCAAGCTAAATACTTGAGCACTTCTCACAACCAACCATTCTAAATAAGGGAGATCTAGGTTGTAAAACAAAGGTAAATTTCTTTTGGATATTCAGCAAAGATACAAGATCGAGTCTGCGCACGTTTGAGGCCTATATCACGTCCACTGGGCACATACCTCCAGAGCCTGACGTAAGAAAGTCCTCTTCTCAGATTTGGCCCACTCAATGCATTCTAAGCATAGCTCCACCTATAGTAGGAAGAGAAAATACATGCAACAATCCTAAGTCATTTCAGTCCCAACTTAGAGTACAACCGACTTGTAACACTGGTTTGAGGGGTAGGACTAAATACCAGCACTATACACTGTTAGATCCTTCCTAGTCTTGGTCCCAGACTTTTGCTACATATAGTTATATTTAGTCTACAGACTATTCCAGCTATGTAACAAGCTATGTTACAATGGGGGCCTACTATGCTGTTTTTGTTTTCTAAATATTAAAAGTCCTTCTGGTTAAATAGTAGTCTTCTGGGGAAATGGACAGCTCCAGCAGCTCACCAATTCACTTGGTCTCCCCCTACCGCTGAGGTTCCTTTAGCAAGATCAGTAGGAAAGGGTCTTAAGGTGGTTCTAAGGAACCTTCCCAGAATTCGGAAGTTGTTAGAAATTTGCAATGTATACCTAAAGTAACAATGTTCTCCTCCAAATGTCCACACACTCTGAGTAAAGAGCAGAGAGCCACAGTTCCAACATAAACGCTTTTGTTTCCAGCAGCTGCTTCTAACACTCAAAAGGCCCAGCTGGGCAATTTCCCTTTCAGATTCTGGGCCAAACAACTAGTCAATTCATGTACACTCTTGTGGACATATCAAACTTAGCAGTTTAGTAAATATATTGAACAAAATTTCCAATAAGCTTACAACCAAAAAAGGTTTTCCAAGTTTTATTTAAATTATCTGCATTTCCTATTGCATTAATTATCCAGGAAAATAAATAAGTGACCCTGCAAAAGAAAGAACACTGAGGCAATGTTGGAAGGTAAGTCATTTTTAACCAATATCTAAGAAGCAGATATGTGATCTAAATTTTGACATTTGAAGAACTACGGCAGCTGAACCTATAGGAATCTAGACACTGTGGAAAGACAATACTCAGTATGCAGAATGAGTTTTAGGACCAGAGGAAGAAAAGAGAGCTCTGTCCTTGGATCTTATTATAAACAGAGACTCTTAAACTGCAGACAGAAACAGGACCAAAAACGGAGGGTGAATGGTTATGCTGTTGGCCCTATTGTTAGCATTAACTTTTTCAAATTTATTCCAGCATCAAGAACAAAAACATTCATCACTTTGGTTCTGTTGTGTATCATGACTCTTAAGTGGGAACCAACACATAGTTCCAGACATTTAGAGAGGAAAGAACTCAGCAGAGAGGCTAGCCTTAGCTAATACAACAATTTCTCATTGTTCTGGGGGATTCAAGGAGAACCACTAGAAGGAGAGAAACTCTAAAGAATACATCCTTGTTCCATCAGTCTGTTCACTGGTCATTAGATCACAAAAGCCTAAACTTAGCAAACACTTGTGACGGTTTAAAAGTATTCAATACCATAGTATTTCCCCAACAAGATGAGATTAATCAAACAGCTAGAGGTCTTTATCAGACCAACAGTCCTGTTGGTCACTGCCTTAAACAGATGAATTCTTGAAGAATTTTACAGAAACCACACAGCCCTGAATTTCTAAAGCCATCACCCCAAAAAAAACATGAAAATGGAAGGTGCTTTGATTCAGCAAAACTAAATTATTCTCCCACTCCTGCCCTCAAACAAGGGGAGTTCAACATATACATGGGGACTCCCTTAAACCCCCTAACCTCCCTATTCCTCCACTTACTCACTTCCCATGACCTGTTCCTCCCCCTACCTCAGCTATACAAAAAGATGGCCAGTGAGACCCTAGATCCCCCATAAGCATTCCATTTCCACATTCATGAACTCTGAAATTCTTTTGTCTCATCATCATCTGTTGTCATTCCACTTTTCCCTCTACTTTACAACTCCTAACCTTTCCTCATCCTCACTGTGACCTCCAATCCCTTCACTTCTTAGCTCTTTCCCAAGCCATCACTCCTACACACTCCTCTTCGGAGTGTTGACCCTTTGGTGACCCAGTTCAACTCTACACTGTCTTCCTCTCTCAGGGCCTTGGCCCCTCAATCTCAATGAAGCTCTTGCCCTGCCAATCCCCAGACTTGGATTACTTCCACCACCACACAGGCTTTGTTCATTCTTATATGATACCCAATAAAGCCAGAGAAAATTAGAAAACTGGGCAGAGTAGATCCAGTAAAACTTTATGTTAGATAATCTCAACTGGGCCCTCACTACAGCAAGGCAATCCTCTTATTTATATCCCTAATCAAACCCCACTATCTCTCCCAAATCTTTTCATTCCCCCCCTCAAACCTTCTATAGCACGCGCACACGCGCACACACACAGTCAGCTGAAAACCTTGCCTCATAGCTCACTGAAAAAAAATGAGACCCGTAGCTTTTCCCCTCCTCCTCCTCCTCAGCTGACATCACTCAGGTGCCACCACCCTCTCCTCACCTCCATCTCACATGAAGACTGACTGATGCATGCACATGGGATTCCATTGCATCCTGTCCTCTCAAGATTAGCCCTCTAAGGGCAGCTAGGTGGCACAGTGAATAGAGCATCAGCCCTGTAGTCAGGAGTACGTGAGTTCATATCTGGCCTCAGACACTTAACACAAAAACTAGCCCTGTGACCTTGGGCAGGTCACTTAACCCCAACTGCCCTCCAAAAAGAAAAGAAAAAGGAAAAAAAAAAGATTAGCCCTCTAATCTGCAATCTGTTCCTATCTACTGGCTGCTTCCCTACTGCTCACAAACATGCCCATGCTTCCCCTAGCCCATCCAAAAGAAAATAAATTCTCATTTGATCCATCTATCCCCACTGACTTATTATCCCATGTGTCTCCTTCCTTTTGTAGCTAAACTCCTTGAGAACACCATTTATAATAGGTACCTTGACTTCCTTTCTTCCCACTCTCAACTCTGTAATCTGGCTTCTAACTTCATAACTGGTCTTTCCAAAGTTTCTAATGATCTCTCAGTTTTTCAATCTAATTGCATTTTCTCAATTTTCATCCTTCCTAACCTTCTCTGGAGCCTCTGACAAGCTGATCACTCTCTTGGATCCTCTCTGCTCTCTCCTGCCTCCTACCTATCTGACTGCACCTCTGCGTCTCCTTTTGCTGTTTCTTTATCCAGGTTGCATCCACTAATGCTGCGTGCCCCCCAAACCTCTGTCTTGGACCTTCTCTTCTCCATCTATGCTATCTCACATGATGATCACATAAGATCCTATGGATTCAATTATTGCCTCCATGCAGATGATTCTCAAATATCTCTGACGTCCAGTATCACATCTCTAACTGCTTATCAGACATCCTGAACTTTGGTCCCACAGACATCTTAAACTTACCAAATGTGCAAAACAACTGATATTCTTTCCCCTAAACCAGGGGTAGGGAACCTGTGGCCTCAAGGTCCTTCTGCATACACGGCATTCTGACAGAGTCCAAGTTTTACAGAACAAATCCTTTTATTAAGCAAATTTGTTCTGTGAAGTTTAGATTCTCAGTCAAAGGGCTGAACTTGCAGACCTGGAGGGATACATGTGGCCTTGAGGCCTCAGGTTCCCCACCCCTGCCCTAAACCCCCTCTGCTTCCTAATTTCCCTATTACTCAAGGGAACAGCCGTCCTCCGGGTCATTAAGGTTCACAAGCTAGGGGTTTGCTATCTTTAACTCTTCCTTCTCTCTCACCCCATTCCTACATCCAAATGGCTGCCAAGGGCTATCAATTCTATTTCCCCAACATCTCTTGTATGTGGCCCCTCTGGGAACCTGTGGCCTCAAGGTCATTATTGTTCCTGTTATTGTTCCTGCCTGGTACAGGCCCTCATCACCTCACAACTAGACAGTCAGACTGACCTCCTGGTTGGTCTGCCATGATTCTCTCCCCACTCCAGTGGTCACTTAGCTATCAGACTGATCTTCCTAAAGTACAAGTCTGACTCTGTTGTCTTTTCATTCAATAAACTCCCCTCCAAGATCAAAAACAAACTCCTCCTTTACAACCTGGGCCCCTCCTTACACCTTACATCCCTCCGGCACACTCTCTGCTCAAGCTGGAGTTTCTCATACATGATACTCCCATTATCTCCCATCTCCAAGCATTTTCACAGACTGTCCCCCATGCCTGGAACACTTTCCCTCCTCATCTCCACCTCCTGGTGTCCCTGAAGTTTCAGCTGAGGTCTTGCAACCCCATCCCTACTCTTTGTGCCTTCCCCCTGAGACTATGCCCAATTTACCCTGTACATATCTTGTTTGTATGTAGTTTAGATTTTTTTTCCTCCATTAGATTGTGAGCTCCTTGAGGGCAGGTACTGTTTTTTGCCTTTCTTTGTATTCCCAGAGCTTTGCACAGTGCCTGGCACACAGCAGGTGCTTAATAAATGCCTGCTAGCTGACTAAATAAATGAATGAATGAATTACACAGGAAAAGACCAAGTTATAACTCAGGTAAGAAACTTCCCCTCAAAACTGGTAACAGAGGAAGTCTTACAGCTTATTCAACAAGTGCTACCCCTTCCAATGACTCAGCTCAATGCTAAGAAGAGGTCAGAGAATCTAAGAAAAGACTTAGCAATGGCAAAAAAAACCTCACATCAACTTGTGCAATTCTGCTGTGCAGGGTCCAAATTAACATTGTATTTATCAGTCCATCAGCTTATAGTTAAGTTCTGACATTCCAAATAAATGGTACCACTTAATAATGAAAATGGAAGTCAATGAGAGGGGCAGCTAGGTGGCGCAGTAAACAGAGCACCAACCCTGGAGTCAGGAGGACCTGAGTTCAAATCTAGTCTCAGACACTTAACACTTAATAACTGTGACCTTGGACAAGTCACTTAACCCCAATTGTCCTGCCTTCTCCCCTCCAAAAAAGCAAAAAAAAAAAGTCAATAAAAATATGATTACTTCTAATATTGCTATTTTTATTTGAAATTAATCAAATATAGTTTAATACCATGTTCAAAAATCAAACATCTGAGAGATTCTGTAAATGAATTGACTTATTACAAAATATAACCCTGCCAAAAAAATATAATTGAATTTGGCAATTAATTATTCTAGAATTAATGTTTTCTATACCTGACACATTAATTAGACTTTAGAGATGTCACAATAAGAAATCAGATATTTTTAAAAAGTAGGGAGTTCAAGATGAGGCCTTGCTGGTTCAAAGCTTTCTACATATCTTCAACAATTGACGCCACAGAACTATGGCCCTATTCATTGATGTGACTTTTCCTTTCTCTCCTATACCACAGAGGTGAGAGCTAATTTCAATTAATTTTAACAACCCAGGACCACTACTCAGCTCCACCTCCACAACAGACCCCAATAGCATCAGCTCTACAAAAAGAAACTAGTAGCCAAAATGAATCCACAAGTGCCTGCAACATGATTTTTGCTTTGTAACTTTGTGAATTTTCACTTCCTTCTCTTCAAAATGGAAAAAAAAATGGCAGTCACTTTTGGAAAAGTCTGAAAACAGGCTCACTGGCCCCCAAAAGTCTCATTTCATTACAGCTCTTGGTCTAATTTCATCTACTCACTCTTATATAGACGCACACAGAAAGATGCTTGATCCCCAGTAAAAGGCAGAGCCAAGGTGTAAAATGTTCCAAAAAGATACAATACAAAAGTTAATTAGTGTTCCGAAGGAGCTTTGTGACAGATGATGAAAGGTACCACAGAAGCAGAAAACACTACAAAGGCACAGCAAAATACAATACCTCAAAGACAAGAATCTGGTTTTGACCCTGATGTAATGAGGATTCTAGGGACCACTGGCAATCTCCATTTACAAAGCCAAGCATGGAACAGACCCAAAGTATCAAATACCCTGGAACAAAGGGAAACTGATGTGATCAGTCCTGAGTCTGCCCTTCCAGTTGTCCCTTCTATAACAGCACCACAGTGGAAGCAAACAGTTCCAACCAAACTGGCTTTCTCTTTGTTTATTCCCTGCAATCAATGTGACTCACCTCCTGCCCTGTGGCTGCTTCCATGTCAAGGAAGAGGTCCAGCAGGGATCTCACCAGACGGGCTGCCTTGGCCTTGCTGATGGAGTTTAAGAAGGGTCGCACATACTTCAGGAGCCCCCCAAGCTCTGTATGTAAGGCAAATCAGAAAAGAGAAAACTGTCAGTCACTCAGGATGGAATGCAGATACCAAACAGTCTTGAGGACATGATTTCTCCATGCCTTTTCCTCCTGAGTCTTCTACCCTGATCTCATGTTAGGGAGGTTCTGTCACCTCTCCACAACCTTGAAATAAAATGTTCTAATGGCAAAGTAAGGAAGGAGCTAAGCAAATGGCTTGTCATTTCTAAATATCCCACTTTTATCAGGTAGTTTCTTTCAGTACCAGTTCACCTCATTATAGCAAAGACCGGTTTTTTCAGGGATGGATTGCACTGGCTGGTCAGCCCCTATGGTCCTTTCTGAAATACTGAAATCCCATGATTCCCTTCCTCTTTTGGGAATACTACTACTCTCCTGGGCTGTCTTCCTGTTTTAAAACCTTTAAAGAGCTATGAAATCCTTTCAGAACTTGATAATTAAACTGCTGAATATACGTCTTCTTAAAACAATGATCAGCATTGCCAAAGTTACAAGGGAAAGTTTCTCTTTAAAAAAAAAATAGGTCAAAGCAAGAGTTTTGCTTGTAAAAAGCATGGAACTTTGAAAATTGTTCAACCAAAACCCCCAAGAATAATGGACTTTCATTACAGTGAGACGCCCAAGAGTCTACAGAAATCAAAACTAAAAACTAACACCTTCTTGATTATTGATCCAGGGGATCTAGAGATCAAATAATGAGTACTCGATTTAATGTTTCTCTCCTCAGACCAAGAAAAACTTTTCCACAGTTCAGGAACATGTTCTATTCTTACCATTAGATCCTTGGGGTCCTCATTAGCCAAGACTTAAATAGCTAGCATATGCTAGCTATTTAAATACTGTATTAGTAGTATAACACAATTACATATCGTAGTGTAGTTTATTAGACACTACAGAGACTTTGCAAAGAAGGGACAAGATTCTGATTTATCCAAGTCCCCAACCTGCTCTGCTCTCAGTAAGATCTACCCCCTTAACAGTCCCTTCACAACCCACTCTCACAACTGATTTCATGCTTTTGGTTACAATGCTCCTCCCACTTGAAATTCTGATAACTCTGGGCCACTTCTCTACAGCCTATCAGCCCTCAAGACCTGCCTCAGTTCCTGCCTCCCCTGAGGTCTTCCTTGATGACCACTCCAAACACCTCCTTTCACTAATTTCTGTTTTGGTTATTTACTGTCCACACTACACAACTGTGTACTTTACTTCAGAGTAGCCCACTCCTAGAACTGGAAAGGACTTCAAAAGTAATACAGTTCATTCAAGATTTCATCCAACAGAGAAATCTCTTTCCTAACAGTCAGCCTCTACCTGAATATTTTCAAGGACTAGGAATTCACTAGAGTGTCTTCTCATTCCAATACTAGACAGCTTTTATTGTTAGAAGGTTCTTTATAATGAACTAAAAATTTGTATCCTTATAACTTCTATACAATTTGTCCAGTTTTACCTTAAGAATAAATTGATATGTCCTTCTATGAGACTTTCAAGTATTTGAAGGCAGTTGTGAAGTTTTCCCTCATTTCTCCTCTATGCCGGTTACAGTTCCTTCAACCCCTCCCTCATATGACAATTTTCCAGACCCCTCTCACTGGCCACCACTCTCTGGATTCTCCAGTTTCTTAATGGCCCACTTTCAAGTATAATACTCAGAAGGAGATACAAAACTCCAGATGTCTGACCAGCAGAGTACTGTGGAACTAAAACCTCCCCTGAGTTCAATTTCTTTTCACACACCCAAATGCCTATTCATAGACCCCAAAACTGCACTACCGTTTTCTAGCAGCCAGGTCACAATGCTGGTTCATACTAAGCCTATGGTCAACTGACACCACCCCCCCCCCATATCTTTTTCACATAAACTACTCAATAGTCTTTTCCCTTTGGCCTGAATTATTTTAAACTTAAATATAGGCTTCAAATCAAACAGGGATAAATGTGATCTTGTTTGTGCCCACCAACATTTCAGTCTAAGAAGACGATGACCGCCATCATCTGTCATGCAGCTCCGTCCCCACTTCCTATTAGAAGTGATACAGTAGTGAAAGGAGAATCATGCCTCTGACCCAAGCTGTATGACCAGGGGGCAAGTCACTTAACATTCCTCAGCCTGGCTCTTCATCTGTAAAATAGCAAAGCATTTGCCTCACCAAGGTGTACTCAAGGACAAATGAGATAATAAAGGTCAGCTATTAGGACATAGTACCTCTCAACCCTTTTGAACCATATCCCTTTTTATATTCCCTAGCAACAGAAATCATACTTTTCAAAAATATACTTCCCTAAAGTCAAGGATACATGTCTGACCATGCTCCCTTCCTTTGAAATGTTGACATCCACAATGGCACGGGTCACTTTCTCCCAAGGTTCCTGTCACTTCCAGATCACCAAACTTTGTTGGTCAGAATTAAATCCAAAGTAGCTGCTTTCCTCATGCTCTGGGACAAAGCTGCTAGTATGTAAAGCTGATACATAAAATACTGCCTTGTTCACTGATGGATTCACAGATGCATCTAGTCTCCCAAAATAGACTCTAAAATCTTTGTAAGCAGGGAATGGCACATTATGTATACCTCATTCAACAGTAGGCACACAGGATTTCATAAGTACCTGATGAATTACTGATAGAAAAGATATGTTCTTATCTTCAAAGAGTTTAGAATAAAAAGAAACAAGATGGAATCTCTCTAGCTGTCCACACATCAATGAAATAAGACTCATAACTTTGTTAGGAGTATAAGAGCATACCACCAATATTCACTAAACTATGACCCCGGAAACAGCAAACTTTCTAGCAACCCTCTCCAACTCCACAGGTTTTAAGCATCAGTGATAGTGAGTGGGATGGATAAGAGAACAGACGGGACAAAAAAATTTCAAGGATCAGTTACAATCTTTTCCATTGATAAGTATGTGACAATAGTACGATTGGTGCCATTAATTCTTCATTATCAAGGCTAACAGATGGGAGTAACTCAAAAGAGATAAACCAAAATCCTTTTTCACTTGCCTCCATATTGATTTCTTCACAAAGCTACTATTTTACTTATGGTTTAATTCCACAAGTATTAACATCAGTTTGCATTCTTTAAGCTCATAACCAACTGATTGCAGGGAGAAGTGGCTCAAAAGCAGACAAAAGCTGATCTAGGATTAAAAAATCCTAAGAGAATTCTTAAAACTGAAAATTGACTATATAAGCACAGTTAAATCACCTGCAGAATAAGAGAGAAATTTCACCCAAATGAACCCTGTAGATTCTTTTGTCTTATAGCCACCAATGGAACTCCATTTGTATGAAATGAGTTCTGTTCTGCTGCAATGCACTACAAGTATCAAAACCAAGGAAATGTGCTAACCTACAGTATCAACTTCGAAGCCCCAAAATATGATCTGGGCAAATTACTAATGGAGAAGTTATTTACTTTTTTAAAGGGGTGCCAAACTTTCTTTAAAGTTAGCAGCACTTAGCTGATTTAGCTATCCTGTCTCAACTCCACACCAAGAAGTACACAGGACTTTTCAACCTTCAGTCTGGGAAAAGTCCATTCCTAAGCAGCATTAACTAACACTCTCTTAGCTCCAGGACATACCAGGACCAGTGCCTGCAGTATCTCTCAAAGATCCAGAATTCTACCTTGGACAGGATCTGACAGTCAATGAACTGACTCCAATTGCAGGCTCCGAGCAGCAACATGCACAGCACCCTGAGCCCCAACGTAGAGTTTCAGTTAAGCTTTGTCCAACTAGATTCTTACTCATTTTGGACAGGCAAGGAGGGTGAGTCACACAGAAATGCAAAGTCCCAGCTATTTTACAGTCAAGGCTAAAGGTCCTAAAGTCCATCATACACATACCAAGACTATTTACTGAGATCACAGAGTACTCCTTCTGATTAGCATGTGAAGTCCCAGAACAGTAAAGACATTAAAAAAAAAGTCATGAATCACACCAAAGGCAAAACAGGAACTTGACAGTTGGGATGTTAAGAACTTTCCCCTAAACCAAATTCCGACCTGAGCTTATTGTCTACATAATTCTGGCTACAGAGTCCCCAAACTTATTTGGGAAAACAGAACATACCACATGACCAGAGAACTGAGTTGTGTATACCTTCCTACATACCAGCATTTCGTACATAAAATAAAACTGTAAACAACAATTCAAGAAGGCATCAGAGTCTGTCTCACTTACCTGCAGCCTGTCCAGTCTTGGCCAGAAGCGAGCCCAATTCCAGGATGCTCTGCTCTTTGACCTGCACTGCCTCCTCATCATTTTCCTGAATGTCACGCTTCACTAGAAGAGAAATCAAAAACCCTCTTGAAATTTTGAATGAAGACTGAGACCCGACATTCTTGGCAAATTCAACTCTAGCTTCACTTCACCTTTAACTACCTAACAAAATGATTATGATACAAATCAATTTAAAGTAAAAACTTGAGGACATGTACTATCCCAGGATTAAGTGAAAATCTGAAAATTACAATACTAAAACAATGTAAATTCTAGACAAGGCTGAAAGATAATTCAGGTCCAATCTATATAATGAAAACAGGTTGGATACAAAGTTTAACTCTGTAAACCTGTTTAAAAAAACAAACTTTTCTTATGCTTCAAAAGGAAGTCCCTTTTCTTTCCTCTCCTCCCTCCCTCCCTACCCCCCATCATCAGAATGCCAGTTTGTAGAAGCTATCCTTACCCATGGTCACAGATCTATGATGGTCAAGGCTGGATAATAAAAAAACTATTTCCTACAACATAAAACTATGAAATATGCCCAGCATGACCAACATCTCAAACTATAATCAAAACAAATAAGATACTTAATATTCTGAGATCAATAGCCTTAACATAAAAAATGTTGGCCAGGTAAGAGGGAAGCAAGGGGTTATGTTTAAGCACAAAGAGTTCTACAAAGTTATTCGATCAAAACAAAACCAAAACAAGTCAGGCTGTAGAACACTGATCACCAGTGTCCAATCTACACAACATTTACTGAAGAGGGCTTTTTCTGTAAGACTCAGACTGCTTGAACAACCTGGCACTTTCTTCACCAGGGCAGAACACAAAAACCCAGTTACTGATAAAAAGTATTGCTCCCAAACTCCCAACCAAAGAATGATCAGCTACTACCCTGATTTCAGAGGCTACCATGACTTGACAAAACCAAGCGTGGATGCACCATGATGGAAGGGGAGAGTGCAGCTAAGTGTCACTGCTGGGTCCCAAGTTTGCCTTCTCGTAGGACAAGACCCCAGGGCCCGGGCTAACTTCAGCGTTGCCACCAGGGCTCCTTTCTAAGCGCAGCCTGAAGCCCTGGGGGGCTCAGTGTCTCCACAGAAGAAAACGTGCACCCGGCCCTGCTGACCCTATTCCTGCCACCCTCTCACCAGCTCCGCTCCAAGGCGGAAAACTTCCCCCGAAGCCTCGGAGAACGCGGGCTCGAATCCCACCTGCGATGCTCCCCACTATGCAACCTCAGGCAAGTCTCTCGGCCTCGCAGGGCCTCAGTTTCCTCCCTGGTCAAACAGGGGGTGGCTGGGCCCGGAGGCGCAGCTCTGGGCTCCTCCTGCGGGGCATGAGGCCCCGGCTCGAGCGCTCCTCCCGTCCGCCAGCGCCTGGGGCTGCGGACCCTGCTCTGCACCCCACGGGAGACCGGGGACCTTTGTCCTCGGGCCACGGAAGGTGACCAAGCGGAGGCTCCGCAGGCGCCGGCTACTTGTTGCACGACGAAGCCACATCCTTTGATGTCGGGCACGGGGCAGCCCTAGCGGCGTCCCCAGATCGCCGGGAGCCCAAGGCCCGGCCGGGCTGGAGGACTCTGGGGGCCCCGAGCGCCCAAAGTCACGGCGGCCGCGCGGAGGGGGGGGGGGCCTTCAAGAGCGCGCGTGCGTCCGTCCGTCCGCCCGTCCGTCCGTCCCAAGGTCCGTCCCAGGGTCTGTCCCGCCAGCGGCCTCGGCGGGGCCCCTGAGTGAGTCAGCAGCGGCCGCGGCGCCCGGGCCTCCGTCTGCCCGTCCCCCCGTTCGTCCCTCCCTCTCTCCGGGCAGCGGCGGCGGCGGCGCGGCCTGTGCCCCGGCCCGGCCGAGCCCGGCCCCCTCACACACCGTGAGTCAGCAGCGGCGCCCGGAGCCCCCGGCCCGGCCCCGGCCCCGGCCCGCGCGTCCAGGCGGCGGCGGCCGCGGCGGCGGAACCGGGCGAGAGGCGGGCACTTACCGATGGAGTGCAGGATGTCGATGGAGGCCTCCCGGTCGGTGCTGAGCAGGGACTGGGCTCTCTGGAACTCCACCGCCGCCGCCGCCATCTTACCACCTCTCACACCGTCCCCGGCCGCCGCCGCCGCCGCCGGAAACACCAGCGCGGCCGGCCCGCCCCCTGCCTCCCCGAGCATCATGGAAGTTGTAGTCCTTCCTCCCGGCAGGCATCTGGTCCTGCCGGGAGGGTGGGAGAGGATAGAGAAGAGGGAGGGGGAGGGGAGGGAGAGAGGAGGGGCGGGGCGAGGAACGCTGGGAGGATCGGAAGGAGAGAAGGAGGGGACCCGAGGGTAGTAAGAGGGGGAGGGGGCGCCAGAGCGAAGGAGGGCCGGACCAGCAAGGCCTGGGGGCGGGGCGAGGGACGGCGCGAGGAAGGACGCGAGTTTAGGGAGAGGGGAAGGAGGGTGGGAGGAAGCGCCAGGGAGGGGGAACGGGAAGCAGAGAGAGGGAAGGAGGCGGGGCGAGGAAAGGAGGGACGGAAGGGGCCGCGAGAGCGAGGAAGGGAGGGCGGAGCGAGGGAGAGGGAGGAGGTGCCGGGGAGGGGGAGCGCGAGTAAGGGCAGAAGGGGGCGGGGCGAGAGTCGGCGCGAGGGTCGGCGCGAGAGAGGGAGAGCTAGCGAACCAGAACTAGGGAGCCATGTGCGCTTCTGGAGTGAGAGCAGCTCCGCGCCGGGCTACCAGCCAAGATGGGCGCGTCCCCAAGGAGGGACGACTTCACCAACGCCCGCCAAGTTGGAAAGGACCCCAGAGGACTGTCCCTGCCATCCACAGCATCCCCTCCAGGGACGGGGAGCTCGTTTGCGTTAGGGGCAGCACTTTCCCACCCATCTTTTTTGTGTCCTGCCGACACCCCACTTCCACCACCACGGCGTGATGAGGGCTTTGTAAGAACTCGCAATTAAAGGGGATGCTGAATCTCAAGTTCACGGAAGTCCCTCCGGGCGGCCAGGGGTCCAAGGACCCCCTGCTGGGCCGCGCTGTCACGTGGTTATCCTCAGCAGCCCCCAGCGGCCGAGCGGTAACCTGGCCTTCCTCCCCTCCCCCTCCTTCTTCCTCCTCTTACCCCCTGCCCCTTCCCCGTTCCACTGAAAACCGCCCCCCGTCCAGGTCCCGTCCCCTCCATTGTCCCTTCCTGGCCCTTGCCAGCGTCCCTCTCTCCCTTCCTCTCCTTCTCCCTCTCCCTCTCCCTCTCTGTCTCTGTCTCTCTCTCCTATCTCCTCTCTGTTTCTATGTCCCCTCTCTGTCTCTGTCTGTTCGTCTGTCTCTCTCCCTCATTCTCCTTGGCTAGACCTTCCTCCGGGTCATGCCCATTAACTGGGGGGGGGGTCCCCCACCGTGCTGTCCCGGGCATTTAATTTCTCTCTCTGCAGTCTCTGGTGATCTCATCTCTGTGCCGGTGACATCCCAGATCTTTGGACACAGCCCAGGTGTCTGGTCTTCACCACCCCCTGGGTATATCAGACCCTCCTTTTCCAAACGGAACTTCTCCCCCAAACAATCCCCTCTTACTGCCCGGGGTACCAGCATCCTCCCAGGCCCCGGGCTCACAGTTCAGCGTCATCCTTGGCAGCTCGGTGGCACTCAGGGCACGAAGCCAGCCTCTCCACAAGTCTTGCATCGCTGCCTTCTCAACTCCGCTTTAAGTGCCCTTATCTCTGACCGCTCCGCCTGCACCCTGCAGCAAGCCCTTATCACTTCATGCCTGCCTACACCCCTGCTTATAGCCTTCCTGCCCAAAGCTTCTTCCATCTAACTGCCGGGATCTTCCTAAAGCCCATATCCGACCGTCTAAGGCACCCCCCCCACCCCCGTGGACACACGCTAAACCCCAGTGGTTCCCTCTTAAACTCCAAGAGTAAAGTCCCCTTTTGTGTTTTAAAGTCCTCCAAAGCCATTCAGTCTTCTTAAGCATTACCTCCCTCCATAGACTATGATTCAACAACGTGGACTTTTACTGTTCCTCACGCCTGACTCCCGAGTCTCTAGAGATTCAAGCTCCAACCCCACCCTCTGACACTGCCTCCCCTTTGTCCCATCAATGTCCCCCGAGTGTGAAATTCTGCGTGTTGTCTCCATTAGAACATGAGCACCATTAAAAGTAGGTTCTGGTTTTGCCTTTCCTAGTACCCGCAGCACAGCGCCTAGCACAGAGGGCTTAACAGATGCAACATGGCCTACTGTCATCCTCTCTTAGAACGTTAACCTCTTGAAGGCAGGCACTAGAATTAATTGCTTTAATTTGTATCCCCAGGATTGAACACAGTGTCCGGCATAGACTAAGCATTTAAATGGTCTGTTTGTCCAGATTTAAATCCTGCCCCTTACTAAACAGTTGGGTAAACTTGACCAAGACACAACCTTTCTTGGACTTAGTTTCCAGGTGCTAAAGGGCACCACAATGCACAGAGCAGTGGGCCTGGATTCAGGAAGACCTGACTCAAATGAAACCTCAGGTCCTTACTAGCTGTGTGACCCTGGACAAGTCTCTTACCTTCTATATGCCTCAATTTCCTCATCTGTAAAAGGAAATGGTAACACCTACTTCAAAGGGGTGTTGTGAGGACCAAAGGAGATGATGTTTGCAAAGTGTTTAGCTGTGCCAGACGCATCTGTAAAGCGAGGTCCCTTCCAGCTCTTAATGCAGGGTCTTATTAATACGAATCCGCTTCCATATAAGAGCTCTTCCACTCTTCATGCCCTCTTCGTGTCCATTCCCCCATCTTTTCTTCTTGGGGATGAATTTGCCCAATTGCTTGGAGAGATTCTCATGTGGCTTGGTCTTCAGACCATCCTCTGAACTCCCTTCAGTTTGTCAAGTCAACAAAACATTTCAGTAAACTTTTATTTGTCTGCTCTGTACCAGGAACTGGAGATTCAGAGACAAAAAGGAAACATTCTTTGCCACAAGTTTGAATTATACTGGAGGGGGAAGCAAGACATACATACATAGAAGTTTTGTTCGTGTTTTCTACAGAACTGTTATTTCATCAAATATATACTCCCATAAATGCAAGAAAAATGGATGAGGGAGAGAGGGCCAACACCTTGGGAGATCAAGGAAGGCCTTATAGAGGACATGGGCACCTGAGCTGAGCTTTGAAGGAAGAGAAAGATTCTGAGAGGTGAGGTTAAATCAGTGTCCTCCAGGCCTGGAAACTGATTGTGTGAATACATGAAACCAGAGTGTCAAGGTCAGAGTACACCTAGTATTCCCCACTGGCTGGAATACTGAATGTGCAAAGATGAGTAGTGTAAAATGAGGCTGGAAAGGTAGGTAGGATAAAGAATTTGTATTTATCCTAGAGTCAGTGAGGAAGATTTTTGAGCAAGGGAGTGACAGAGTCAAACCTGAGCTATAGAAGGCTATTTGGGCAGCTGAATGGAGAATAGATTAGAGGTCAGAGAAGGACTAGAAATGAGACCAATTAGGATGTGATTACAAATGGTTCGGTGAATAAACCTCAACAAGAGTGGTGGCCATGTAAGTGAGAGAAATGGAAAGGGACAAGAGATACTGTAGAGGTCAGAATCAAGAAAATGTGCCAATGGTCATAGATAACTCCAAGTTTATGAACCTAGGTGACTGGAAGAATGACAGTGTCCTCAACAGAAATGGGAATGGTTGGAAGAGGAGTAGGTTTAATGCTGAAATAATAATTTCCATTTAGGGAATCCTCAAATACTCAAACAAATCTATGACCTCATCAATATGGAAGTTCCCTCAAGCACTGCATCCCATCCATGGCTACCCACATTGTATAACTCCTGTTCATCACAGGAGACCTTCCCTATGTGGTGGAAACTTTTTTTTTTCTTTTTGGAGGGGGGAAGGCAGGGCAATTGGGGTTAAGTGACTTGCCCAAGGTCACATGGCAAGTGTTAAGTGTCTGAGGCTGGATTTGAACTCAGGTCCTCAAGGTCACATGGCAAGTGTTAAGTGTCTGAGGCTGGATTTGAACTCAGGTCCTCCTGACTCCAGGGCCAGTGCTCTGTTCACTGTGCCAGCCACCTAACTGCCTGTGGTGGAAACTTTCTTTACTTTCTCCTGACAGTTCAAGGCTACCAGTGAGAGGAACATTCTGGTTGGCCACCCTGGTCATCCCTTACCACATGACCAGTCCATCTTCTCTTCCTATCATACATTTCCTTGATGACATCTTTTCATTCAAAGGTCCGTGTCAGTTGTGTGTTGCAGCCTACTCACACTCACCATATACTTCTCCATGCTATAGCAGCAAGCACCCCAAACATCCCCAGGGTGGCTGCTAACACAGGTTCTTAGATCTGCTTTTCTAAAGAAAAGCAACTCAAAATGGGTTAAAAAAAAAAAAACTTACTTTAATCAAACATATTGTTTACCTAGTTCAGGGGGAAAAGGTCAGCACCCCGAACTTCAAAGTATACAGACAGAACTTACAAGACAGAGAAACAAATAGATCAAGCAGACAGGCTTCCAAACTGTCCAACCATTACACATCAATACCAAATCAGTTATCAGAGAGGGAAGCATCAACATCTGGGTTTTCAAAGCCGGGGGGGGGCTCTCAACAGCTGTCCAGAGTCTCATCTGGTCAAATCACACAACACTTCTCAGTGAGCCCCAAAGCAAAGCCTCACTTCAGGGATTATATAGCCTTCTCCCGGATCAGAGAATGTAACAACCCTCTTGACCCACTGCCCAATCATGCAGCATCTAGGTGTGGGCATTCCTGAAAACCAAGCCTCCTGCCACAGGCTCCATGTGACCACATTCAGTCTATTAGGGGGCAGAGTATATTTTCAAATTAAGGAAGGTTCTCAGAGTCTCTTCAGCCAATCAAAGGGCCTAGGGGCAGGGAAGATCTTTACATTTACATTTACATTACACATACCTTCTGTGGGATATTCATTCTTAATTTTTTGGTCACTTATATTTCCATGTCTTGCCACCATATATAAATGCTGTGCCAGCCCTGGAGTCAGAAGGACCTGAGTTCGGAGCCGGCCTCAGACACTTAATCCACACAAACAAAAACCTAGACATGTAACCTTGGGCAAGTTACTTAACCCCAATTGCCCTAAAGGGGCGGCTAGGTGGCGCAGTGAGTAAGAGCGCCGGCCTCGGAGTTGGGATGACCCGAGATCAAATCCGGCCTCAGAAAATGAGCACCCACGCATAAATAATGACTAGCCTCAGAAAATGAGCACCCACGCATAAATAATGACTAGCCGTGTAACCTTGAGCAAGTTACTTAACCCCAATTGCTTTAAAAAAAAAAAAAAGGCAATACTGCCCACTCCTTTCTTTTGTTCAAGTCTAGGACCAACATATTGCTCATCTATACTGTCCATCCCAAACAGACATATTAATGGAGAAATTTTATGGGTATTCCATCCAAATACATGTCATAATCTGGGCAACAGATAGATATTCACCATCCACTAAGTTTTTCCTTCATGGATGGAGAAGCCAAACCCTTTTGGGTGGTTATATATCTCCAGGAGATTCTGCAGTGTTCCAGGGATTTATCAACAAACAGGAGCATCTCAAGGACATCAGCATTCAAAAAGAAATCTTCTTCACCAAGCAATCTGTGGTGGATCCCCTCCATCACAATATGAATGTCTTTGGCTTTTGAAATATTCAACAATGGACTGCATCTTTACTAGTTTGTAATTGACTGAAAGATGAAGACTGTGCAAACCCACTGGATTGAATTTTGTTAATTATGAGAAATTGTTTGACCGGGGAGAAGAAAACACTACCTTACAGGCTCTTTTGCAACAAAGTGTCTCTCCACCATACAGCAAAAATCATTCAAACCCCTTTCAAAGACATAACAAAAACAACCCAGTTCAAAGACCTGATCAAGAAAGGTATGAAATAGAAATTGGCCATGGTGCTATATGCTTCCACAATGTTGAAGTCCTCTAGGAGGAAGACAGACTTTGAGTTGACCATGAGTCAAGCACTGAACTCACTGAGAAAGATCTAGTAGTATCTGCCCCCATTCTTGTATTTGCCCCTAATCTTATCTAATAATTTTGTCAAAAAGGGAAATGAGCTGTATCTGACATGGGTTTTTTTTTTAAATTTTGTACTTTATTTAACTCACTTCTAACTTTTAGGAACAATCACAAACATGCACAACACATTTCATTGGGTTATTTAACCAAAGAATTTTATTAATTTTTTGAAGGTGAGTATTTATTGAATCTCCAATCATAATGAACTTTTTGTTTGTTAATCTTTTGTATTAATCAAACTAAAACATAACTAAAATAAAAATTAATAGCAACTAAACCTTACTATAAAATACCAACTTGAAAAATAAGCCTTACAAAATGCCAGGAGTGTGTGGGTGTGGGTGGGTGTGTGTGTGTGTGGGGGGGTGTTTTAGATAATAGGGTGTTTCTAGTTGCAATTGTCACACCCTCAATGCCCTGTCCTTGATGATTCCATGATTAATAATTTGCCCTTCTATGCCCATCAATTGGGGAATGGCTAAACAAGTTGTGGCATATGAATGTAATGAAATACTATCGTGCTATAAGAAATGAGGAGCAGATGAACTTCATAATAACCTGGAGAGACTTATACAAATGTATGTTGAGTGAGGGGAGCAGAACCAGGAGAAATTCGCACACAATTAGACAGATGACCAACTTTGATAGACTGGATTCTTCTCAGCAATGCAAGGTTATAAGAAAACTCCAAAAGACTCATGAAGGAAAGAGATGTCTACATTCAGAGAAAGAACTGCAGAGTTGGAATGCAGATTTAAGCAAACTACCTGCTTTCTTTTTCTTCTTTGGTTTTGTTTCCTCTTTCCCATTGTTCATTCCATCAGTTATAACACTTCTTTACAACCTGACTAATGTCTAATTTGAAAGTATTTACAGATCCTATACTCGATTGCATGCCGCCACTGTGGAACTTAATCTTGTAAACTAAAAGTAAACAAACAAATTAATAAAGACAAAAAAAAGAAAAAAAAGAATTTGCCCTTCTAATTTCTTTCCAAAAAAAAAAAATTCAATAATCCCTGCATTTTTTTGTGTATATCCTCTATTTCCTTATCTATAAACATGTTGTATCTCCCCAGTAGATTGTAATCTCCTTGAGGGCAGAGACTGTCTCACTTTTGTATTTTTATCCCTGGTGCCTAACACCAAGTTGGCATTTAATAAATTCTGATTAATTGATTAATTTAATAAAATCTGATTGATTGCTACCAAGTATCACTATCTAGTAGCAAAATCAGTAGAGTGCAACTTGTGAAATTAACTTAAGATGAAAAAGAAGAGAGATATTTAGCTGAAACTATAAAACCAGACACTATGGGAAAAAAATCTGCTATGACATAGGAAGAACAATGTTTACAAAACTGTCCAGTGATTCACAGGAAGAGATAAACTGGGAAACGGTTTGGCAATTTGGGGAATAATACTTAAGAATTCGCCTATTACCAATTCATAGAGAGGTGATACAAAGAGCATAAGCACTTAAGAGTTATGAAACCCATGCTAAAATTACAGCTTTATCACTTACTAACTGTATGTCTATGGGCAAGTAACAATGTCAGTGTCACTTTACTGACTTCTATAATGGAGATAACACAAAATTTGTCCTTGCTACCTCATAGTGTATTTTGTAAACTGCAAAGCATGACATAAATATATTCCCAACTCCTAGCACTTTGCATTGTTGAATTGAATAAGCATGCCACCATGTATGTCTTCATCTAAGTCACTGATAATAATATTAAACAGCACAGATCCAAGGGTAGTTATTATTAGTAACACTGTACAAGGTAAATTAACTCGAGATTTTAATACAAAGTGGCAAATATGACAGCATAATAATTACTAAGTCTCAGGGAGACTGCATCAGTGGAAGAGTAAATCTTATTCAAAAGAAACAGTGATAGAAGGAACAGAGGAGTAGCACTGAGTGTTACAAATACCTATGCTACATTGCTAATGAACAGTCAAACAATGAAAATATTTTAATGAGACATATTAGAGAAAGAAACAGAACATTGTAGACATATACTACAAACTGCCCAAACAGAAAGAGGATACATATGATACATTCCTGATAGAGTCTCAAAAATGATAATCGATAATAATGACAGGAAACTTCAACCATCAATCAGTCAGCCAGACACTGCAGGATACAAATACAAAGAATGAAATCATCCTTAATCATGATGAGTTTACATTCTAATTGGGAAGGTAAGTACCTACAAACTATATACAACAAAATGTGAAGTTAACGGATAAAAATATATATATATAAACTAGTTTAAATATAAGGGAGTATGAGAAAGGAAATGCTAAGACTAGCAGAAGACGGTAAAGGAAGAAAGGGTTTCAGTGATGTAGAGGTAAGGAGTACATTCTAAACACAGTGAATGACTAATGCAAAAGCTCAGACTCCTATGCCAACGAAAGCAGAGAATTTGGTTGTTCTGGTTGTTTTGTTATTCTTAACTTGATAAACACTAATAAACAAAAATTTCCACATACAAAGAACAGAAAAATAAGGTGTATGGAGCCATTAGTCTCTATTATATATAGCTTATTTTTAAATATAAAGCAACATGTTGGTTTCAAAGCTGCCCTGCTTGTTTTTGTCTCTCTCTGAAATACCTTCTGCTCTGCTCTATTCATTTTTAAATGTAAAATTCTTCACTGATGCACTTTCCTTTTTTTCTCTTATTTTAAAAAATCATTATCATTAGCCCCTTGTCCCTCCAACTCACTCCTCCCCCCCATAAGCCCTTAATTGTAACATAGTGAAGCAAAACGGGTTTTCATACATTCTTATCTAGTGTTGAGACTGAGCCCATGGGGCTGTGGCAATTCACCCTTCCCTGTCCTGTTATCACCCATGCCATTTGTGTTAGAGTTCAGTTCCAGGAGAACCTGCTTCTACTGAGGAAATTAGTCTCCCTTTTTTTCATACTTTTCATATCATTAAATCCCCTATCCCAGAACCACAGGGGAAAATTGCTTAATACTTCTGTTATGACTGGGGACTGGGTCTCCCCAAAGGGGAGAATGAAAGACGTGCTCAGTGAACAATATGAATCTGGGTATGAGACAGGTAATTTAGTCCTGCATACAAAAAAGGAATGCTAAGCATAAAAGAATCCAAGTATGCATTAATAGAATTATTTGAAGAGAAGTCAATAACTTATAACAATGGTTATACTTTATTAGAAGGCTAATGTTTAACTTCATCTGACTATAGTTTGCATATCTGCTAATCAGGCATTTCATATTCCACCTAGGCTCCATACTATCACTCCACTGCCAACCTGACCTTCCTCTGAATTTTAAATTCAGCTGCTTCCACAGTCTTGTACCTGCTGTTGCCACATTCAAATACTCTGGTGGATACTGCCACCTCCAATTTGGTCTATTCCACTGCTAACATGTAGACCTCTGGACTTTTTGATTCCACCCAGGCAAGGAAATAGAAAGCAGAAAAGGATGATGGGGCCCAGGCACAAGCTGGCCCAGTTGAGTCCAAGCTCCATATGGTAGGGGAAGAACACAACCTACCAACCTTTTCTTCCTGCACGGCGGAATCAAAGCAGAGATATTGAACTAGACCCTATTTCTTATTTTAATAGACATGGCATCCTAATCTTGTCACTGGGCGGGGAAAAGACAAAGTATGCATTTGGTATTTGCCATATCATTCTGAAATGCCAAGTCCTTTCAGCGATGGGTCACCACACAGCTGGAAGAAGCCCCAAAACTTCCAGGTGGTTGACCACAACCACACGGGACAAAGCTGAGCTTGCTCCATGCCCATTACACTTAACTTGCTTTGCCAACAATTTCATCTTAGAAGGTAGGGGAAGTAACAGCAAACTGCTCCTCTAGTCTTAATCCTTGCGTAATTACATTGAACTATAAGCTTTTTATGGGCAGGGCCCAAATCTTATTTGTTTGTACATTATCTCCCTCATTAAATTGTAAGCTCCTTGAGAGCAGGGACTGTCACCTCTTTCTGTATCCAAGGCAATTAGCACATGTTTGACACATAATACATGCTTAAGAAACATTTGATTGATTGGTATACCCTTGAAGTCCCAATGCTGTGTGATGTACATAGGCTACAGACTAGACTTGTAATTTAATTGGTACTGAGGACACATAGATGAAGGAACTCTGTCTGCCTGCCACTTATAGTCTAAGAGAGCTGCCCAGAGCACTGAGGTGTTACAGTGACTTGCGAGGGTCAGACAGCTACAAGGTGTCATAGTACAGGTAGCACTTGAACCGAGGCCTTGCTGCTTTCAAGGCAAGAAATCACTTGGTGCACCATGTTACTACTTATATTGAGGGAGTTGGGTGGTTTAGTAGATACAGTGCTGCTCCTGGAGTCAGGAAGACCTGAGTTCTAATCCAACCTTAGACACTTGGTAGCTGTGTGAAGCTGGGTGAGTTGCTTAACCTCTGTTTGCCTTAAGCCATTGGAAAAAGAAATGATAAACCACTCCAGTATCTTTGCCAAGAAAATCCCATGGAATGAACAATCACCACTTATATTGCAGACAATAGGCGTTTAATTTTTGCTGAATGAATGAATGACCAATAAGGAAAAGCAACTGGTGAAGTGTAAGCGTAGGTAACATTGGGGAGAAAAATGACCTTGTCATCAAAGTTTACAATAGCCAAGGAGGCTATCACATCACATAAAATGTATTCTATACTTTAAGAATTCTTCAAGTTCAAATAAGTAAGTGATAATTTCATGGCCTATGTTAAGATAAGACTATTCAAGAGGGATTGCAGCTTTTCAAAAATGAAATTCCAATAAGAAAATCATGAATGACAGTAAAGAGGAAAGATTTTTTAAAGGAGGCAGCTAAATGTGTGGCTACCAGGCTCTGATAAAGGCCTCATTTCTAAACTGGAGAATGAAGAATGGAATAGAATGTATAAAAATACAAATCATTCCCCAATGGATAAATGATCAAAGGATATGAACTGGCAGCTTTCAGAGGAAGAAATTAAAGCTATCTATGGTAATATGAAAAAATTTATAAATCAAAATTGATTAGAAAAATACAAATCAAAATGACTCTGAGGTGTCACACCTATCAGATTGGCTAACATGACAAAACAGGAAAATGGCAAATGTTAGAGATGTGGGAAAATTGGAAGACATTGTTGGTGGAATTGCAAACTGGTCCAACTACTCTGTAGAGCAGTTTAGAACTATGCCCAAAGGGTGCATAACTATTGACCCAGAAATACCACTTCTAGGTCTATATCCCAAAGAGATCATAAAAATGGGGAAAGGACCCATATGTACAAAAATATTTACAGCAGCTCTTTTTGTGGTGGCCAAGAACTGGAAATTGAGGGGATGTCCATCAGTTGGGGAATGACTGAAATGACAAACAGGCAGACTTCAGAAAAACCTGGAAAGACTTGTATGAACTGATGCTGAGTGAAATGAGCAGAATCAGAATATTGTACATAGTAACAGCCACATTGTGTGTTGACTAACTTTGATAGACTTAGCTCTTTTCAGCAATACAATGATCTAAGACAACTCCAAAAGACTCACGAGGGAAAATACCATCCACATCCAGAGAAGAACTATAGGGTCTGAATGCAGATGGAAGCAGACTATTTGCTCTCACTTTCTTTTCTTGTTTTGTTGTTTCTTCTTTCTCATGGTTCCTCTCATTAGTTCTGAGTCTTCTTTATATCATGACTAATATGAAAATGTTTAATATGAAAGTATAAGTAGAGCCTATATCAGATTGCATGTTGTCTGGGGGGGGGGAGAGGGGGGTAGAAAATTCAAAACTCAAAATCTTATTGAAGTTAATGTTGAAAACTAAAAACAAATTAATTATTTATTTTAAAAAATGTGTGGCTACACAGTGACTTCTGATAAAATGTTAGCTCCTTAAGGGCAGAGATTGTGTCTCCAGCACATAGTAGGTGCTGCTTATTAACTGACAGCAAGCTCCTTGATGAGCTCAGAACTAAAAACATATAAAAGGAATAATAACAATAACTAATGTGCCTTAAGGTTTACAAAGCATTTCAGTATCAAGAAGGCAAAAAACCAGAATTAGCCTAAAGGTTATAAAAAAATTACAGAAAACAAGAACATTTTTTTAATGAGTTCAAAGCAAGACCCATAAAATTATATATCTATTGCTTCGGGCTAGATAGTATAATGTTAGTGGGCAATACAAAAAAGTAGGACATTCAACCAACCCATATTCTACCTTCTTTATCAAAGAAAATGATCGTGACTAGGATGGTTAAGTAGGAGGTAAAACACAAAATTGATAGAGACTTGTAGCAACAAGCACCCAAACATCCCCAGGGTGGCTGTCAACACAGGCTCTTAGATTTGCTTTTCCAAAGGAAAGCAACTCAAAATGGGTTAAAAAGCTATCGTTTACCTAGTTCAGGGGGAAAAGGTCAGCACACTGAACTTCAAAGTATACAGACAAAACTTACAAGACAGAGAAACAAACAGATCAAGCAGACAGGCTTCCAAACTGTCCAACACATCAATACCAAATCACAGTTACAAGAGAGGGAAGCATCAACATCTGGGTTTTCAAAGCCAGGGTCTCATCTGGTTAAATCACACAACACTTCTCAAAGTGAGCTCCAAAGCAAAGCCTCACTTCAGGGATTATATAGTCTTCTCCTGGGTCAGAGAATGTAACCACCCCCTTGACCCACTCTCCAATCACACAGCATCAAGGTGTGGGCATTCCTAAAAACCAAGCCTTCTGCCACAGGCTCCATGTGACCACATTCAGCCTATTAGGGGGCAGAGTATATTTTCAAATCAAGGAAGGTTCTCGGAGTCTCTTAAGGCAATCAAAGGGCCTAGGGGCAGGGAAGATCTTTACATTTGCATTTCCATTACAAGACTTAGGTGTTTTCATACTAACTTTGAGTTTGAGCCCAGGTAAAAGACACTCCAAGGTATTAAAAAATCTTGGAGATCTAATACATGAATTATAGTAAGCTTTTAGAAGCTGTGGATAATGGGATCAGTTCCAGATGGCTAAATATTTATCAAAGTTGTCCTGATTTTCTTAATTGGGGAAAGGTGGATTCTGTAAACTGTAGACCAATTAGGCTTGATGTCAACTCCTTCTAAAATTCTAAAAAAATAAAACAAAATTACACACATAAGCACATGTGTATACGTATAACCATGTCTACACATGTGTATATATACACACAGTATATACATGTTGACATATGTCATATATGCATGTACACTCACATAAAGACACTGGATGCAGACCAATTACCAGTAATTCTGTGCCTGAAGAAAATTCATTTGAATAATGTTTGGCTGGGTGGTGATGGGGATTATGCCCTAATTGGCAGCAGTCATACTAGAAGAAAGGGCAACCAGTCTCCCAGACTGATTATGGTTCATAACTTTGAAATACAGATGACAAACTTGGGTCCCCAACCTTCAGGAGGTAAGTAACATGGCGGTGGTGTATAAAGCTATGCCCCACTAGGGGGGGCACAAGAGAAATGAGATACTCAAGGGCAGAGGTCTAGGACCAAGCCAGGTAGTGAGGATAGTTCTACTGTTCAGAGGGCCTAGAGGTATGGTGGTGGGCTACAAAATGGCATGGGGTATATGAGGAAAGGGAAGAAGGTCAGTTTGGTTGGATCTCAGAGTGTAGGAGGGAGAGTAACTTCAATGAGGTGTACAAGTAGGTTGGAGTCATAGTATACTGGTCTCTATTTTGTCAAAAAGACAATAGGAAGCCTCTGGGCTTAAGGAACATTACATTGGTCCCAATGAGAAAGGCGAATTGGAGAAATGAGAGATCTGAGGCAGGGAGACCAATTTGCAGGCTGCTGCAAAATCTGTGAGGCAGATGATGAGAGCCCTGAACTAAAATGGTAGTGGTGTGAGTGGAAAGCAGGGGTCAAAAACCAGACAGCATTTGCTAGAGGGAATATGTGGCTATTCTGGTAAAAGTACATCAAAGCATCCAAATTTGTAGTTTAAGCAATTGCCACCAGATGGAACATAGTGCCAGGATTATGGACTCAATCAAAACAGGTGTCACGCAAGAAAATACGGTCCATTTCTCCCACTCAATTCAGGTAAGAAGATTTAAAGATGGAAGAGACCTCAGAGATCTTCTGATCCAACCCAGGGCTGCATGAATGAGGAAACTGTCACAAAAGGGAAATAATGCACCCCTTATCATATAGGTAATAATGTAGTAGAGCCTGAAAATATTCTCTATCATTTTGTTTATTTTGGTTTCAGACTCATGATTCCAGTGGTGCAGAGAACCCTTTCTACCAATGCAGCCCAGGATCATCTCTGCAACTCAGCTTTAGAGAACTGCCAAGAGCACAAGGAGGCTGACTTCTCCAGGGTCATATTGTCAGTATGCTTCATCAGAGGAGGAATTTAAAGCCAAGTACTTCAGACTGAGGGCAGCTAGGTGGCACAGTGGCCCTGGAGTCAGGAGGACCCGAATACAAATGTAACCTCAGACACTTACTAGCCATGTGACCCTGGACAAGTCACTTAACCCTGTTTGCCTCAGTTTCCTCATTTGTAAAATAAGCTGGAGAAGAAAATGGCAAACCACTCCATTATCTTTGACAAGAAAACCCAAAATGGGGTCACAGAATCGCACGTGCCTGAAAATGACTCAACAACAAAATTCTGACTTGAGGCCAGCTATCTACTACAGCCATATTGTCTCTTCTATATAAAAATATATTTTAAAAATTAAACAAAAGAAAACAATAATAAAAATACTAGCAGAAGGACTAAGGCAAGTAGGAAATAGACTTGTTGAAAGGCCAGGTCACTCACAGTGACCTCCTAGATTCAGTCATTCAACAGTTGTATACCCATTTCTTGTCTCAACACTATGCTAGCTTACAACCTAGTAATATCTTTTACTTGTGCTACATTTTTACTTTGTGAATTGTCCTGTTTGGCCTCAAGGTGGCAAGAACACACAAGATGGTGTCTAAACTGCATGATAAAGGAAGATTTAACTTAGTGTGTTTGAATTACAAAAATCTACCTCCTCCCTACTGAAAACAAAACCAACAATAAAAGCTCTGTACCAAATATGTACCGTTAAGAAAACAAAAAACCCCCACAGGTGCCATGTCCAAAAATTAGAGGTCTTATTCTGCAACTAGAGTCTATGGCCTCTCTATCAGAAGGTGGGAAGCAAAACACATGTAGGAAAACCTGGTCCAGGCTTACAAGAACTGGGGGAATGGGAGATATACAGAGTAGGGTCAGGAACACAGGAGAGGGTAGAATGGATCCCAGTGTATCCATAGAGGACCTTTTCTTTAAAAACAAACAAAAAAAAGGATCAGCTGGAGACAGCACCATTTCCTGATGGGTAGGTGGTTAGGCTTTCCTTCTCACAAACACACATGCACTCAGTCATGCAGCTGTAAGCACAGACCTTCCCACATGTACACAAGGATATATTTCATTATGTACCTCACCAGAAATAATTCTAGCTTCCAACACTTGGTGAGCTAAGCATTTCTCACACTGCATTTTTATCTGATAGGTTTTATATTAAATGAAAGGGCAGATTAATAAAGTTTTTCAGGATACCACAGTACCTCCAGGGCAGATGAAACTGGTACATTTAAAATTTGGAAAACATTCATTTAAACTTCTGAAATCATGGTCAGCAACTAAGATGAAACAAAATTATATTTTCCAAATACAAACCTGTTTACCAAAGTTAACACAAAAGAATTTTCAGATGTTCTAAGAAAAAAAGAATGTTGCTTTTTAATACTTCTATAATTCATAACATGTTGAGAAAGGCAACATGATAGGGTGGTCAGTGAGCTAGAAAAACCTTGGTTCAAATCCTGCCTCTAACACATCCTGGCTGGGTGACCCAAGACCCAGCACAATACCTAGCAAACAATAAGTGCTTAATGTTTGTCCAATTGAATTGACCCTGGGCAAGTGACTCTACCTCTTGTGCCCTAGAAATTCTCTGAAACTGTAAGTTGTATAACAGATGTGTATTAGAAGTTTTCTACATTGATAAAATCACAATTCTTAATTAAAAAAAAAAGTAAAATGGACATTTGAAGGTGAAAGTCCCCTTTTACCCTTCTAAGCTTCTGTCTCATCAACTATAAAATGGAGTTAATATTACCCAGGTCCCAACCTCAAAATCCCCATGAGGTACAAACAATATATGGAAAATGCTTTATTAGCCTTAAAATACTATCTCAAGATCATCTACTGCTAAACCTAAAATCAGAATGGTTTCCAACCATCACTTCTATTCAAAGAGAACTTCTCCTCCCCCACAATGAAAGAGAAGGAAAATAAGATCATTTATGCAACACTTTAAAAGTTTGTGAAAATCCTTTCCAATCTTGTCTCATTTGATCCCCACAACAACCCTGTGAGGGAGGTGCAATTATTATCCACATTTTACAGATGAGGAAACTGAAGCAGAGAACTATTGATTTGCATGTGAACCCAGATCTTCCTGACTCCAGGCCCAGTGTTCTAGTCACTGGTGGAAGACAAAGGATAATTCTGCTATTCCTATAATCTTGTAACTGGAAATATGCCTTGAATATACCATTACAATATACATAAAAGGATGTCCAGGCAGTGGGGCTCAGAGATTCACCTTGCCCTAATGGCAAAGTCGAAGGGAGTATGGGAGAAGACATGGAAGAGCAGATTGGATGAGGGGATATCTAGTGGGACTGCTATTCTGGGGTGGTGGGTAGGGAAAAAATGGGGGAAAAATGTAACTCATAATCTGGTGGAAATGAATGATGTAAACCAGAAGTTAATAAAGCATCTATTAAAAAAAAAACAATATACATAAAAGTCTCAGTTCAAAGACATTCACGCCACTATTATATATGAGAAAGCTAATGAAAATGATTCTCATCCCCACTGCACATCCCAGTTTGAACGCAACTGTTCCTCTGAAATTTGGACATGGAACTTTAAGGGGACAGCTGACAGCTCCTGATTTCCATTACTGAGGTCTGGATCAGTTTCCAACAACTGGGGCTGTCACCAAACTGGATAACTAGCAAGGACTCAGGAGAATAGATTTGTAGCAGAAATCACCCCTTTTGTACTGGCTTAGTATAAAGGAGAATGATAGTGTTTTTGTCCCTTTTTTGGGACTTCTCCATTTCTTCAAAGGACAGGCCAGAGTACAAGAAAGTAGAACTATGTTGGGGAAAAGGGAGGAAGGAAGAGTGTATGTGCAGTCTTTTCCCTTCAGGTAGCTCTTAATGTATATCTTGGAATAGAGACACATAGGAGTTATATGTGCTTGTCCATAGCTTTCTTTTTTAAAAGTTTACATTTTCCCAATTAAGCATTTATTTTCTCTCCAACCTTCTTCTCTTCAATGGAACAAAAAAGAAAAAAGGGTTTTAAAGGCTAATTTGCCCTGACTCTGGTAAGTAGGTAAGGAGAAAGGAGAAAAAGAGTTAGCAGTAGTACAGCTACCTTTCACAAACTGGTGTCAACAAAGATGCTACTGTGACCTGGACTGGGTGCTCCTGCCATACCCCTAGTGGAGCCACTAGATTATTCACTGAGTCTTACATTCCCTCTGTGGTTTCAGGTGATGCCCATTTCATTATGCCACTGTTATTGCCCTACATAGACAGAATTTCTACAGGAGTGAAAATTGTGTCCAATTATAGAATGTGAAACATGTTCACTGAACCTATGACACACAGGTTCATCACAGACCTGGTGATGCAGCATATGGCCAGATCTTGAGGGTCCTTTGTTTATATAGCCACGACTCTTGAGATTCCTAGTAGAACACATTTATACACACATCCACATCCACAGGAACCCAGATACCAACAATAAAGCTAATGTAGAAGTAGATGATGCTTCAGTAGGACTTTGAAATATAGAATGGAGCATTACTTCATGGGTCAAAATTCATTCTATCATATCCTTCCAGAATTTTATTGGTTAAAAATATCTCCTTGCTGGGTGGCTAGGTGGCACAGTGAGTAGAGCGTCGGCCCTGGAGTCAGAAGGACCTGGGCTCGGATCTGGCCTCAGACACTTAACACACACAAACAAAAACCTAGCCGTGTGACCTTGGGCAAGTTACTTAACCCAAACTGCCCTCCAAAAAAGCAAAAAAAAAAAAAAAAAGTCTCCTTGCTGTCCCAGTGGTACCTCAAGCTCAGTTTATGAAAAACAGAACTTTAACGTCCTTCTCCCAAAATGTGCACCTTGTGATTTCCCAAACTCAACAGTGCGAGCATTCACTCAGCCAGCTGTGCTCTAAAACTCAGTGCTTGCTCTCCATCTCCTCTACATTCAGCTGCCAAAGCCTATCCGCTGTCTCTTAGCTGCTTTTTGAACTCATCATCTTCCTATTCTTGCCACCATCTAATTATAGACCCTCATTCCAACTTGCCTGGTACAGACAGCACAATAGCCTCCTATCTATTGCCCTCCCATTTATCATTTTTTTTTAAAGTATTGGTGTCCCTTAGACTAAAAATACCTTCTTTTGTCCCTCTCTTTTGTACCTGGCTGTATCTCAACCCTCTACTAAATTAAAAATTACAAAAAGGCTGGGATTTTAAATTTTGCATGTTCTCTGCCATCATGCCCAATGTTCTGCATATAGTAAGGACTTAAATTTTTTTATTCAAATATTCCACTAGCAAAGTCTTTGAAAATTGTCACCATCAACCTCCACTGAAGCATTGGAGTAGGCCTCCACAAAGCGTTTTGTACAAAAATGATTAGTAAGTAGTTGTTGAATTGTCTCATGTTTGCCTTATGTGGCAAACTGAGGCTTGGAAAATAAGAGACAAGCTATTTTATGAAAAAGGTATGAGGATATCAAAAACTATGCCCCATTTCAAATTTCCCTTTTCATATATTTTCAAAGATGAGGTTGTTTATTTTATGGCCAAGGATGTGGTAATTAGGGGATGGTGGTCTGTTTATAAGCTGAAAAGGCATGATAATACAGCAATTACTGATATTTTTTACCCAGAATCACAAAAGATAAGCCCTAGGCAAGATCCGTTTGTGAAACAGGAGAGAAAAACCTACTTAGACCAGTCGCTGGATCAAGACTGTTCTAGTAAAACGGGTGGGCAGTTTCAACAATTTGACCTGTGCTTGAAGAACTTCCAAATCCAGAACCAATAAGAAATAATAACTAACATTTGTACAGCACCTTAAAAGTTTTCGAAGCACTTGACACATTATCTGATTTGATAATCAGCTGAGATGGTGGGTGCTCTATCAAAGCTGGACTAAACTGGTTTTTGATGAAACACTTTTCAGCAAGGCACTGCTCCACTACTGCATTTAATTATCTCCCTGAAGTGGGAATGACAACTGGTGCTGTGTGGGCTTCAGAGTGTCATGTAAGCCTACAAACCATTCCTGGAAATGATGCCTTTAAAGACCATGAGATTGTTTGTATGTGTGATATCAAGAAGAACCACCAAACCATCTATAATATAGTACAAGATCCAGAAGAACACATGAATTCTGTTATCTAGTATCTTAAAACTTAACTGGAGAAATGGTCTAAAACGGCACCTTTGTCATAGTAGCTAGTATGTAGGGCAAAGGTAACCAATCCCATAAGTGCATTCTTGAGGCTTAACTGAAATTTCAAGTTACAAAGCCAGATGCTTGGCACAAGACTGGTGAGACTGAAGTCGAAAAACTTGCAAAGACTTACATAAACTGATGCTGAGTGATGTGAACAAAACCAGATCATACACAGTAACCAACATTGTGCAATGATCAACTATGACAGACTTGGCTTTTCTCAGCAACACAATGATCTTTGACGATTCCAAATGACTCAAGATGGATGTGTACATCCAGAGAAAGAACTATTGAGTCTGAATGCAGATTCAAAGCAAACTATTTTCACCTTTTGTTTTTTCATGCATTTTTCCTTTTGTTGTTTCTTCTTTCACAACACGCCTAACATGGAAATGTGTTTAACATAACTGCACATGTATAATTGCTTGTCATCTTGTGGAGGGAGAAAAATTCAGAACACAAAACTCTACAAAAAATGAATACTGGCAACTATCTTTACATGTAACTGGAAAAGAATATATATATATATATATATATATATATATATATATATATATATTTTTTTTTTTTTTTTTGCTTTTTAGAGGGCAATTGGTGTTAAGTAACTTGCCCAAGGTCTCACGACTAGGTTTTTGTTTCTGTGTGTTAAGTGTTTGAGGCCGAATCCGAACTCAGGTCCTTCTGACTCCAGGGCCGGCGCTCTATTCACTGTGCCACCTAGCCGCCCCTGGAAAAGAATACTATTTACAAAAAAAGGAAAAATACTGAGTGATATAACCCTCTTAGATAGTTAGGCAAGTATTGTGGAAAAAAGCTGAGATTAAGGGTTTGTCCATAGTCAGAGAGGCAAAGCTCAGTGGAAGGGCTAGGACTCCATCCTCCATCCTATATGTATTCCAAATGCATTATTTTTTCTACTACATTGTATCTCCTTCCTTCCCCCACCACCCTGCAGCTGATTTAGGCTTATGCCTAGATAACATGTTGCAAAAAAGCACTACAGAACGCAAAAATAAAACATACAATGGCACACCCAAAAACAAGACGAATAAAAAAGTTTAAAAGACAGAAAATATAACACTGAACGTCTGCACAAGTAAGGGCAAATAAGCACTGAACTTATTTCAGGGCTTTTCAGTGGCTAAAGTAAAAAAAAAACAAAAACAAAAACGTAATTCTCACTAGATTTAGCATTACGAAACCTGGGCTGGCTTTCAGCCAAGTTGAATAGATATTACCTTTTCTATAGTTTTGACAAAAATGAAATACTTATTCAATAAACATTAAGAGCCACTAAATAACAGCTAGTATCCACATGGCACTTGTTTTACTCTTATCCTCACAATAGCACTATTTCACTTCATAGATGAATAAACTGAGATAAACAAGTCAGGTGACTTAGCCAGGGTAACACAGCTAGAGTAAGCATCTGCAGCTAGATTTTAACACAAATCTCCCTAATTTCAGGGTTGGGTTCTATTCTCTGCGCCAACATTGGGGAATACAAAAATGAAGAGTGCTGTTCAGTCATTTTTCAGTCACATCTGACTCTTTGTGATCCCATTTGGGGTTTTCTTTGAAAAAATACTAGAGGCCTGACATTTCCTTCTCCAGTTTATTTTCCAGATGAGGAAACTAAAGCAAACAGGGTTAAGTGATTTGCCTGGTCATTAAGTGTCTGAGGCTGGATTGGTTCTCATATTCCTGACTCCAGACCTGGTACTCTATCCACTCTGCCACCTAGCTGTCACAAGGAAAAGGGAGCAGTGAACTGCTGAAAGTGCAATGGTAGTATTGCCCAGCAGCAGTGAGTCCTGTGGTACAAAAACCTGTAGCAAGGGGTGGCCAGGTGGTGCATTGAATAGAGCACCGGCCCTGGAGTCAGGAGGACCCAAGTTCAAATCCAGCCTCAGACACTTAACACAAAAAAACTACCTGTGTGACCTTGGGCAAGTCACTTAACCCCAATTGCCCTCCAAAAAGCAAATAAATAAAAACCTGCAGCAGACTAGTCAGAACCGATGCATGATTTTCTCCACCTTCAATCAGCTGTACACTAAGTGGCAGATTATGGGAGTGATTCAAGGCTGAGGCTTAGCAGGGGCAAACTGCAAAATGAAAGAGCAGAAGACTCAAAAGAAGCATAAAGCCAAACTTGGTCAAGATGAGAAAGGATGAAGTATTGCAGGGGAGATAGCCTGGGAGAGAGAGTCAAGCCAACTGGAAGTCAGTGTGTACAAAGGGCTTGGTAGGGGAAGAAGAGGTGGAAAGCCAATAGATTATGGCTAATTATGGGATCTGGAGTTCTTATCATGAAGATGTTAATTTGTGGGTGATGGCAAGATCCAGGATATGACTATCTCTGTGTGTGGCTGAGGTGGAGTAGGTCATCGAAAGTAAGGTCAAGAAACTGAGGGGTTGGGGAATTTGAGGAGAAACACATATGCTGAAATTCCTTAATTTAAGGTTAGGAATTGGGGAGCAGAAAAAAATTGTGAGCTGTCTACCAATGTCACTGAGAAGACTGAGGTGAGGAGGATTCTGATAAATCTGCAAGGTTACCGAGCAATGAATGACAGGGAAGAGAACCTGCAAGCGGCCACAGAAAGCAAGGAATAATCCAATTCAAATGCCAAACTGAGAATTTAAGATGTAGCCAGTACTGGAAAAGATGGCTAAAAGGCTATTATCCAGCAGGTACCAAGTTTCTGTAATGTAGCTATGTTGTCAAGTATGCAGCTTTTGAAGAAGTACCACGCTAAGCACTAGAGGTACAAAAAAGAGAAAGTCATTCCAGTGTGTACATTTTAGAATTGAAGCCCTACCCAGCTGAGTATTGTCATAAATCTATGCTTTGGGTAACATATATATTTATTATTAATTTAAATAAACACATGATTTATTGGACAAATGAAAGGCAGGCTGTAACTTTTGAAAGCTTGAGTAGCTGGCACGCTTTGATTACTGCAGCTGAAAAACTTGAGGCAAGCCAGTGCTAAGAATTTCTAAACACAGATCACTGCTCAGAAGTCTGATTACTGAGCCCATACTCGGGTTTAACTGGGTAGTAACCAGCTCCTTTGTGCTCCACAAGCATAGCCTCTAGCAGGGTCACCAGCCCATCAGGGAGTGTTTAAGTGATGAACATACCCCGAGAAATGTCTATACTAGGAATTACACAAAAAACCAACTATGTGAAGTTCAGTCATGGGACTTATCCATCATCCCAATACAGGATTGAGAAAGGAAAAACCCAACTGACCTAGTTTCTCATACCCTGCTCTCCTTTATCTTAAGTTGCCAGCAGTTGCTGCCCTGGAGATATAAACACCCGCTCCCCCCCCCTTAGACAGCATTCAAAGTTAGCAAAATGGGTACTCTTCTCTGGCCAAAATGTTTTTACTACCTTTCCAAGGTCTCAGGCACAATTATTTAATTGTCCTAGTTAGCTGCATGTATATGGTGGCAAGAAAGAACAGGAGCCTTAGGGCATGTAAAGTGAGCACTGCTGTATAAAGCCCTAAGCAAAGGTTTTTGTGGCTGCATTGCTAATCAATTAGAAAAACCTAGGTCAACCTATGGTGGAAAGTAAGGGAACATGGTAGTAATATAACCAGTAGTGTACCTATTTCCAATATGCTGCAGTAAAAAGAGAACCTGAATAGTCAGGTGGCCCACTGCCTTAAAATTGAGGTAATATACTCTCATAGGGGCTGTTGGAAGCAAATAAGCCAAACTCAAACCTCAGAAAATTATAGCTATTTCTAAACATTGGAACGTTTCTAAGGTACCTTTCCAGCTTCTAAGAACTGGGTATTAATTACAAAATTGTACTTAGATGTATTTTAAAATTTTGTTTCATAAGCTTTGAACATAACCCTAATATAACATTCTATTGAACAGAAAGTCATGTTCACCCCAGGCTTTCATGTACCCAAATCATTCCAAGATGTCTTCTCAGACTGAAACATCTTGAAATTGAGACACTCCATTTCCTGACCTCCACCATCTTTTTTTTTTTGGGGGGGGGGTAGGGAAATTGGGGTTAAGTGACTTGCCCAAGGTCATATGGCTAGCTGCGTTGTATCTGAGGTCGAATTCGAACTCAGGTCCTCCTGACTCCAGGGCCTGATTCACTGCACCACCTAGCTGCACCTCCACCATCATTTTAAGTTATTTTATTTATGACATCTATTCCCTTAGATTCAAACTAAAGAGCTAGTAAGGCCATCAAGTACCCCCTCACATTTTAGGTGTTCTTTTGCTCCATACTTAGCAGCCTAATTCCAACAGTTTTCTTAACCCAGAAGAAATCACCAGGTATTCCCTCAAGTAACTCTTGATCCTAATGGCATTAACAATCTTTGCCAGGATTGATATTTTGCACTGACACATCTCAGCCAACTGTGGAATTTTCTACTAATTAAAATCAAGAGTAAATGCTTCCATACAACATTGAGCACATTTTGGAATTTAAGAGGAGATTCCTTCAGTCTCTCAAAAGTCAAAGGGTCTTCCCCCCACCCAAGTACTGTTATAATTTGCATTTAAAACTCACTGCATTCATATATGATTGTGTCTAAAATGGACCCTTTGCTCAGTTAACTATGATCATCTTTACCTCAAATTTTTGGATCCTAAGCAATATAAACATGTTTGTCTTTGAAAAATGTTAATTTTTGCTTTTTAAAAGGTTGTATTACTAATTTTGATACCATTAACCAGACCCTATCATCAAATATCTATCATTCAGAATTAAAATTTATTCAAAGATGAAACTTTTGAGATTTTCCCTTTAGGTGCCTTCTGGTTATTAACTCCGGAAGTTTTGTCTTCCTAGCAACATCTGAGAAAAGTAGTATAGCATGGTAAATAAAGGGTTGTCTTTGAATCAGAATTACTTAAATCCTTTTTCTATATATGGCATCATAACCCTGGTTAAGACATTTGATCTCACTGCAGCAAGCAATTTTGGCACTGTTATTATAGAGAATCATCAATTTGCCTTAGTAGTTGGTCACACCAGAATTAAGTAACAGCAGTTAAATCTAGGTTGTGGAGTCAAAACATACTGATCTTTTTTATGACAGTTCTACTAAAAGATCCTTAGGTTCTTACTACTTATATAAACTGAAATGCAAATTATTAACAGCAAGAAACTGTAAATCGGACAAAAGCTTTACATCATCACAAGAGTCCTGTAATTAAGAGCTGGCATGTTCCCTTCCAGTCATACATCTAATATAAAGAAGATCTATTAACACCTTCATTCTTCACTGAGATCTGCAGGGTGTAATCAAAGCCCCATAGTTAATGAATAATTGAAAAAATGTCACTTAGCTGGCTTTGGGGTGTTGTAGTCCTTGGGCTATAAACACAACTAGGCTTTAATCCTTGACTCATATACTAAGATAATTTGCATACAAACCTATACCGTCAATAATAGAGCAAAACAATTAGAATGCATGAGAGACAATCAGAAAAGACTAAACTGATACATTCTAGAAATGAATTATGCCATTTCAGCCAATTCTCCAATTTAATTAGAAAGATACATAAATGTTTGAGTCATAAAACTCAAATACTTACTATTCACAACAGAGAAAAACCTTATCACCACATTTTCTGAGTTTAAAAAAAAAACGTTTTAAAACATCTTAACATAGACACTTAAATGAACCAAAAAAAGAAAAAAGGGAAGAAAAAAACCTTCAGGGTTTGGTAATTTTCATTTAACGTCTTAACAAAAATCTCATCTACAACGCTGACAACCAAGTCATCATTTAGTTTGTTTTGGGACTTGGTGGTCACACTAAAACTTTTACTCTTTTTGGAGGGGAAGGCAGGGCAGTTGGGGGACTTGCCCAAGGTCACAGGGCTACTAAGTGTTAAGTGGCTGAGGCCACATTTGAACTCGGGTCCTCCTGACTCCAGGGCCAGTGTTCTATTCACTGTGCCAGATAGATACCCCAACTTTAACTCCTTTTTCTTTTTTCCTACTTTAATGTGGTCATATGTAACTCTCTTTCCACACGATAGCTCTTAATATTAGAACACAGCATGGAGGCAGCTAGGTGGCACAGTGAATAGAGCACTGGCTCTGGAGTCAAGAGAACCTGAGTTCAAATCTGACCTCAGATACTTGACACACTTACTAGCTGTGTAACCTTGGGCAAGTTACTTAACCCCAACTGCCCTGCCTTCCCCCCCCCTCCAAAAGAAAAATAATACAACACAGCTAGCTATATCACCCAAGGCCTTTCTTCTCCAGGCAAAACCTCCCCAATTCCTTCAACTAATCACTCTATGACATAACTCTGACTCTTTTTAACATCTGACTGCAAAGACATTTTGAGTTCCTTTAGTCCAACCCGACCCCTCCCACCACCATTTGAGCAATGAGAAACACCAAAGACCACGCCAAAGAGGTTCCTTGCCCAGCCATAAAGGTAAAAATGAGAAAATTGAGAATCAAAGCCAGAAATCTTGCACAGCACCAACCCGCTTCCATAATGTCTAGCCATCCAAATTTCATCCACTTTGTACTTGCTTTTTTGTCTTTTTAACAAAAATATTTATCCTTAACTAAATTTTATTTAATCAAATGGCCTATATTTTTTTTTTGCTTCAGTTATCCAGAATGTTAGCAATCCCCATCTTCAGTGTTCACCAGAAATACTGCTAAGCACACCATCTATGCTTTTAAGAGTAACTTCAATTTCAAATAGGGAATAGTAGCAGTGAAGTCATGTGCATCATTAACAGTCCCTGATTGAAACCCTAAGAAAACTCAGAATACTTACAATTTGATGTTTTGTTTTGCCCCCAAACAAAAAAGCAACACAGACAAAAGAAGTAAATCCATCTCATTTAATCATTGTACACACGCTTCTGTAAGTGTTAGATACATATACAAAGGTCTGAGTCCCAAATTAGGAATTCTAAATTTTCATTAATTTTGTAATTTGGTTGCTGGCCATGGCAACCATTACATGCATTTAAAGACATATACTTACCACATTTGCACTTTCTGTAATACTTATCTAGGAAAGGACACAGTGCTTTTCAAGTTTTATTTCACTGCAAATCTTACAGATACCAACCAAAGAGCCAGGCTGTGTTCATTTAGTGCCAGTTCCAGGAGACATTATAATCCCAACACATTCAGAAAATGCTCATTTTCTGAGAGTTTGTACAACCACCATTTCTGTGTACCAAAAATTTCAAAGCAACATTTCTGTCAAGGGTTCACAAAAATCACAGCAGGGAATTCATGAGAGAAAAGCACCTTTTAGCAAATGCTGGCAATTAACCAGGCTGTAAAAGCTTAAAAAAAAAATCAATTTTGCTACACTGTGTAGAAACAAGGAACAGAAGGTAGCACAATTATATTGATATATACTCAAGAGGCTAGTTACACCAACAAGAATCAGGCAAAAATTCGTAAAAACCTACTTTTGTGCAGAATTAATATTATAAAGAAATAATCTATGTGCAATGTTCATGCCTAAGAGAATGTCAGAAAGTAAACTTTTTAAGTGACTTTATTTAAATAAGCCCTTTCAAAACCCTATCTAAATGCTTTTTGAAATGTCTCAACATTCACTTGAAAATGAACTAGTCAATAAATTGTTATTTCTATTCTATTACCTGAAAAAGGTAGGATCCAATCATCAGATAACTGATTGACAAAGCTTAATAGCCTCAATATCTTAAAGCCCTGTGTAGAAAATGCTAATTTTCTTCAGAATGAAATATTTTGGATTTCTTCTTAATCTAACACTTTCAAAAGAATAGTGGGTAAATGTTAAGCCATGCAACATCACCTTCTTAATGCTCCTGGCTTTACGTAAATCCTAGAAGGCTATTTGGAACTCTGCTTAAAACTACAAGCAGGTGGTGCCTTAAGTTAGTTCATTTTTTAAAAAAAATGTACAACTTGAGATAAAAGTGTAAAATGGTACTCACCAGGAAGCCAGCTTGTATAGAGATAGTTTTAAGGAAAACCCAATCTCCACTGTATCTACTCCATTTCTTAAATACAGTTTAAACTGTGAAAGGCAGGGAACCTTTGCCCTCAGGTAATTTTGTGTAAGAAACAACAGTAAGTGATCTTATTAAAAAAAAAACACATTACCAGCAGATAAGCCTAGATTTATTTTTTTAACCAAATAAGACTTGTCTATGAAATCATGAAAAGGCAACTGTTTTCCAATAGTTATGACTCCCATTTAACAGGAGCACAAGACTAGGTAAATATCTACTTTAAAATGTAAGTATTCCCAATTTCTATAGGGGAAAAATCTTAAGTTTAAAAATGTTAAAAAGGTAGCTTCCAGATAAAGTCCTATGGGTCTTTGTACTCCCCCTCCCAACCTCCCCCCCAAAATTTCCTACAGTAATGACAGTAAAAAGACATTTTAATCAAAGCTCAAGACTGAGGAAGGGAGGGGAATTTAAGAATAAATGCTTTGTAAAATTCCCCCCCATTTAAAGATCCACATTGATATAGCTTATCTATGTTGTTTTAAGATTCATTTCTTCATACCACTCCCAACTCCCAGAATAAGTCACACACACTCTTCTTTAAGAACCAAAATTTAGCAATACTTTAAGGAGAAAAAACTGAACATGGTTAGCATCATTTCAAGCCCTTGGTAGAATAAAAAAACTCAATGTTAAAATATATACATGTATTACTTCCCACCCATAAGTTATCACACTCGCAGCATCTGCCTGAATTTCCTGATGGAGTTTTTGCATTAACTTAGATGTTAACAAATGAGGTTTTATGCTGTTCTTAGTACAAAGGTAAAAGTACCTAAAAGTCGAACAGTAACATAAAATTGAGGTATATTTTAATTGTAAAATAAGCAAAAAGTTAATGCTTGTTTGTAGCAAAACTAAGACATCTATAGCCAAAATGTACACTATTTTAACGTTTTCTATCTTATGCCTGTACAACCACTTGGAGTTCCTAATCTGTAGAGAGTCAACATTTTTTTCAAGACTTCAAGCCACACTGTGAAAGTGGTATCTTAAACAAAGGGAGAATGCAAGAAAGGTTGTAGAGAGGCTCCAACAACAGATGAATCCAAGCTCTGGTTTCCAGTACTTGAGCCTTGGCCAAACAAAACTATTACTGCCTTTTCCTTTCATGGAGAGCATGTCTATTTTGGGTCAACCACAAAGAGCCAGATTATAACTTGACCTAAAATCCGAGGATCTAGAACTGCTTTTGCCCCCAAGTGTGTGCTTTTACATGTCCAAAGCAGCCAATATTAGATGTAGTCATATTTCTTTAACTAGAAGGCTTTTTTTCCTTGTGTGGTTATATGGATATGTTGAAAACAAAATTTCAAATAGGAACATCAGGTACTTACAGATTAAACTAACCTGTACTGGCAGTGCTGTGGGATTTTTCTTCTCTACCAGTAAGTAGCAAATGCTGAAATTCTGCTGCTAGTTAACAAAAACACAAATTGTATTAAACTGAGGAGTTCAAATCCATAGTTATAAAGTCAATGTGCATTAAATTTCCTCAGAGCCTGCTATTTAAACATTAGTTATTTTTCTAAATGCCACAAAATTACTTTACAGGGCTATTAAATTTGGTGTGATCTGATCTGAATGATGAAATGATTTCTCCTGATCAATGACATATAATTTGCATGTTCTGGTATTTTGACTTCGGAAAGTTATAAAGCAAATTGCTTCTAAAGGAGCAGAATCTCAAGACAGAGGATAACTTCTAAATTAAAGAAAATTCTACACCACAGATGAGATTTCTTTTCAACTGTCAAAACTTAAGATGACAGAACTTAGCGATTTCTATTATTTTTTATTTCAATTAAAAATAAGATTTGCTATATAATTTTGGGTAGAGGTCTTTTCTATGAAAAACGGAAAAATCTCTATTTTTCCCCTATATTTTTTTTACCCTTGCCCACTTTAGTTATTAAGTAGTCTTATTAGTCTGTGATGACAGTGAGTGATGATTGTTACTTCCTCCATGTCTTGATACTGAAACTCTTCCCTTCTAGTTTAAGTGTTAAATTGTGTATGAAGCAAATTAAGGAAAATTTATGTTAAGATGAAAATAATTTTCCCAATACAACAAAAAATTATTTCATTACTTTGGAGGACACAAAACCAAATGCAAAATATGAGTAGGAACTTTTCCCTATATGAAAATGTCTTGCTAATATTGGGCCAGTATAGAATATCGCCATTTTTTAAAGAACTTCTTAAGTAGGTTGCAGAAAGTAGTCTATCTTTGCCCCCACCTATATGATTTAAAATCAAGACACAGAGGATCTGTCCAAAACAATAAAGGTTTGTTAGGGTTAAGGAAAGATCACCATGATTCTTTATTTTGTCCAAACTGGACAGCACAGAACTCTCAAAACCCTTCCATAATTTTAACAAAATTTCAACAATGAAAGGCAAATCTTTGGGGGCTTCTTTTCACTTTAGTGGTGAAAATCCGAATATGTTAGTGATACTAGAAGAAGAGAACAAATGCCAAAATGATCTGCCAGTTTACTCATGTGGCAAAACTGTATTTTGCCAAATGTTGTTTCCTACGCCTTATAACTACATAATCTATAAATAGCAATTTAGCATCAAAAAACAACTTTCAATGAAATGAAAGTGATATAAGAAACTAAGGTAGATTTTACTTACATGCACCTCCCTTGCAGTTATCCTGAGCAATTTGATTATATTATGTGGCATGTTTTAACCACCAAGTTCCTAAAAACTTAAATCTTTCTACCTATTATACCTCAATCAAGAAAATTTTCCAACTAATCTGTTATTCTTGAATAAGCATTGGCCAGTATCCACCATTATAGTCTCAAAGCAGGTGCATCCTAGTTAGCCACCAGAAAGTATCCTCTTTCGATCTACATTTAGGTCTTTAAAAAAATCCCCTTTTTAAAAAAAATTACAGACCAGATTTTTCATAAACAAACTGGGTTGATTTTAACATATTTTTAGAGTAGGAGACACTCTAACACTGGGAGGAAAGGGGGTGGGGGGTGGGGAAGGACAATTCTTCCTTAGGAGAACAAATCTATATACAAAGGCATTCTGCTTCTGTTAGTAAGACAGCAACATTCCAATGGATCATTTTATAGTGTAGCATTCTTTCAACATGCCACACTCACTCTTCATTTCCAACCAATGCTAGGTTCACAAGAGCAGGAAAAACCTACAAATGTTTCAATACTATGATATGAAGATGATGAACTGTAAATGTCAGAGCAGTCCAAACAGAAGCTTTTACTTCCCCATTCTTTACACATTCAATTGAACATGATCCATAATGGGGGGCAGAGGGGTTGTTATGGAAAATATTTTAGTAATTCAGCATAAACCACAAAATTATAAGCACCAACAATGTGCAAGGCACTGTACTAAATGCTATAAAAAGCTAAGTGCTTCTGATTTTAAATGTGACACTTTACATATATAAGGCATAATCAGGTGACTGCTGCACTACAAAAACCACACAATGACAGTAAATGATTCTAGTTAGGTGAAGGGGGGAAAATTCAAATCACAGCAGTTAATTGCTAGAAATGCAATTAACAAAACACCTATTTACAAAGTTCTGCCAAGTATTTCTATTAACCACTGTGTCAGAGGCAAATTGAAAGTTTTAAGATTTCATGCCTCCTCTTAGCCAAACTATGTTAACTTGAAGAATAACAGGAAAAGAAAATCAAATCCAGAGCATTCAGAATTGGATGACCCATGGCTAGATCAAAGGAGGATACCCATTTAAAAATATAATGGTTGATTATCGTACAAAGTGAGGGGAAATATAAATGTGCAAGAGGGTTTCTATACCTCGGACTACATAAAAAGCATTATTATTATGTTTGAAAACATCTACCATTCATTTTATTATAACAAAAGATTTTCTTTGTGAGCAAGTAACCATAACATTTACCCAATTGTACCAATGGCAGCTGCAGATACCTGAACCATTAGTTAATTCTTATCTCTAAATTTCTACTTTGCCACTAAAGCACAAATTACAAAGTTACTTTTTAGTGCATTATTAACTATATTCTCTTTTAAAATAGACTTTAGGTCTCCCTTATGAAATACCACCCCTTAAGATAAAGGAGTAGCAAAATTTATCATACTAGAAGAATAGTTCCTACTAAGGTAGATAAGAGCTCTCAGCTGATTCAAGCTCATCTAGAGTTCTGGCATTAATAAGAATAAGCAATTTCTAGACATTAGTATTAAAAGAACACAAAATAATGGCTAATTCTATAGAAGAAGCCAAACAACTGACTCTTCCTGTAAGAAGCAGGGTTATCTTTTTAGATTTGTCGATTAAAACTATTCAAACAGCAATAAAAGTTATTAGAAGCAATAAATTTGTCGTTAAAGAAAAATTTTAAAAATTTTCTATCATCCACTAAAAGCTAGAATGAAAAATTATCTTTATAAAACCTTAAAAACAATTGGCGATTTGGTAAATTACTTAATATTTTAATTTCAGGCTTATAAGCGCTAAAGAGAAAATAAAACCCAACATTTCTTAAATGCTTGAAATGTTTTTAACTTTGCTGTTAAAAAAAAAAAAGGCTTTCCAAGAGGCAGAATAGTAGGCCAAAACACTTTGGCATTAATCTAGGTTTAAGCATTTGTCTCCTTTTGTCTGACCAAGTAAAATTTAGTTAGAATGGATTGGGACTCTGTTCAATTAGCCTGAAAAGAAACCTCAAAATTATCTCAATATTGCGATTTTAAAGCATGTTACTAACTTTAAAATATACCGTATTTCCCCAATTTGGGGGCTGATTAAAAACGTTAGCCAGTAAATCTTTCAAACTGATGTTTGTTATGCTCAAAACTTTCATTCCCTTTCTTTTGGTAGACTTTATAAAGTCAAATTTCTATTCTCTTCCCACCTCCCCATGTAATGTAGGGGCTCTACATTAACATTTGCTCCAATGTGGTGACTTCAAAATATCAAATATTTATAGGTAACAAAAGTTTGAGATTTCAAACATAATTTTAAATATTCAATTTACTTTAATTATGAAGTATATCTAAGGTCTAATATAATGTTTCAGTTTCAGTTAAAAAACTAGACAAATTTTTATAGGTCATAAATACAAATACAGCATAACAAATTTTATGCCTCTAAGTGAAGGGAACTAAGTAGAGGCAGTCAAAATACTAGATAATACATAAGATTAATTTCAAAAAATGTTAATGTTGCTATAGTAGAACTAATAAATTCCTAACATTCAGTTTTATCTAACACCACAGTCAAACATGAATATTAATATAGAGCCTTCTCTGCCAAAAGATTATAAAAATCCTAAATTTAATTAAATGTAGGGGCCTTCACCAAACTTGCTGCAAGTTTGGGGACATAAATATCCAACAGCCATAAAGCTGTGAAAGCCCCCATAAGGAATAAAATAAATCCCACTTGCCTCAGACTGAACAGGGCAACACTGAGACTCAGCCTCAGCCTGTCCTATGGCAGGGCTATAGGAAGAAGAAAATTTCAATTTTAGAAAAACATGACCCAATTAATTTTAAAGACATGCATAAAAAATGAACAAAATCCCAATGATCAAGCAAGCAAAAGAAAAATCAGCTTTTTATTACTTGTCTACTATAATTTCATACTAAGCCCACATTTTTTACTTCTTGGGGGTTCTCCCAAACGTTTTTAAACTAGAAAGGAGGTACTGAGATAAACATTTGATTTGCAGCTTGATCATTGGAACATTAATACACCTACTGAATATTTTCCCCATACTTCATAGCATTTATTATGCTATGTCACTAAACTAGAAATGTTCTAGGTGAAATAAAAATCCCACCAGCCACTTGACCCTCAGTTGGTTGTCTCACCATAAAACTAATAGTTCAAACAGAACAACTAGTGCCAGACAAATTTAAAAGTTGGTCTTGAAGGAAAACTGAGAAACTGACAGACCAGAGTAAATCAGTCTTGTCACTTTCTTAATTATGAAAATTATATACTGCCTGCTGCCCAGTTAAGCCCAGTTCACAGGATTTCTCCTACAATTTTACCAAAATACTTGTGGAAACTTTATAAAGTGACAAGATCTCTAATTTTCCAATTTAAATAATAGATATCACCATGGACCACAGAAGCAGTTAGGCACAAGAAAAGTGTTTTCCAGAAGTTTAATCATACTTTAATGGATACATCAAAGCTACCAGAAGTATCAACTTCTGCACTACCCACATAAGCCACTTACAATTACAAGTGATGTTTAATCAAGATGTTAAGATATAATATTCGAGTGTTAAAAGTCTTTTTGAATTTTTAAGTATAACTGCAGAAAAATATGATTCTGATAAAGTTCTTGATCCAGAGACTTCAATGGGCATTAAGAATTTTGTTGTAAAATACTGGTCTCAAATATAAAATGGAAATTCACAACTTCACATAAGATAAGCCCAAATCAATTAAAGAGACCACACACTTATGTCACAAAAATCATTAAAATCTATCAAAAATCTACTTTCACAACAAGTCATAACTAAATGCACTTCAATTAACTTAGTTTTAGAAATCCTTTCCTGCCTATTGATGCAAAAACATTTTAATCATTTGTTATCCTTTTGCACAGTTACAAGCTTCTTGGGGAATTTCAAGACAAGAGCCAAAGATCCCTTCTGAGGGCAGGGGCTCTTATGCAGTTCCCAACTGGGTTATCACCAAGACTAGTGATCTCGGATATCTTTGTAACATAAGAGGGAAAATTTTTACCAAAAGAGTGATAGTAGCTGAAAAGTACTGGTCTAAGACATCTGACAACTTTTAGTTTGAAAACATTTATAATGCTGAGCATCTTTCAAATAAATGATTTTTACTATTTAATTCAGATGTGGGTTTCCTTGAATGAAAAATTTTTAAATACTTGCTATTTGAAATCAATCTACCCTGAATAAATTCACCATATGGACAAGCTTTGTGCTTTAGGACAGAAACTTGTAGCATATTAACAAATTCAAGTTGTCTTTATTATTAAAATCTATTTGAGTTTAAATTATTTTATATATGTATTTATTAACCACATCTCTTCTTCCACCCTCATATAAAAATTTATAAGCAATTTAGTAATTTGGCTCTTAGAAATAATGTTAATACCACATAGAAAAGGTTGATGATTACATTACAGCTAAACCTTCTATAATTACATACTGAATTCTTTAAGGAATAAACATTCACACCTCTAACTACAAAACTAAATGAAAATAAAACAAAAGGGGAGGAATATCAAACACCAGAAAATCTAATAAGATACTGAAAAACAAAAGGCTCTTTTAAAAAGTCTTATTTCTACAATTGAAAATTTCAAATGAAAAGCGTAAGTCAGTTGTTACATCATGTTTTTAATTTTCTATGACAAAGTGATATATACAATAATCGTAAGCCAGTGACTACTAGGGGCATCCGTGGAGTCTAAAAGACTAATATAGATTTAAGACTATAAAGCAAATGTTTATTAATTTCACAATCCCTCACATGCTTCAGATTAACACAAAGATGCTCAGCATTACAATTAGTAAAGTTATAACCAACTTGCTATACAGAAACTAAACTATAAACGTTTTAATCTTAGGATTCAAATTTTACAATAGTGTAACATCAAGTACACGAGTTTGCAATGTTTCAAGACAAGTATAGAAAATACATTTATAGCATGTGGCTAAACTTCTAGAAGCTTGCACCTGTAAAGCTTTTGAGGTCCATGACTAGAGTATTAAACTAAGTTATATATGTGTCTGGCACTAGTCTATATAGTCAGCAGCAGTAGGGAAGGTGTGTTAGAGTCATCATATATTCAGTTTCTAAAGTCACCTGTAATGTATCGAAACCAAAGGAAAGCACTAAAAAGTGTTTATACTCATTATGTAATGGTGTTAAGTCATACTTTGCATTATGTCTAATAAACAGTAGATGAGTTAATAAAAGTACAACTCTATGTCTGTTGCTCAAAAATAAGCAATTCCACCATGCAGCTAAGGAGGGACCTACAATTCAAACACAAAATTGGAGAGTATATAAAAACTTGGCCAGTTAACTATGCATATTTTTATTGTATGTGGACATCTACTGTGGCATGCATCTGTACAAACCTTTCAGGCAGTGGTCCACAGCTGGTCATGAATAAAAAGGCATCAATTTTTCTTTCATTTTATTACAATTAAGTTTAACAGTACAGAAAAGTCACACGACCTTTAGTGGGTCAATTTTTTTTCTTATACCCTGAAACATGAGGAATTCTAAGTACATTAAATATTGTTACACGTTCAGACTTCCAATGTACAGGTACTTGGAAACAGTTACAGCCCTCACCAAGCTTTGTTGGGGACATAAAGTCCAACAGCATATGAAATGCTGCGAAGGCATAACTTTACAAATAGCAACATAAGGTTACAGAACTTGCCTTTAAGGTGGTATGTTCATGTAATTCCAGCGCCTTCACAATTTAACGAACCATATTTACTATACTTCACTTCTAAAAACCTAGATGAAACATGAAAAAGAAGCCATACAGTATAAATTGCAACATCAGGAAAAGTTCCTGCTTTATTATTCCAAATAAATTTTTCCCGTGTAAAACAAAATGTCCAATAGTTCCTGGTATGTGGGAAGATAATGTTTTGTTAAAGTCACAATGAAGCCTTAATTGACGAAAGCTTGGCTATATAAACAGCACAAGATGAGAAAAGGTTTAATCTCCAAACCTATTAGACTGGGTGAAGTAACATCAGTAACGGCCACCTTGCGACATTACAGGAGGTCTCATTCCCATCGGAGGTCGAGGTGGCCCACCTTGATAGGGGGGTACCATTGGAGGTCCCTGCCCATATGGAGGCATAGCCCCAGGAAGGTAACCTGGCATGCCTTGATGATGACCACCATATTGACCTATAAAACACATCCAAAGATATAATATAGGTAAGTAGGCCCTTAAAAACACATTTTGTAATGTCAATTACTTTAAATCTATAAAAAGACTATGTTCTACGTTTACAGAGTCTATTAAGTAAGTTTTTAAAAAGAATGAAAAGAAAAAAATACCATGAGGAGGCAATGGGGGTCTCATTCCTTGCTGCTGTGGAGGAATTCCTGGCTGTGGTGGCATCATACCTCCAATTGGTCCGACAGGTGGATTACCCATAGGGGCTTGTCCTGGTCGAGGAAGATTACGCTGATATTTAGGCAACTGCGCCCTCCTCTCTTCCTAAGAACAGAAATAAGCAAAATACTTTTAAAACCTCAATACACAGAACTTAAGTCAACATTAAGAAACTTTGGATACAATAGTTAAAATACTCAAAATACCACAAACCATCTTGGATTGAAACTTCTGTCAGCATAATTTTCCACTTTCTAGGTGAACCATCCAAAATAGATGCTAGTACAACATATTACAGCTAAAGCATGCCTAGTAAACACAGCATTAACTTTCTATTGTCAAACTATCTTAAAATAGTAGACTATGCTTAAAACACAGCCTTTTAATATATGTTAAGACAACATGGAAAAGAGTTAGCAAATGTTTTTAGTATCTGTTTTGGTGCTGGCTGACAGCTATTTCAAGATTTATGTAACTAAAATAGTAATAAAAATGGGGAAAAATGTATAATTTCAAACCCATTCTAGTATTCAAAGTATGAAATACTGGAACAAAATCCTCTTTTAATGTTTCCTTTATGAACCAAAAAAGGTAATTTATGAACATCAAAATTGTTTAACACAAGGGTACATGCCAGTATATGATCACTCTCACTAAAAGGTGAAATACTAATTTTTTTTTTTTGCTTTTGTAGCCATACTTATTAGTAAAAATTGAAAACCACTTACCAGTGATATATCCTCATCGGGATGGATCAACTTACTGGTTGCACTGGTTGTCGTAAGTGTAGCTGGCTTACTTGTTATAGAAGCAGCTGGTTTGGCTGCAGTGCTATTCGTTGTACTAGTGGTTGAAGCAGTAGACTGAGTATAAGCAGGGAATGTAGGCTTAGGGGGTTCTGTGGTTGTTGCGGGGGTACTATTTAAAGGCTTGAAATCTGTACCAACAGGTCCTTGAACAGCTGCCTGAGCCTGTGAATTATAACACAATCAGCAAAAGTCAATATAATTCCATTAGGTAGTAAACTTAAAAGAAAAATAAGCACATATAAAATAAGCTAGCCCACAATAAAGCACTCCAGCCTTAAAATTATATCAAAGCAACTCAAGAACACAACATAAAAGTCCAGCAAAACTCAATATACTTCCCAAAGATTTATATCAAAAGGTACTTGACAAAAGCAACCACCAAAATATAAATCAATTCAAACAAGACAGCATGTGTAACTTCAATTTCTTCCATCTCACCCCCAAATTTAAGAACAGTTTACACAAAGCTATCCAGTTATTCCTAACAATCAAGTATAGTGTCATATACTGGAATACTGTGATTTGCTATTTTCATCATTCTAAATTAGTTTAAGCTAGTATTAATCTACATTGCAGCTCAAAATGTTAGAAACTGCTAAGAATGTCATGTTTGTGCAAATCCCACTGTTATTAAACACAGTATCAGTAATGACTAATTCATCTGTCCTTTAAAAGCATCCTATTAACAAAAAATACTGAAATGCTCTCATTAAATTTGTTTTAAAAGGCCACAAATCATTGGTCCAATAGAAAGACTAAATTAGGGATAATTTATGTGTATTTTAAAAATGAAATCAATAATTTTAGCAGTTTGTCTGGAATTGAAAAAAAAAACAAAGCTGAGAAAACAAAGCCAAATATTTCAACTTTAGTACAGAATTCAGAATACTGAATTCCTGCACGTTTAATATGATGCATTAGATTAAACAGCATAAATCAAAAGAGCTTAATCATGCATCAAGCTAACCATTGGCCACTAAGAAGCATTTAATGTTTACATGCTTTTTTAACCCTTTAGAGCCATAGAAATTTGGGATGTTATTTTTCAACTGAGTTTTTAAATTAGTATTCATGAGAGTAGTCATTCATAATTTTGGTTAAAAAAAAAAAAAACTAGATATATCTGAATGTAGAGGTTTAAAAGGGTCCAAAGGGTTAAGTTGTAAAGCCTTTGTTTTTTAAACTGCAACTTCCTGCGTACTTGTGCTGTGCTAGGAAACAGAGCTTTAGAAGATGCAGAGAGATTTTCTGAATTGGATGAAGCTGTACTTGAGCTTGTAACAGGTGTCCCCATCTGTAGCACAAAAGAAAGGAAACAGTGAAAAGTCTCCAAACAAATGGGTGAGAATAAGCCATGTGGTAGACTTTTTAACCTCAAGATTGAATTTTTGTAAATGAGGAATTACCTTCCCTGCAAAGTATAATCCAATTTGACATAGCTATTTCAAAAGGCAGGCAGGACATGTTCATTTACAACAAACAATCCAATGGCAATGGTCTCAAGCCTTTAAAAGGGGAAGGGAGGAAAAAAAAAAACAAACCCACCCAACCTAGTTATAATTTTTTCCTTTTAAAGGAAGGGTTCTCTTTGTATATGCTATCATTTGCACTATGAATAAATATCCCAGATACTTTCAAGTCTGAAGTAAAACAATGAGTGAATCAAATACCAAAAATTTGCTGTCATTCATGCTGTCAAAAATTCATGCTGTCATTCTATCTCAAATGAATGCAAACTTTTCTCCCTGTTAAAAATAAAATACTGAAGTACTAGAAAAATTAACTAGAAAAGCTGAAGTTATATTACTTTCACATAAAGTTTTCAAACTAATTAAAAAGTCACATCCAAAATGTTAACAATTATAAAGAAACCTCTTTGTCCTAAGCGTTTCAAGGTTTTCCTATAAATGAGTTCATTGATTATGAATCAAAATAGTGAAAAAGGCAAAAAAGGGGAGAAATGATTCAAAGGTTTAATATTATTTTTATCAAGTCTAAACACATTTACTATAAATCAACTAGAGGGTACACCTACTCTACTCTCCTCATCTAGTCATAAAAATAAATAGTATAATGCCTCAGAATATGAACAGGTACTTAAATGTCTAACTTGAAAAAAACAATTAACTTTCTCAGACAACTGTGTCATAAGAACGTAAGGTGAATCAGATCAAAAGCATAAAAACCAAGCCCTGAAAACTCCCAAGTGCAGGCCAAACCAGAAATGTAATTGAGAAATGCTCAACAAAACAAATATAAAGATATAAATGTTAATTTTTGGTTTTCTTAGTCAATATGCAACCAGAAAGGACACATTAGTTTGAAGGCAAAGAATTTATGATCCCAATAGCCTTTGAAATGTTTCTATATTCACTGGAGAATACCACAGTCATTTGGTGAAGCAAAGACAGAAATATTCTGCCCTCACCCTGGTGTCACCCCACTTTTCAGCTCATCTGATAGAAGTCTGGCTCTTTCTCATATTCATGCAAACAAATTAAAGAATGAACTGCTATTTAAAAGGCTCAAAAAAAAAAAAAACCACCAAACTGACCTATAACCTCAGTAATATGCCATGAGAAATAGCAGTTATTTACAATTAAATGCAAATATCCAGAATCTAATCAATTTAACACCTTACCTGTCCTGCACTAGGAAAAAGTGGCTTAGTAACTGGAGGCTGGGGAGTAGGAACAGCTGCTGCTGGTGCAGGTGGTCTATTAAGAATACCAGGTGCTGTTACAGCCTGTGCTTGAGTCATAGGCGGCATCCCAGGACGAGGAACAGGTGGAGGCATACCTATAAATGAGTAAAAGTTAGGTCAGTCTGTTAAACATTTTATTAATAAAAAATTAATTTTACAAAACAGAGGTTCATACATGTAAAAATGTAATGTTTCTAAACAAAAAAATTTACAAGTTGATACATAAATTCAACTAATCCATAACTGTGGCATCTGGCCCTTATGAAAAACCTTTAATCCCTGCCCCTTTCCTATTTCTCTACATGCCAAAAAGAGTATGACTGTAGGCATTCCATACAAGAAATATGCACTGTAGTGCACCAAAAGGGACAGTGTGGAATTTATGCACAGGGTTGAATTTATTAAAATACTAGACTTGATACCTGGATTAGTGTTTGTAAAGTACAAGGCAACTATTTCTGAAGCAGAAGACAAATGAACATAAAATTAGGTATTTGCGTATAAACATTTCCAAAGTAAACAATGATCAAGTCATTTAAAATATAAGCTTGCTTTGTCTCAGTCACTAAAAAGCAACAAGTGCTACTCTATTTAAACCATATTTAATGGAAATCTTTCTAATATGTATTTACACTTCCCTGCCTTAACATATATTTAACCGCATCAGAGATGGTATTCCTGGTCCAAATGGCATCATTCCACCCATCGGTATCATTCTATTAGAAAGCAAATTTTAGAATAAATGTAAATAAAACTACAATAGCATAAAACAATAGACTATTATGTTCATTTCATAATGATTTGGCATCATCATTATGAAGATAAGTTCAATTACTGCGTTATGATATAGGGCTATCCCAAAGGTCCACTAAGGTCTAAGTAGCATTTGTTTATTGGTAGCTCTGTGTTATAAATCTTATATACTTTTTTTAGTTTTCTTATATTCTCTCTCACTCAAGATGCTGTCCTTTCTTGCAGTGATTAGTTCACTGCTACCCAATTTTCTTGAACAAGTTGGTCAGAGTTCTATCTAAATAAAAAGTCAAGAACAGAAAGGGATGACCTATGTGCACCAAAGTGCATTAAATGATTCACTATAGGGGGTTTGACAACAAGTTCAGCTGTTCAAAAGCCTTTTGCTAATTCCCTGGTTGTCAGTTACAGGAGATAGTTGGGGCTGACAGATAAGGTGCTAACTATAACTCCGTTTCAAACCTCAAAAGGAAAGAAATAGGGGCGGCTAGGTGGCGCAGTGAATAGAGCGCCGGCCCTGGAATCAGAAGGACCTGAGTTCGGAGCCGGCCTCCGACACTTAATCCGCACAAACAAAAACCTAGCCGTGTAACCTTGGGCAAGTTACTTAACCCCAATTGCCCTAAAGGGGCAGCTAGGTGGCGCAGTGAGTAAGAGTGCCGGCCTCGGAGTTTGGATGACCCGAGATCAGATCCCGCCTCCGAAAATGAGCACCCACGCATAAATCAAATGACTAGCCGTGTAACCTTGAGCAAGTTACTTAACCCCAATTGCTTTTAAAAAAAAAAAAAAAAAAAAAAGAAAGAAAGAAAAAAGGAAAGAAATAGTATATGACATACTAACATTTCATTGGTCAAATCTAGAAATAGTCATTTAAATTCAAACATAAAGCCTACAAAACCCAAATTATATAAGGAAGCATTCTATATTTCCTACCTGGTGGCATGCCAGGCATCAGAGGTGGTATTCCTGGTCCAGGTGGCATCATTCCACCCATTGGCATCATTCTATTGGAAAAACAAATTTTAGAACAAACATAACTTAAAACACAAGGGTAAACTATAGAAGATATCTCGACTACGACTTGAAGTAATCAAGGATTGAAGACTTCAAAAGCCTTCACACACAACAAAAAGTAAACAAAACCACATCCTTCAACAAACCTCAAAGACTAAAAATTCTAAAGAGAAAAAAAAAACCCAGTAAGCTTTACCAGAAAAAGGAGGAAAGTCATTCTTCTTGCCTGCATTTTTCCTCAACAAAATGCCCTACCAAATTTAATATCTGTTTCATTCCTAAACTTTTGTTTAAAATAAAATGTGCTACCATGAGATATAGTAGCATCTACTCATAATATTAAAATGTAAAACCTTTGCCTACACTATAGAAAATAGCCATAAGAAGTGAAATGGATTAAAAAATTCTTTCTGCCTCAGTTTTAAGACTACATATACGTCGACTCTAAAACAAAGTATGTTTTCTTCATTTCTAAACTCTAAAACAAAGTATGTTTTCTTCATTTCTAAGGATTAACAACTAGCCACTTTATTAAAGTCATCCAAAACAGTATCTATTATCCATAATCTAAAAAAAATTAAAAATCCATCATTTAATCCTGAAATATACATATTTCAGCAGCACTCTTTCCCAAACAGAAACTTTCCCAAACTAGTTAAAGAAAAAAGATAAACTCTGTAATTCTCAATTCCCAAGTCTCAGTTCATTGTGGACTTTGAAAAATAAAAATTTTCAAGTACATACTAAATTTCACACCTACACATACATTAAAATGTGTGATTTGGCTAGTTGATGGTAATCTCTAGACCAAACTTTAGTACAAAAACCCCATCAAGAAGAAGTCATTTGAGACAATATAGCCTAAATCTTAAAAAAAAAAAAAAAACCAACATATGCTTAATTTACAAGTCTAAACAAACCCTTTCTCCTGTTATTTAGATACCTACTGTTAATGAGCTTGGGACTTGGCTTTTCAAGCTTGGTGAGAGAGTTACAAAACCGTTGAAGTCAACTGAATAAATATCATTATACACAAAAAAAATGACATCATGAATGTACCTCCTGAATTACATTATGAATGAGATGCTTACATGTTTTCACCGCAAAATGACTGGGTGTATTTTCTCTGATGATGCAATCTGTGAAAATGTATGACAAAATCAAAATCTAACTGTGATTTTCAAAATACAGTGGGAGTGTATTGACTACCTGTCATATCCAACAAGATTAAGTAAAATCCCAGGCACATAGTTATTTAAATTTTTGATGCTTCAACAAGTAAATAAATTACAAAGTTTGCTTTTATTCCAACCATGTCATGGTTATAAACCTCAGAAACTGTGGAACTATAATAAACTACCTTAATTCTAGTAATGACAACTAAAAGAGATGGCTAATGAAAGCAAACTGAAACTTAAAATTCATTTTCTGTAGAGGCAAGTAATTTCTAAGATCATTTGCAGCATTTAAGTGATAAGTCTTCTTAGTCCTTAGCTTCACATGTTCCCAATTTATAAAGCTCATATACTGAACAAGAGAACAGAAAAAACAATAGCTCTTAATTCTGTATGAAACAATTGGGTTGAAAAGGACCAGTGGATTTAGGCACAAACCAACTAAGCAGTTATAAAGATTTTCCTTACCCAGGTGGCATCCCTGGCATAACTGGAGGCATTCCTGGCATCAGAGGTGGAACACCTGGCATTAATGGAGGTATACCTGTAAATTTAAAAATTTTCAGAAAAAATAGGTTATAGTTTAACTGTTAAGAAATCTGTAAATACAACAAAATTAAGTCAAAGGAAATGGTCCTAAGAAACAACTCTTTGGTTTACTGCTACATTTTAGGTAACTTAGGTGTTACCTGGAGGCATTCCTGGTGCTCCTGGCACAGGTGGCAATCCTGGCTGTGCCATTGGGGGGATGTAACCTTGTTGGGGTTGAACAGGTTGGGGCTGAAATGAAGTTGAAGCTGTAGATTCATCATCATCATATTCATCAGAATCATCTTGCTGCTTCTTTTTTTGACTCTCTGCTAATGAAATTTCTTTTTTACAACAATGCAAGGAAAAAAGCTTATAACAGTATTACCATGTCATTTCTTACATTTGAGGATTTTTTTCATTCTATTTCAAATCTTTAAACTTCAAATATTTTAATCTCCTAACCCAAAGTGAAACAGTCTTCAGGGACTGCTGAAATCAAAATAATTCAGTTCCTGGTGAAGAAACCTTCCAGTGATAAAGTCTCTGAAATTAGCTAGAATGGTCCTCATATAAGAAACACAGACTATCTACAACCTGTCCTCAAAGACTGTTCTGATTAGTAGGACCTAATAGCTCGCTTGCTTGCACCATACTGACCTGGCTTTAAAGTATCTCCCTAACAAAATACATATAACATTACTTTGAATGAATTGTGACCTCATTGATGGTGTGGACTAAACTGACTCCAATGATACAGATATAAGAACATTTCTCCTTTGTGAGTGCTGAACACCTGTTCTACCCTCTAGAACATGACAAAGAATGGATATCTATGTAGAATGTAGGCTGCCTATCAGTGAAAAATCTCACTATGAAATCTATCCACATCTTCTTTATTAGTCACACATTTCTGTTATCTTTTATATGCTGCTGTTCCTATGCAATTACTGATTAGCAATATGCATAGCCTACACACCCCTATAAACCCCTGTCAAACGATTAACTATTAATTGTGATTCTTTGGAGACTATTATTCCCAATAGTCATACAGCATCATTGGAATTAATGTTACATGTTACAATGGGCCTTTGTTTTAAGGAAGCAGCTTTTGATGGTGGCGTGACAATTAAAAAAGTATCACACAATTTCCCAAAGGCAATCTAACCTGAGAACGAAGCTATCTCTTAAGAGTACTTTAAGTACCTCAAATTCACAATATCCAAAACAGAACTCTTATCATTTTCCCCTTAACCCATCCCTCCTTTCACAATCATCTCCCACTGTAAAGGACTTTGTTTCTTTGTAACCAATACCAAATAATAACGAATATCTATTTCTACATGTCCAAGGTATTTTCTAAGCAAAGGAACAAACAAGGAATTACTTCCTAACATAGTTTGAGAAAGAAAAGCATAAACTTTAAATTCACCTTGAGTTTTTTGTTCGAGAAGTCTTCTCCGTTCATCCATATCTTTCTCTGGAATGCCTTCCATACCATAGATTTCCAATTCAATATCTGTTCTCCCAGGTATGGCATTTGGTACAGCATCTATTGTTTCTTTATGCACCTATCACAACAATTTATTGTAATTTCGATGAGATACAGACAAAATTTGGCTTGTCAAATTTTTCAAAAGAGGTCCCTCAAATGATTTAGGTCCCATTTTAAAAAAAACCATCACTAAACTGTAAAAACTGGGTCAACTATGAAATATTAAAGTTTAAATTATCAAACAGTGAAAAGTATTTTACTTTCAAAAGTATCTACAACTGCTTCAAGGCATCTGTTCCCAAGCAGACCACTTGAAAAGGCTCTAATTATTCATGAAGCTTTTATTGTACCCCAAGAAATTAAAACATAATAAACAGGCTTGCATAGGATGGTGGGGGTAGATTGTTGGTTTGGTCTAGTTTCTGAAAGGAAAATTGAGAATGTCCATAGGTTTAAAATATCACGGAAGGCACTTTATCCAGTCACAAAGTAAACAGATTATTGCAACATTTTTGCTGTTATACAACTTGATAAAGAAAAAAAAATTCCTACCACCTTTCCAGTAAACCGCTGTGTCTGTTTTATATTTACTATGTATTTTGCTAGATTCAAGGACCCATCAATTTTTAAAACAATCTGGGTCGTGTTATAGTATAGCTATAAAATATCCTAACATATGTCAGTAATAGCCACTCTCACCTATCACTGAAATAGAATAACTCTTCCTGAGGAAAAATACTTATTTTTCCTGTTTAAGGGGAAGTTTCTTAGAAAAGGCCTTTGCTTCAAATTCAAAAGCCTGTAATTCTATTTTGAACTCAAACTTATCTGACATCTAACCTTTTTATCTGCAAAACAGGGGTCTGCCTGTCATGTCTAACTCACTGGGTAGTTAATAAAGAAAACATATGCAGAAAACTCTTCGAAAACCACTATTAATCTTTTCAAGACTTTTGTTCAATCATGTCTGACTCTTCATGACCCTATTTGGGGTTTTCTTAGCAAAGATACTGTCCTCCAACTCATTTTATAGATGAGGAAGTGAATTACCCAGGGTAACACAGCTACTAAGTGTCCAAGCCAGAAGCGGAATTCAGGTCTTCCTTAACTCCAAGCCCTATCCATTTCAACACCTAGCTGCCTCTTCATCAGGACTAAACACTATTGCTAAACTTGGGAAGAAACATCTTGTTTTGCTTTTCCTCCTACATAGCCCACTACAATCAGTTCTCAGAAATTATCACTGGGTCACAATTTAACCAAAGCCAGGGGAAATTCTGTTCAATCAGACCTTAAAGTACTTATTAACAAGATACATTCTAACAATCTCTTCCAAATAAAATTACAAAGTTTTCCTTACTCAAAAATAAAGTAGAAAGACTAAAGAAACCCAGTAATGAACAAATCTAAATGAATTCTTTCTTTAAGAATACCATAAAATGCTGCAAATAGTCTTAAAAAAAAAAGTTATGGTATGTAAAGCCTTGTTTAAGTGGAAATGAGCTTATAGCACAGCAGTTATTAAGCACTAGTATACTAATGTGAATAAAATTGGATAATTCTGTTTGCAAAATTCAAAGTTATCAGATTCCTACTCTCCAGATAATTGGTTCGTATAACATTCATGTATTTTAAAGGGCATAACAACATATCAAGAGATACTTAAAAACCCCTTGAACTCCTTAAATGGAAAATTTTAATTATGACTAAAAAACACAACGCTGGCAAACATGATAATTGTTTGCATTTAAAGTTTACAGTTGTTAATACAAATTCATCCACGATAAATGTGGACAATACTTTTACAGATCAGAAACACTAAGTATGAAAAGAGAACCACCTTACCTGCATACAATGAATAGCTAAACCAGGCCCAGTATACAGTTTTTTATGACAAATGTGACATTTAAAGTGCTTTGCTTTTTGATGCTGTATAAGGATCTTCTCATCATCAAAATCCCTGTTACAATACCTGATCATATTGTTAAGGAACACAGTGAAGAATCCTAGTGGTTGGTTGTATCTACAACTTTACAAGCATTTCACAATGTTGGCGTTTGGAATTTTTTCAATAGATTTATCTACTACACATTCTTTATTCACAATTCCATATCCATTCCCATGGTTTTTTCACCACCACCCCATAGTTCTAAAATTACAATGTACCACCTCACTTAGGTCTGTTCCAAATCCCTTTTACAACCTAAGACAAAACCAAGGTTCGAAAAAGTGACTTTCCCAAGGTCCTACTTTCACATAGATCTGACCTGTGAATCAATGCAATTTACAGAATTCTTTTTTTCCCTTATTTTTATATTTTCAGCAATGAAACTAACTTGTCTTTTTGCTCCATGTCTCTTCATATCAAATCTCAAAGAAAATCATGGAATTCAACGCTTAAGAAATGTCCCAGTTACCTGAATTAATAGAATCTACAAAGTTTGTAGTGCTTTCACATATTTTTCTCTTGCCAGAAAATATTCGAAGGTAAACATAAATGGCCGTCCAAACTTAAAAAAGAATAAACAATTAATAAAATAAGGTCCTTGAGGGCAGAATCCTTTTTTGGTTTTTTACCTCCAGAATCTAGAACATAGTACTTAATTCTTGATTTACAAATCCAATTCAATATTTCTAAGTTTGCAGAAATTAGAAAACGTCTCATTATGGCCTACTCAATAACAAGCTGAAATCATCTGTTAGCTGGCAAGCTTCTTTCTATTCCCAGGGCCTGGCACACAGATTAATTCAACAACCTAAGGCAAGAGTAATCCATCACTCCCACAAGAATTACAGTAAAAAAAAAAAATGCAGCATCACAAACGATGTGTCTTTAAAAGTCCTCCCCTCCCCCACAAAAATCCAAATCAAGTTTTCCAAGGAAGCCACCCAATACAATTTCACAGGTGAGCAAACTGAGGCCGGGGGCTGATGCGCCCCCGATACACTGGTGGGGGCCTCCCCCTCCGCAGGACTACGCGCCCCCTTTCCCTAGTTTCTTCAGGCAATATGACAGAGGCTAGCTTCACGACTTCGGGACCCAAGGGGTCAGCCACGAAGCCGGGAGGGAACCATTTTAATACGTTTCTTCCGAATGACCTTTACTCTGAACCCGGGGAGATGAACTGCAGCACCAGGGGGAGAGGAAAGGCCTCCAAGACAGCGGCGGGGCGGAAGGCATAGCGTAGCGCTGCTTCCTACCAGGCCCCAGTCCGAGGATTTGGGGGGACTCCAACCCCTGCGCCACCCCCCACGCTCTGGGGCTCTACCCCAGGGCCAACCTAATGGCCCGAGAGGAGCCAGGACACCACTATGCCCCCTCCGAGGGCGGCGAGTCCGGCCGCCCTAGTTCAGCAGGGGCTCCGCTCCCCGCCGCAGTCACTCTGGTGTGGATCTTCTCCTCCCCCTCCCCCGCTTCCGCAGTCTCGGCCTCTCCTCTTCCTCCCCTCCCCCACCCCCTCAGCCTCGGTCTCGGCCCGGGCCTCTTCCCCTCCTCCGGGGCCCGCTCCGCGGCCTCGGCCTCGGTTTGGGTCTCCCCCTCCCCCCACTCTGCCGACCCCAATGGCCGCCCCCGCGGGGCATCGCCCGCCAACCGACAAAGGATACCAGCACCAGGGCTTCAGCTGCTTCTTCTTCTTCCGGCCCATGGCGGCTGCGCTCGAAGGACAAAAGGCAAGAGGGGGAAGGAGAGGCAGGAAAGGGGATACAAGCGGGGACCTACTGCCGCACCGTCCAACTCGAGCGCCGCCGCGTCCCACAGGAAAGACACAAAATGGCCGACAGACTCGCTCCCTCTCCCCTCCGTTTCCCGTCAGGCAGCGCGGCCATGGGCGGTGTGAAGCCTCGGCCCGGATCACGTGACACGCCCCTCCTCTGGCCCCTCCCCCCACCCGCCTGGGGGGAGGAGGAGAAGGAGCCAATCTGGGCCGCCATTTTCTCCTGGGCGCTTGCGAAATCTCGCCAGTCCCTACTTCCTCTTTTCTTCTAATCCTCCGGTAAACATAAAATTAACCTCTTTAACTCCGTTCCTTGTTCAAAACACACCCTCCCCCATTCTGGAGCTTCCTTCATCTCGCCCCGCCCCCACATACAAGATTATACTGGCGCTGGCTTAGTCCTTAGTTCTGGAAGAGGACGGCGGCCTCAGGGAAATGATGCCAGGACTTGCATTGACTTGGATTTAAGTGAAGCAGGGCTGTGCAAGGTCACCAGCCTCAACTTATCCTCCAGAGCCCTCTGGGTCCAGTGACCAGATAGTCATCAAGATGACTGGAGGTGACCCTACCCCACCACATTTCCAGCCAGATATCCCCTATAAACTCCAAATGAGCTAGGTGTGGAAGAGCATAAATAACATCGGTCAAGAAGGCCTGAGTTCAAATTGTGCAGGATAACTTTCCCATTCTGAACATCCTGTATACATTCTTATTACTTCCTTATACTTTGTAACTAAGTTCAGTATCGTTTCCCCACATATATGTGTGTATATATATATTTATATATATATACATACATATAGGTAATTGTGTATTTCAAGGTAATGTAAGAGCTACTGAGTATTATTGCAATTGATTGGATTAATTCTTGAGGCCAAGTTAGAGGTGTTTTTAGTTTGGGGAAAGGAATGGTAGTGTGAGAGGTAGTGAAGGGTTAAGTTTCTATAGAACTGCAAGAATTGCTGAAACTAGATTACTGATAAAAAGTACTGAAGAGGGAAGGGTGATAAGGAGGGGGGGAGGGTAAGTGGTTCTGCCACGGACCCACCCTGGCATCCAGTCTGGAAGGAATTCACCAGGCTCAAGCAAACTTTGAAGCCTAAATTGTAATATTGTTACGCTGTAGAGAGCGGCCGGCAAAGATTCTTATGGAACCTGCAAACTTCCAGGGGTCACAGGCATAGTTTTAAGGTGTCAATTATGCTAACTAGGTGAGTAAGGGTGGGATCAGGGAGGAGTTAAGGAGCGGTCAGTGCTCAAAGGACCATACACTTTTAATATCAACTGTGCAGGTGTATTGCCCATGATTCACTGGGAAATAGCTCAAGGGGGGGCTAGCTGGAGGTGTGGTTTTAGGCCTGATACATCACTAAAGAGTGCCCAGTCTGCCACCCACCAAGGTCATCAGAGACAGTGTGGGTATATAATTGACTAAGGAGTTACCCTATAGATAAGGTATTGAAGAATTTATGGTGGGGCTGGCCACTCTAACTAAGGGAGATAACATTTACATAACTTATTGTTTCAAGCAGAGATAAACAGGTCATGAGTTGTTGCTGGGCAGAGTGCTGGAAGGGGGAAGGGGCAGAGTCAATGCTCTGAGGCTGGGGGGTGGAAATGTGATTGTACAGACTGGTTTTACAAATTGATTTTACAGACATAGATCCCAAAGCACCCCCTTTACAAACTGATATTACAGATTGATACTACAGACATATATACATCCCAAGGACCCCATCACTTCCCACCCTTGATCCTATCAAAATATCTACACCCAAACTTGTTACCATTAAACTAGTCTAACCCTCCTTTGTCTGTCATCTCCAGGTAGCCTGCAGTTATTTCCCATCCTTAATCCCATTTCTGAAGTCTGACCTTAGTTCCTCAAGATCCTCCTTAGACTCCTCAAGACTCTCCCCAAACCCCTCCTCTAGATCACCCCTAGATCCCTCCCACAGTTTTTCTGTATATAAGATCCATCTTGCCTCCAAGAAGGTGCTGAGAATTCAATCTAGGGCAGACTTACTCTGTGTCAAATTATTCTGGCCCACTTGTCCAATACAAGCACCACAAATACTTAGGCTCCTTAAGAGTCTACCCATTATAACAACTCTTTAATAAACTTTTTTTGGGGGGAGTTGAATTCATTCAGCAGGACCTGGCATATTGGTATTTCGGGGTCTCAAGCATCACCTAAACACCCAAACCTCAATATTTATGGTTCCCTGACCAGGAAACACTGCTAATTTCAAGTTCTTTTCCAGGCAGGACTGGAAGATCCATAAACCTCCCCCATTCCCTATCCCTTTCTCTCTCTACAAGTACCTTGGAGGTGCTTTTCCGTGGACCTCTCAGTAGCTTAAGAGTCTGGTCAATGCTCAGATTCCTTAAGAGTCTGGCCAATATAGCGGATTTTTAGAATCATGCCCACTTTCTGTGTTCTAATAACCTTGTCTTTGGCTGAAGGGTGACTTGGGTCAAATTCATTTGGGCAGGACCTGTGTGGCACTATTTCAGGGTCCCAGCCCCACTAAACCTCAACAATTATCTTTTGTGCTGACCTTGGATTGAGACATTGGCTTGGAGGGGGTGGAACGCAGAAGGAATGGCCACTGGCTGGCTTCCTTTAGGTAGACAGGAATGGTCACATTTGTGGCTCTAACACATACTGATAGAGTTCTGTTTTGGCTCAGAGCAAAATGACCAGATATCTGAGCTACAGGAGAGATTCTGATCCTGAAACAGAGAGAGATGGGATCAAGGAGAGAGTCCTGGCTGTTAAGACTAACTATTCTTATGAATTTTATTGACTTGGTAATTTGGATATGATTAATTTCTCTCACCATTCTTTCCCATTTTCTATGCTTTTATAATCTGCAGTCCGTGAGATGAAATCCTCTATCTCTTCTCTTAGTTCTTCCCAAAAACTGAGGGTAGTTGTGGTTTTAAAATCCTACGGCCATACCCTAGAATTGGGTGGGTACTTAGGAGGAGGCTTGGGATGAATGTTTATTTACTTCACATTTTGTGCAAGAAACTTGTGATCTCCATAAGTCATTCAGAATGTATGACTAAGGAGTTAAGTACTCAGAGCTGGAAAGCAATGAAACTTCACAAGGTTTTTAAGTAGCTCTCTTTACACCTAGTTTGAAAGGCTCATTTGCACCTAGTAGGATCTTTAGACTTTTGAATGGTTCATTTGCATATGAATTGGTTAGGAAACAGTCTGAAGAATGGGTTTGTCTTAGAGCCCCACCCTTTTCACAGTTGTGGACAAATGGTAGTTGTGCTTGTAAAGAAAAAGTGTTAAGTCTTTTAAGTAGTGTATCTACACAGTCTTGGTCTAGAAGTCAAGTAATTGCAGAGAGAAGACTAAAGTTTGGCACCTGGAGCTGGGATCCTTCTGAGGATATGGGAAATCCTTGGGCCTAGACCCATACTGGCACCCTGGGTCAGGATCTCAAGTGAGTCCCAAACTGGATATGGAGGAAACTAGCCAGGTGGCAGAGACAACATGTCCTGTGCAGAGAAAGCCCAAGGGATCTCAGAGCAACTCAACCAGCAGACACTAGGCCCATTAGGGAGCAATTCTCAGACATCACAAAAAGAGAGAAGATAGCAGTGCCACACAGCACAAGATGTGGGAGTTGCTTTGGCCACGTATTACTTACATTCTGCCTCTGTCCAATCATCCCACTTATCCTGTGTGAATTTGTAAGCGGGTGTGCCCTAGGTTTAAGATGGAGATGTTTTGTTACTACTGGTCACTTTTGCTCTAAACTAATTATGTCCATTGGCAGGCTTCTGAAGGTGAGGGGGACTTGTGTACTACAGTTTGGTAGTGTCCAGAGTGACATTTAACAAAAAAGTAAACTGAGGAATGTTTCTCCAAACAAGATATTTTATTATCAGGGCTGACAATCTGAAAATAAAATGGGTCAGTGCTTTGCTTCAGTTGCCAGTGACCTGGAAATGAAGATACAACTCATTTTTTATAAGCATAAAAGGAAGAACAGAACAGAAAGTATATAATCGGCTGTCATTCCATTGGTGAGGAATCATAGTTAAAGAAAGTGGATATATGTGAGACCTTGGACCACCCCTCTCTGTCTTGAAGGAATGCTTTGTGAACTTGTGAGTCCTACCTGCCTCCTAGGATTGTTGATAGGGAACCAGGGATGTAGACTCACTGATGCCTGGGAATTAGACAAGACTATCTTTTTGATTGGCATGGATGAGGCTAAAGATGGAAAATTATGTCTACTTCTCATGGATAGTACACAAATACCATGAAGGTTTCCACAGAATTAGAATGTTTTATGAGAAAAATAAATCTCTGGACCTAAGCTCAGAGCTCTTTGGACAGTAAACCAGACATCCTTCAAGGATAGCTTGGTGGTATAAGGATAGTATTCACTAGCATCTTCCAAGGATAGATAAATTCCTTGAGGTAAGAATAGAACAGTGATTAGAAAGAAAACAAGATTTCTAAACTTAACCCATTATAGGCCAGCTGAATTCTGAACTAAGTACAGATATAGAGAACCATGACTTGGGCAGTTACAGGACAAAATCAAGTAACTGTAAATAGGACATAAAAATAATAATCAATTTAATCTTCTCAGTAGTGCTGACCCACATAGTACTGATGGGGTACTTGGGATGTATATATGTTTGTAACATCAATCTATGTAACATTAGTCCGTAATATCAATCTGTAACATCAGTTTGTAAATGGGGTGCTTTGGGATCTATGTCTGTAAAATCAATTTGTAAAACCAGTCTGTACAATCACATTTCCACCCCCCAGCCTCAGAGCATTGACTCTGCCCCTTCCCCCTTCCAGCACTCTGCCCAGCAACAACCTGTTTATCTCTGCTTGAAACAATAAGTTATCTATGAATCCTTCACTAAATGTTATCTCCCTTGGTTAGAGTGATCAGCTGCACCATAAATTCTTCAACACCCTATCTATAGGGTAACTCCTTAGTCAATTGTCCTTAGGCACTGACCACTCCTTAACTCCTACCTGATCCCACCCTTACTCACCTAGTTAGCATATCTTGACTCCTTAAAACTATGCCTGTGATCTCTGTAAGTTTGCAGGTTCCCTAAGAATCCTTGCCCACTGTGCTATGCAGTGTAACAATAAATTTTACAATCTCAAAAGTTTGCCTGAGCCTGGTGAATTCCTTCCAGACTGAATTGCAGGGTTTCTGGTCACTGATAGTGATCAGGGTCCCTGGCAGAAGCTCTTACCCTTCCCTATCCTTATCACCCTTTTCCCCTTTAGTACCTTACACCTGAGGAGCTCAGCTAGCAAGGGGGGGTGGGGAGGGTTAGCCCAAAGAAAGAACTAACTACATAGATTCTCTAGTTTAATATTTTTGAATGATATCTCATTTTGTTTCCTAGATTAATTCTAGACCTGGGCAGTATGGGGTGTAAATGAACCCATTTGGCACCTTGTGGTATCCAGTAGAGATACTACAGCTGTACTCTTGGAGGATAAGATAACCACTACCAGAGGGATGAGTCATGCATGGCTGACTTGCTGGAAAACCTTGAGATGTCACTAGCAGAGACTTCAGTTCTGAATCCAACCAGGTTTTGTATTGGGGGAATTTGAGCCTGATAAGAAGGGATTCAGGCTTCTTCCAATATTCTCTGGATCATTATTCCCTCACATAGAATTATTCCAAGAAAATCTCCCAATAGGTTTGACTCCTATTTAACATCTCCCTAAAATGGAGTCCCTTCTGGAAAAGTTACTCAATGCACAAAGCAGTAAACATCCAGTATAGGACAATTATTTATTTTCTCTACTAGAGAAGAAATGCTTAAAACATTAAAGACTCATAAGCATACATTGTTACATACTTAAAACAAAAACTTTAAGTACAGTATTCCTGCTTGGTATATGTTATCATATGTTCTTGCAATACTATTTTTTAAAAATCATATACCATTATTCTATTTCTGCATTTGTACATTCCAATTCTGTCTGCTTCTTCTTCAGAAAACCCATTGTTATGGGAAGTATGCCTGTCTTTTCTTCTCCATTCTTTAATGTCTAGTTAAATTTGCTGACTTCTTCATTAAGACTGCTTGATATTTTCATTTCCTTCTTTTACTGCTCTACTTAATCATTCTGATGCTTCATTGTCCTTTTTTTTGGCAGAATTTTTTGCAATATTTTCACCTTTCTTAGGAGATTTTGACTCATTTCCTTTGTTGCAATATTTGTTTACTAGGAGGGCTTCCTACTTTCCCCTTTCATTTCCCCTTCAATCACTCTTTGTCTGACTCTATCTTTCTGCTGATTTTTCTATGGTGTCCAAATGTTCATCTTAGTTCTAATCCTTTTTCTCCTTAAGGCCTAATACAGTGTGCCCCTACCCCAGCCCTTGCTGCCTGCTCTCTGTTCTCTGAGACCACCAGGCCTGACCCAGGTCTGTGCCCTTCAGTGTGTGAAGCTGTGAAGTTGGGACTTTGCCACAGGGAGACTCTGAGTGGCCACCATGACTGGGTCTATCCTCTACCTTTGATGATTCTATTTTTCTGGATGCCAACTGCCTCTCTGTAACAAACTTTCTTTGCTTCCAAAGCTGATGCCCCCAGTCAGGAACTGGTCACAAAGGAACCCCCAAGATCCTGCTGAAATGGGGGTGTTGCACAGATCCTTGGCAGCCTCTTTTGTGCATCTTTTCTCAGTCATTCCGTCATTGGTTTGTTTCTTTCTGTGCTGTATTAAGGGCTGCCCTGGGCCAACAAATCAAAGCACAAGGCTCTTCCTCTGCCCTAGTTTTAAAACAGGTGAGCACAAAATTACAAACTAGCTAATAGGTCTGATTGGAAGGATTCCTCTGGTAGGCTGCCAAGGGGTTGACTCTGCTGTTGCAACCGTGAAGATTGTGGGGCAAGGACTGGTCAAGAGAGCAGGGAACTAGGGAACCCCAGGGAGCTGTTTTGATATTTTTTTTCTGCAAAATTGCCTTATGGAGGGTTTTATTTGCCTTCTTTTGCCCTCCCCCACATTGGGAGAGAGGAAGAAAAAATGCTCATTAACTGAAAAAAAAAAAAAGTTTTAAAAAATTACCACGTGACAGGTTTTCTCTTTTTGTCATTGCTAAGCCTTGTGTATTTGGAGGCCTTTGTATTTTCTGTGATAAAGAAGGGCAGCCAGGGAGCAGCTGCCCTGAAGGTACCTCTCACTTTTCCACCTCACTGACTCCATTGGTAACAGTGTATTGTACTCATCCCTACCATAGAATCTAAGGATCAGAGTCAGAACAGACCTGGATGGACATCACCTAGTCTACTTTCTACTTAAGCAAGAGCTCTCTCTATATTCTTAGCAAGTGGATATCCAATCTCTTCTTTAAGAACTGGAGGAATGAGAAACCATCTCACTACACACCTGTTTGCTCACCTGCCAGATTGGGATAATAATACCCTCCCTGACTACTTTGCAGATAAATATTTGGAGACATTTATCACCAATTTGTTAGACTACTTAAAACCCTCCTCATTGGTCTGTCTCAAGCCCATCTTTTTCACAACAGCTGTTAAAACAATCTTTCTAAAGTACAAATCTGACCATATCATGCAGCTCCTCAAAAACCTCTCAAAATTCCTTTCTAGGACATAGACAATCCTTATTAGGAAACATCCATCTAGGATAAAATAGAAACTCCTCAGTCCGGCATTTATAGCCCTAATGACTCCAGCTTTCCCCCTCATGCACCTCATGCTCCAGCCAGACCAGATTACCAACTGTCCTGCAAAATCAACATGCAATCTCCTGTCTCCTGATGTTTGTACAAGCTGTTCTCCATGCCTGGAATATACTTTCTCCTTATCTCTGTCTTTTTTTTTTTTTTAAAACAAATACTTTATTAACTTCTGTTTTACATCATTCATTTCCGCCAGATTTTGAGTTACAATCATTTTCCCCCCATTATTCCCCTACCCAACCTCCCAGAATCGCAGTCCCACAAGATATCGCTTCCTCCAATCTGCTCTCTCCCATACCTTCTCCCATACCCCCATCGACTTTTCCATTAGAGGAAGATGAATCTTTGTGTCCCAATGCCTGCACATCTTATCTCCCATTTATAGGCAAAAGAGTTATCTCTGTCTTTTAAAAGACTTACGTGCCTTCAAGGCCCAGGTCAGGTGCTCCTCCATGGAGCTTTTCCTGGATGACCCATCACTTTGGTTTTCCATAGCTCACAGCCATACAGAATTGAAGAGAAGCTTGGACTCATTAATAGTATTGCCTTATCTAATATATTCTCTTAATATAGGAATTGGAGTTCTTACAAGTGCCACAGGTTACACAGCTGTACTGGGGCGGGTGGACTATGGCCATCCATAAGTTAATCCTTAGCTTTTCAGCCTGCCAATCAGCTCAGGCAGCAGCCACTGCCTGCAGGAACCTGGGAAACAAGGAGAGAAGAGCCAGGAATATGGAAAGAAGTGATGAAAGGGAGGGCACCAGACAAGCCTTGCCTCTTTCATGGCTTTGCTTAGTGCTAGGCTTGTTCTGTTATGAAGGAAAGCTGTGTAGAGCTGATCAAACAGATGGCTACCTCTCAAGTCTCGTTCTACCTCTGCCCATTCATAAAAGCATTCTTAGCAACAACAGAGAATAGAAAAAAAATAGTTCATTGAATGGGGACTGGCTGAAAGCAAACTATGATACATAAATGAAATTAAATGTTATTGTGCAGAAAGAAATGAGGAATTTGGAGAAACATGGGAAGAATTTTATGACTATAGACAAAAAGAGCTACATGGAAATTTCATTATGCTTAAAGGCACTAAAGATAATGAATCAATATCAATACTTAATAAATATTTAGCTAATAGCATAGCATATACATATTTAAAAGAAAATGTAACTAAACTATAGGGAGTAGACAGTAAAACTATAATAATAGGGGAATTTAACATACCCCTTTCAGCCCTATACAAGTTTAAACAAAGAATAAGAAAGAAGTTAAGTACCTTACTAGATACTTTAGAATAATTAGGGATGACAGCTTTTTGGCAATTAATGAACGGTAATAAAATGGAATTTATATATCTCTCAGCTGTATATGAGGCAGCTAGATGGCTCAGGGGACAGGGTGTTGGGTCTGGAGTCAGGAAGATCTGAGTTCATATCTGATCTCACACACTAGCTGCATGACCCTGAGAAAATCACTTAATCTCTATTTGTTTTAATCCACTGCCAAGAAAACCCCCTAGACAGTATGGCACACAGGAACATGAATTTAGACACAACTGAATGAGTGAACAATAACAGCTGTATATGGCACCTTTACAAAAACTGACCATGTATTGATCAATAAAGGGAAGATTTGTATGAACTGATCCAGAGAAAAGCAGCAAAACTAAGAGGATAATAAACATAATGACTACAACAAGGTAAATAGATCACAGAAACGAAGGTGGGTTCTAAGTAGTAGAGAAAGTAATAAGAGTTTTCAGTACAAGAGATAATGAAACAGGGGTGGCTAGGTGTCGTGAGTAGAGCTTCAGCCCGGGAGTCAGAAGGACCTGAGTTCAGATCACACCCAAACAAAAACCTAGCCCTGTGACCTTGGGCAAGTTACTTAACCCCAATTGCCCTCCAAAAGGCAAAAAAAAAAGATAATGAAACATATCTCATCTTCCTTACAACAGATTGGGACCTACAAGGACAGAATATTGTAGACAATATCAGTCATTGTCTCTGTGTTAGACTTTTATGCTTGCTTTTCTTTGTTACTGGAAGGATTTAATAAAGGAAATGAGGTGATATAAAAACAAAAGGCATCAATGAAACATTTTTTAAGTAATTTTTTTTTTTCAAATGAAAAGCTGTCACATAGATCAGTAATTTCATAGTTGTGGGATTAAAAGACTAAGAAAGCCCAAGCCAGGGCATAGTTTTCCAAGAGATCCAGACTTGTAAATTGTTTAGACAAAGCAGGACAGAGGAGAAAGCAAAATATCAAGGGAGACTTTTGTGACTGACAGTGTCACCTCTCACCTGTACTATCTGTGCCACTTATAAATCCAGATTTCTTCCCACACTGTATTTAGTATCACTGTGAAGATCCCCTCATGCTGCACGATCAGCACTTGGACCCAGGAATTCCTGACTTCCATCCCTTAAGACTCCTGTCTTCTGCTCAGAAAAAGAGAAACAAAGCAGAAGAGGCAGCTAGGGAATCCAGTCTCAGGCTCAATTAGCAAGTATATATCCTCATTGCCCTGTAATGTACCCACAGTCATCAGTTACTGAGGAGGTAAGGAGCTCTCTTCACCTTTTCACTGGAACCAGGGCAAAGTCCCTAGTGAATGCTGGGGTGCTGGGGGGAGAAAGGGGACCGGGAGATATGGGGCAAAGAAGGAGGTGGGGAGGAGGGGGGAGGAGAGAGAAAATCTCTCACACACACACAGATGAAAGTCCACTGAATGGACCAGTTTTTCTGGTTCAGTGGCACTTCTTCCTCTACTCTCAGGGACCAAGAGATAGATTAGGAGCATGCCCTCCAGAGCACGTGTAGCCAGAACAGAAATTAAGCCTGCCTCCATCCCCTCTTCCTCCTACACGCAGATGAAGTGGACCATGGGACCAATAAGAGATTGCCCCCATACCAAAGCCACACCTTCCCGCAGATCCTGCCCCTCACCCACTCTTCCATGGGACAACCCCCCCAATCCAGCAATGAAGACTCCATTACACTTATGTAAGTTATCTCATTTGATTTTCTTCCTCTTTCTTTTGTCTTTTTGGAGGCGGGAAGGCAAGGCAATTTGGGGTAGACTTGCCCAAGCTAGTGTCGCGTGTCTGAGCGGAATTTGAACTCAGGATCTCCGGATTCCAGGACCTGGTGCTCTATTCATGGTGCCACCTAGCCGCCCCCATTTCACTTTCGTAGCATTTCTTTGCCACAGTCATTACAATTTCCACTTTGCAAATGAGGCAGTTGGAAGACGCGAAGTGGTTTACCCAGGAACACAAGATGCTGCTGCTGGAAGAGACCTTGGAGAGCGTCTGATGCCGCGCTTTCATTCCGCACATCAGCCGAGTGCAGCGCGGCCCCCCACCCGGCACCGGGCGCCCGTCCACTGCAGGACGCGGCCGGGCGCCGGGGAAGCTCCAAGGAGCCGCGTGTTTCACGTGCCGCAGCAAAGCCCCTTCCGGCATCACAATTTGAGTAAATAACATTTATTTGCAGCATTAAAAGCCTGGAAGCGCGGTGTCTGCAGAGGGGACGAAGCCCTCTGGCTAGTAGAGTCAGGGAATGGAGGGTTAATGGGCCTGCGACCCATTTTTGACCTGAGAAAAACTGAGGCCAAGAGAGACGACGTGATTGGCCCAGGATGAGTCTTCCGGGAGGCGGGTTTAGAAGCCACGCTCTAGCGGACTCCGAGGCCGCCGCTCCCTCAGCGGACCAAATGGTAAGAGCACCAGGTCCCTCGTTTGCCTCTCGCGCCCACGGAACCCAAGTGTGGCGGGAGCCAGGGAGCAGGGGAGCCCGTCCGTTGGCACCGTAAGGCTGCAGGGGGAGCGGGAGGGCGGGACACAGCGCGCAGGGCGCTCCTCCCCCATTCCTTGCACCCTTGCACGCAGGCGCGGGCCTCAGGCTCGGCTCAGCCCGGCCCCGACGCGCGGACATGCTGCCCTCCCTGCAGGAATCCCTGGACGGGGACGACAAGGAGCTGGAGAGCAGCGAGGAGGGGGGCGGCGGCGGTGGGAGCGGGAGCGCGGAGGACCGGAGGCCCGAGCAGCCGCCCAGCAGCCACTTCTGCCTCTACGCCTACCAAGGAAGCAGGTGCGGCCCCGGGGCAGGGCTTGGGTCTGCCCCTCCCCCGCTCGGCCCGGGCGCGCGCGCAGAGGGCACGCGCACGTACGCGGGGCGGGGTAGTCGTGGGCGTCCGGAAGTGCGGAGCTCTAAGTCACCCACCTGCTGTGCCTCGGTTCCCTTCTCCGTTCAATGGGCTTGGTCAGAGCGCTCACCTCTCGCGGTTGTTGGAAGGTTCAGATTAGGTCATGCTTGGGAGGCGCTTCAAACGCTCTGTAAATTCTAGATTATTATTGTTATTAATTATTATTAGACATAGCAGTATATGCGCGCCCTCGGGCCCGTCCCCACACTCCTGCAGCCCGCATGCAGCGTGCACAGGCGCGCACGCACACGCCAGTGATACGCACACACCACGGGCTTGGGCACTAGTGCATCAAGGACGTTCCACGACGCACGTGCTGTCATGCTGACCCACACAACACGCATGCAGAACCTCCGTGGACACGCGCATGGGCTCACACAGGACATCCACACATTCATGCACATGCACAGGCTGTGAGTGCCTGCACTTAAGCGGGATCCACGCACTCACATACACTCCAGTGATCTGTGCACACTACGGGCGTGGTCACGCACAACAAGACTGCTACCTCCCGAGGCGTGAGTGTGCTCGAGAAGCGAGACGTGCGTGCAACAGGCACACACGCGCATGGGCTCACACAGGACAGGAGCGCATTCACGCACATGCACAGGCTGCAGGTGCCTGCACTTAGGCCGGATCCTCGTGTGCACACACGCACACTTAGCCATCAGTGATGGCCCTGAGGGGTCTAAGGCAGACCTGTCCAAAGAAGTTCGGGATAGAGAGCTGGGTTGGGAAAGAAAGCCCAGGAAGGAGAGGAGATATTGGGGGGGGAGCAGGGGGGGGGTGCAATCCACAATGATATCCGGGGCAAAGAGGTGAACAAAGGCCTTTGGCTTTATCTGGAAAGGGGTGGTGGGGTCCTCGGAGAGAGCAGAGGGGTGTAGCCAGATGGTGGGGTATGAGGGACTGAGGAAGAGGAAGCCCAGAGACAGGGTGGTTTGGGTTGGGTTTTTTTTTCTTTTTGGAGGGTAATTGGGGTACGTGACTTGCCCAAGGTCACAGGGCTAGTTTCTGCGTTAAGTGTCTGAGGGCAGATTTCAACTCAGGTCCTCCTGACTCCTGCACCATCTAGCCGCCCCAGACAGGTTTTTTCTAGGCCGGCTGTGAAAGGGAGGAAATGTTAAGAATGACGGGGGTCATGTTGGATGGTAAGCAAGTGAGGAGGAAGATGGTCGAGATTCAGGTATGTTTGAAGGCCATGGAGAAAGAAACAGTGAACAAGGAAAGATGGAAAACGAAGAAGATCCAGTGATCAGAGGGGCCCAGGACGGGAAGAGAGGGTTTGGCTTCCTCCGGAAGGGCCTCTTCATCCTTCAAGGCTGGAGGAGAGGAGGGTGGATGGGGGCATTGGGAGGAAGGTGAGCTTGGGATGAGTAGCCTCAGTTGTTGCAGTGAAGAAGGAGGAGGTCTCTCTGTGTGGCTGATGTGGGACGACGGAACAGATGAAGGTGTTTGAAGACAACATGTATATTGAAATCCCCAGGTCAAGGGACAGGACTTGGGGTTAGGAGGGAGATTGAGGTACCACCAGTGTCTGGAGAGAATGTTATATGTGAGTGAAGGAGGCCTCAGTAGGGGAGGGCCTGGAAGCTGCCTCCCCCCCTCTCATCACAGGGTGTGTGGTGATGCTCTAGAATACAGTGGACCTGGAGGGAAGAGTTGGATGGGGACCCAGAAAGCCTAGGACTGACCCAGATGGGTACAAGGGATGGGCAGCCCATGGTTCTGAGTCAAGCCCCGGGGTAGGAGATTACCCAGTAGTCAGTCACCAAGCACGTATGAAGTGCTTGCTGTGTACCAGGCATGGCGGCAGTTGTTGGGGATGTAAGGACGGTGATGAAACAGCCCCAGCCCTCCCGGAGCTTATGATCCATAGGAAGCAATAATCTGTCCATACGTAAGGATATACAAAGTCAATATTAATTAAATGGACCCTGAGTGTATTAGCAGTTGCTGGGATGGATCAGGAAAGGCTTCATAGAGAAGGTAGCCCATGAGTCGGGTCTTGAAGGAAACCAGGTATTCTGAGGCTGAGATGGGGAGGGAGTACGGGCCAGCATAGGGCACAGCCAGTGCAGTGGGAGGGAGGCAGGTGAAATGTGTGAGAAAGGGCAGGAAGGCCACTTTGGCTTGGGTGTGCCTGCAGGGCAGAGCAGGAGCAGTGGTCATCTTGATTTGATTATTATTTCTTGAGTGGAGGTGACAAGGGCTGTGAGAGAGGGCAGGAGGCAGGGGGACGATGTGGGCATCTGGACCCAAGAATTAATGTGTGGGCAGAATGTATTGGGTTAGGATCCCGGAACCCCATCTAGCCCAGTGCCCCTTCTCCATCCTCTCATCCACACCATCTCTCCTTTCATTCTCCCCACCTCCTCATTTCTGTCCCTGTCATCTACTCTGTCTTCTCACCTTAAAAGTCCCTTCCATTTCTAAATCTATAATCCTATGATCAGTATCCCAGTTATTTCCTCCATCCTTTCACCTAATCATTGCCCGGGCCCTTCCTGACTCACTTCAACTCTGTACTCTGAATTCAGTCTTTCCCTCTCTTTTGACCTTTGTCCTCCTACCCTTTTGGTCATCTGTCCTTTTCTCTCCTTGCCTTTCTCTCTGTTTCAATCGGATCGTCCTTTCCCCACTCTTCCTTATCTCTGCTGCTGCCTCTTCTCCTTTCCTGTTTCCCATTCTCAATTTTCCCTCTCTCCAGACCTATCACTTGCCTTCCAGTGTCTAGGATTTTATTATTGTTTTATTTATTTTTGTTTGTTTTTGCATCACATTCATTTCTGAATATATACTTCTATCCTTCCCTCCCTGGAAGTCTTCCTTTGAAATAAAGATTAAAAGAAAAGGAAAAAATAATTCAGGAAAAACATCTGATTACATCACCTGCCTACATCTGACAGCATAAGCAATGTTCTATACCCGAAGTCCCTTACCTTTCCACATCTTCTCAACTCTTCTGTGAGTCTAATATCAGTCATAATTACATATTGCCCAGTTTTGTATTATGATTCATTGTATTCACTGTATGTATTGTTTTTCTAGTTCTGCTTCTTTCATTCCACATCAGTTCTAATAAGTTTTGCTATGCTTTCTAAAATTTTTCATATTTGTAATATTGCATTACATTCACGTCACCATTTTTTTTTAACCATTCCCCATATCAATGGGAACATCTTGTGCTTTTAGCTTTTCGCTAGCAAAGAAGTGCTCCTAGGAATGTTTTGGTATATATTCCTTTTTTTCTCTATCTCAGTCTCCTACCTCTAGGTCGAAGGTTATTCCCTTCCTTTGTATAATTCCAAATTGCTTTTCAGAAGGTTGTACCAATTCACAACTCTACAGTTAGTGTACCTGTCTTCCTACAGCCCCTCTAACACTATTGTCCCATCATTGTTAATTTGGTAGATGAGTTGAAACCTTAGAATTTATTGGATTTCCAATTTCTTGTATTATTAATAACTTGAGATACTCTTAATATGGCTGTTAATAGTTTGCAATTCATCTTTTGAGTAATGTTAATTCACATCATTTGACCAATTATCTAGTAGTGAAAGGATCCAAGTCTTAGACATGTTAATTTTCTACATATCCTAAAATCTTAATGAAGTTTTAAGCTATTGAAGCTTAAAATTCCACTAAGACTTTTGGGATACCCTATATACCTTGAATGTCAAACCTTTGTCAAGATAAGGAGTACAACCTTTTTCCTTCTTACCCTAGGTGCATTGGTTTTGTTTGTGTAAAAGCTTTTAATTTGATTCATAGTTGCCTATTTTATCTTTTGTGATCTCTCCCTTATTTGGTTCAGAATTCTTCCCCATGGCTATTGTTTTTATTACTAGTCTCCCGATTCCATATTTGTTTTTAGCTGCCCCTACACATTTTGGGGTTCTTGAAGTGGGCCTAGCTTGTGGCTTTGCAGGTATAGGCTTCCTTTCAGGTGAGAGAGCTCCTGGATCCTACAGGTAACTAAATTCTTTACCTTGGCTGCATGCCTTCCTCTGGGTGGGCCTTGGGTTTTTCATCTGGAAAACTGAGGGTTGGGAGCTTCTATCCAGCTCCAAGGATTTATGGAGTCAGATCCTGAATGGACTGCCTGTTGTCGTATTTTCACTTGGAGTTTATCTTTTCCATCATTAAAAGGAGGCAGCTGCCATCATTGGCTTTCTGTTCTCACACTCCTAGCTGATTTCCCTTTTGACTAGCTCTTCCCCAGTCCTCTTCCTGTGTGATTTCCACAGTGGCCAGACTTCTGTGACTAACGGCCATAATGATACCGTGGTTTGCAGATCACTGACACAGAGAGGAGACAGTGACGATGGAAGTCCGGGTAGCTTGACTTTGGAAACCCCTTCTGCTGCAGACTTCAGGTAAAGCCAGCAATCATTTTCCCATCTCTAGTGCAGTGCTGACATGTAGGACACAGCAATCCTGATTTCCCATTGAGTAATCCCTGTGTCAGACATATAAACCCACCTCCTCGTGAGAACCTGGACATCTATTTTCTGATATTGTGGATATAAGAACTGGGCAGGTCCCAGTTACTGGTCAGTCAGTGAACACTTATTAAGTGTCTGCTGTGTTCCAGGCATCATGTGAAGCAATGGGGATACAAGAAAGGCCAGAGTCAGGCCCCGACCTGAAGGGGCACACAGGACAGTGGGAAGACCAAATAATGCTTTTGTCAGTAGTAGTTAGACACGTGTTTATACTCTCTAAGTTTCTGGGGACACCCATGAGATTAAACTATTTGGATTTAAATGATATATGAACATTGCTCTTGGAGGTAATTAACGAGAGGGAGTATGGCCCAATGGTAGAAGCTACCTTTGGCTCTGACACACACACTGGGTCTGTGACCCTGGGCCAGAGGTGTCAAACTCGAGTAGAAACGGGCCACTAGACCATACATAAGGATTCATACAGACCACATATTGACTTAGAAAGCCTCATATTAATATTGTCTATGTTTTGCTATGTTTTTATTTTGTGAAATATTTCCCAAATACATTTTTATCTGGTTCAGGCCACATTCAAGTCATACTGGATTGGGCCCTGGGGCCAGACAACTAAGACTTTAAATTATAGAGAGTGTCAACCTGCATCGGTAGAGGGACTCTTTCTCACCTGAGAGTCCCCTATATCAATGAAATCACAGATTCAGTCCCCTCTTATCAGAATTTTTTTAAAGATAATTTTATAGTTTTGCTTTTCACACTTTGTTCTGTATGACCCTGGGCCATCACTACTGTGTGCTCAGGCACATGTCCCTGGCACTTACTACCAAGTCAAAGATGGATGGTGATCTGCCTCAGTGGAGGGAGTTGCCACAGCTGGAGTTTGTTGCCCACTCTTTGCAGTAGGATTCTGTATGTAGAGTCAGAAAGAGCCTCAGAGATCAGAGATCATCTAGTCCGGTCACCTTGATTTTTACCGATGAGAAAACTGAAGCTCAGAGTCATGTCCAAGGTCACACAGATCAGAAACTTGGAGCTGAGGGGACCCTGGAGGACAGAAAGCCCAACCCCCTTGTTTTACAGTTGAGGAAACAGGCTACAGAAGTGACATGCCCAAGGTCACCTAGCTTTATGAAAGGTCTGAGGGAATATTTGAACACAGATGTTCCTGACTTCCAGTCCAGTGTTGTGCCCACTGTGCCATCTCACTGCTTCTGTTAAGTGGCAGAGCTGAGATTTGAACTCAGGTCTGATGTAGGGATTATATTGAGAGCACATGCCTATAGAACAGTGTGGAGATTTGAGCAGAATGCTCTTTCTCCATCTTCATTCAAACAGGGCTAAGCTAGAGCCACCTTCTACCTTGAGGCCCTTGGGACTGCTGCTCCCAGGACTTACCTCCTCCCAGCCCTCCATGGTCTTTGCTGCAGACTCAGAAAAAGAGGACCCTTGGCCAGCCCTTTGGTTCCTCCTGTCACCCCCATGACCTTGCTACCTTCTCTTTCTCTCTTGCATCTTTACCTTTTCACACCTCTGGCTAAAGCCTGCAAGCACATTCACCTCTTCCTAAAACTCTGCCTTGTGCCCACTCCCCCTCAGATTGTTGTTTCTTGCCTTCCCTGAACGTCACTGCTGCTACTTCCCCACTACGTAGTTGCTTCTTGGGCCATTGTAATCTGACTTCCATCCCTGCTATGCTCCAGAAATAACTCTCTCCAAGGTCAGTGCTAACCTTTTTGCAAAATCCAGCGGCTTGGTTTTTTTCCCCTGCTGTATTCTTCATCTCTCTGAGGTATTTGGTGCTATGGGACTGCCCCTCCCCCTGCCTTGGCTTCCAGGACATTGCATCTCCCTCCCTGTCCCTTCTCTGTCTCCTTTGCTAAATCCTTCTCTTTGTCCATTAAGGAGGACTTTACCTGTGATTTCTCTCCTCTGGCTACAGTTATCACCCCCATGCTGGTGATTCCCAAATCTCCATCTTCTCCCTCACCTTCTTCCCAGTGTTCCAGTCCCACATTTCCAGCTCCTTTCCATGTGTCTCCACCCTCCCAGCTCTCCTCCTGACTCCTCCAATTTTATCTTTGGTCCCTCTGTCCTCACAGTCACCAGGCTCAGAACTTTAGAGATACCTTTGGGCTCCCTCTCCCTTATTCTTCATTGCCTGCCAAGTCTAGTCAATTCCTTGGCATTCCCAAAGTATCCCTTTTTGTTCAGGTCCTCATTGCTTCTCACTGAATTTCCAGTATAGCTTCTGACCTGATTGTTCTTCCAGGTCTGTCTCTCCGTGCTAAGTGATCTTTATTGCATCCCTTTGGTCATGCTTTTCTTCAACTCAGAAATCTTCAGCGGTTCCCCTTTCCTGCCAGTGAAACATGATTTCCTGATCCCCCCCCCCCCCCACTGACCCATGTGATGTTCCTCACCAGTGACTCTTCATGCATTGGTCAGCTCTGTTTCCCAAGGCCAGATTGCTTTCCTTCCTCACCTCAGCTTCCTGCCTTCCCTGGCTTCCTTCAAGACTCATCTTAAGTATTTAAGTATTCTTTGGGGGGCCCTTCCTTGTCCCCCAGCCCCTGCACTTTGCAGTTACCTTCTGTTTATGTTGTGTGTGTGTGTGTGTGTGTGTGTGTGTGTGTGTGTGTGTGTGTGTGTGTGTGTGTGTGTGTGTGTGGTTCTTTGCATGGCACTGCCTCCATGGAAATGAGACCCTTGAGGAGAAGGGCTATGTTTTTTCCTTTCTATATATCCGCAGCATTAAGCATATGCCTGGCACATAATAAGTGCTTAATAAATGACCATTGACCAGCTGACCACTCCTGGCATTCCAAGCCCACTGCAGTTGAGTTCCCATACATTTTTCAGCTTCATCTCACACACTGCATCTTGCCCTGGTCCTTCCCATCTCAGTGTCTTACAAAGACCTTGCCTACCACCTTCCCTTCTCTCTAGGCCTTCCTCCAGCCACCTCCAGGAAGCCCAGCTGAAAGCGATGCTTCCCTGCTCGGATTTTCCCCTTGAATTTTGCCGGGGATTCTCCTTAGTGCTTAGCACTCTCTTATAGCTATTTGTGGAACTGACCTTTCCCTCCCTTGCCCCATTAGATAATAAGTTCCTTGAGAGTTCATATCTGTTGTATTTCCAATTCCTAACACAGAACTTGATGTGTGTGGTGGGTGCTTAAACAGTAATTGCCTAACTGAATTTCATCTGGAGTCAAATTTGAGATTTTTGCTTCCTGTTTCATAACAGAAAACTAAGTTGACAAAATGTTTGACACTAGCTTTTGGCTCCAGGCATGATGAGATGGAAGGTGGTTGTCGTCAAGGTCACCAAACTAACCACCACACCAGGTAAAGAGCTTAGAGTAGGGGTCTTTAACCTAGAGCCTGCAACTTAAAAACAAATTTTTTGGTAACTACATTTCATTGTGATTGGCTTCTTTTTTCATCTTGTATGTTTTGTTTTGGGCACTCAAAACATTTTTCTGAGAAGGACCATATTTAGTTTTCCTAGATTACTACCAAATTGTCCATGATGCAAAAATGTTATAAAAATCTTTGGCAGAGACAGGATGGAGCAGTGGGTAGAGTAGTCAGGTGCCCCTGGTTTGAAAGTTGCCTCAGATACATTGTAGCTGTGTGACTTTGGCCAATTCACTTAGCCTCTGTGTAAAATGAGATTGGATTTGATGACTTCTGGGGCCCTTCCCAACTCTAAGGCTATATAGTCCTAGGAATCCTGTCCCTGAAAGTCATTCCAGCTACATCGGACATTCATCTGTGCTTATTGCAAATCCAGAATTCTGTTGGCAAGGAATAAATTAATTTATTTATGTAAAACAAATGTACACACACACACACACACACATTTATTTTTGTTTGTTTCAAAAGCCTTTCCTTGGTAGATACTAATTTACCACCCGAAGCAGAGCCAGAACTCCGGAGTGCCATCGGTAAGCGTGTGTCCAAAGGAGCTGTCTTTGAAGGGCTGGGCAACGTTACATCAGTGGAGCTGAGGTAAGGACATGGGATACAGGGCGAGTTTTTGTTTCTTAGCTAATTGACGGAAAGGATAAGCAATTCCCCCAAGGCCAGATCTCACTAGCTGACATGTACTTGGCCGGCTCCATGTCTAGACCCATCTTGATCACAGCAAGGAAATTGTGAAGCTTGACTCATCCCCCCCCTTTAATTAGTTAATTAAGTTAATACTAGCAATCCACTTAACCTTTCCCTTCCAAGTATTTAACTTAAGGCATGATAAAGAGGTGGGCAGACTCCCAATGTAGATACGGATGAAGATGAGCAGTCTGGAGAGCTGTCTTGCTAAATTAGATGCATCTTGGCCGCAGGATGAATCACTAGCCTGTTCCCTTTGACTATTTTTTTATCCCTTTTTCACCCCCTATCCTTCAGTCTTCCAGATTCCCGGGTTGGTTGCTATTACTGCCTTTTCCAGCAAGACAAACCGCTTCTAGATACAGCAACCGCAGAGTCTGTTCCCGACTCTCCTGAATATATAGTCTGTTTCTTAGGAGGGTCTGAAAAAGGACTTGAGCTATATCCTTTTCTTTGTCTCTGAAGATGTCAGGGAGGCCAAGTCAGGAGAATAAAATAGAAGATGGGTTCCTTCTTTTTTCTGTTCTCCAAGATCCCACCCCCATCCCCAGAGTTTCACCATGTCATTCCCACAATATTTCATTAATTTTATTTTTAATAATTAATATTATTAATTAATGGGATGGAGAAGTATTTATTAAGTAGCCTTGGGGAGGGGATAGAGAAATCAATGAAAGCTTCCCTTGCCCTGACTGTCTACCTAGGCCCTTGGGCAAACCATTGGGAATTTGAGTAGCTGCAGGCAGACTGGGGGAAGGATCTGTTTGAGGAAAGGGAAGGTCCTTGGTGGGAACCTCCAGATGCTTTATTAATTTTTAAAATTAATAGTATTGTTTAGGTACTTTAAAATACTTGTTGATTGGTTAATTAAATGTTTTATTGAAAGCAAACATCAATATTAACCTCTAAACTTTTTACCTATGAGTTACTTAAATTAAACACATACAATATTATAACACCTTCGGTCCTTTCCACTTAAATTTCTAACAGGATTCTTTGGCTATTTATGTTTAAATCATTTTAAATCATGTTTAAACACTTTAAAAATGTCTAATTTTTAATTAATGCTTAATGTTGAATTTTTAAAGTATCACTTACTTCTGAATGATAGTGCCCCTTCCACTGTCCTTTGTAACAAATAAGTAAAATTAAACAGAACACATCAATATATTAGCAGTGTCTGAAAACGTATACCTCATTTTGCACCTGTAGACTCTCCCCCTTTTTGTCAAGAGGCAGGAGACACACTTCACTGTCAGTCCTCTGCAGTTGTGATTGATAGCTGTATTGATCAGAATTCTGAATTGTTTTCCTTTATATTGCTACAGTTTGTATAAATTTCCTATAAAAGATTAATTCACTTATATAATTGTAGTTAGTCTGCACTCTATTCCTGTTGTTCTTAGTCTTTCACTTTTTTTTATAAAGGACTTTTTAGATTTCTCTCTATTTCTCATACTTGTCCATCTTAGTTGCATTACAGTATTTCTATACTTGAACATAGCACAGTTCATTTAACTATTTCCCTATTGTTTGGCAGTTAGGTCATTTCCAGCATTTTTGTTTTTTACAATTACATGTGATGTTGCTAGTGAAAATCTTTGAATAGATAATTCCTTATTTTTGGCAATGATAACGCTCTCAGGATATATTTCTAACAATGGAATTATTGGTCAAAGTTGATGATTATTTTTGTAACTTTTGCTACCTTCAGATTGATATCTTCAAATTGCTTTCAGAATGGGGGGGGGGGGGGCGCTAGGTGGCACTGTGAATAGAGCACTGGGCCTGGAGTCAGGAGGACCTGACTTCAAATTTGATCTCAGACACTTAACACTAACTAGCCCTATGACCTTGGGCAAGTCACTTAACCCCAATTGCCTTGCCTTCCAAAACAAAAACAAACAAAAAACCCAAAACAGATTGTTTCACTAGAGTCCCCAAATTTGCAATTCTACCAGAATAATGAGTGTACCTTTTTCTTCACAGTCCTGCCAGCATTGTGTTTGGCTTTTATTTATTTTTGCCCATTTGATGGCTATGGGAGCTAACTCAAAGGTACACTCATTAGTAAGGTTGATTATTAAGAATTTGCATTTCCTCTTTTTAAAACTACCTGTTTGAACCATCTGACCTCTAATTCACTTTAAATTCCTCCTTTCCTGGTGGGTGTCTGCTACTAGGGTTGTTACCACTCACAGGCACCTGTGATTTCACGGGCATAGGGAACTCCCAGGTGAGGAAAGTCTGGCCAGTTCGGGTCAGGTCAGCACCCCCTCTGCAGCCTGCAGGCTGAGGGAGCTGTGGCACAGAGGGAGGCCTGGAGCCCAGCTCTTCCTGCCGTCCACACTGGCTCTGTGGTGGTCATTTCCCAAAGGCCACTTTTGGAGACTGCTTTATTTTGTAATATTCGTAAACTGAGAGATTTTATCTTTTATTTTGAAACCTTAGAACAGCCATCTTGGTTTATCTCTTATTATTATTAATTATTATTATCTCTTACTATTATTAGACAGCTAGGTGGCACAGAGACAATGAACAGAGCACTGGACCTAGAGTCAGGAAGTCCTGAATTCAAGTCCAGCCTCAGAGACTAGCTATGTGACCCTGGGCAAGTCACTTAACCTCTGTGGGCCTTAGTGTCCTCATCTGTAACATGGTAATAATAGGAGCATATACCTCCAGGATTGTTGTAAGAATAAAATGAGATAACTTGCTTGCAAAGCATTTTGCAAGCCTTAAAGTGCTATATAAATGCTAGTTGTCATTATCATTGTTTATTACTATTATTCCTTAAGATCATACTTTCAGACTTGAGTTGGACAAATACATCCAAAGCCTGAAGACAAACGTGGATGGCGAGGTAAAAAGCCTGACTTCATCCTTTTTAAGCATGGGAGAGGAATAATATTGGGTGTCATGGTTCTCCTCTACTTGTAGAACATTTGTAGGTGGCCACCAAGAATCCTAGATATACCCTGCTCTAAGGCAGGCAGGGAGTTCAGTCCCGTGGCCCTGTGCCTGCTAGATGATGGCTCTGTTGCTTTCCCTCCCAACCACACACTGATGGTTCAGTTCATTCACTGAGATGGCATGTGAATGATGACCAATGAGGAGGTGGGAACAGGGGCCTCAGCTCCCCAGGGCATGCCTGCTGGGCAGGCCCCTGCTGTGCTCCTGCAGCCTTGTCTGCAGGCCCCACTCTGCCAGTGCTCTTGTACCCGGGGCCATGTTACATGCATCCCAGCACTCCCCTAGAGCCCTTCCATGCCTCTTTTCTGTTGGTGAATTTAAACTTCCTCTGAAACAGTTTTACCATTTTGGCTTTTTAGCTCCTCTTTGAGTGATGGATTTCATAAGTTCCCTGTTCTACTTGTTCCATGGTGTAGGATGGATTGTAAACTTCTCTGGAGAGGGACTAGGGGAGGATGACCTGTGATGTCATGATGTGGGTCAGTTGCCTTCCTACTGCCTGAGTAACAGCACTTCTTGGAAAGTGACCCTTAATGTAGAGAGAAGTGTCTCTGGGGGGAATGTGAGAAATAGCAGAACCGGCATGTCAACATTGGGAATATGCCTCCTTGTATCAGAGCGAGGTTCCTCCGAATTCTGATTGTTTAGGCTGAACTCTATTCTCAGTTGCCCCATGTACAACCATTCCATCCTCTCCTTTGAATGGTGGCTGTCTTGCGTGAAGAAACGACAATGCACACAATGACAGCATCACTTTTTTACAGTAGTTTCCATTCTAGGGGTTTTTTTTTGCCTTTTCTTGATTTATAATTTTAAAAAATTAGGAACTTAAATGTTAACAATCATGAATATTTCACTGTATAGACAATAACAGAAAAATAGGATTATATATGAAGCCATAAATCTTTATGTACAACTACAGTTTTTAAAGTGTATTTAACATGGTTAAAAATTTAACATGAAAGGGGCGGCTAGGTGGCGCAGTGAATAGAGCGCCGGCCCTGGAATCAGAAGGACCTGAGTTCGGAGCCGGCCTCCGACACTTGATCCATACAAACAAAAACCTAGCCGTGTGACCTTGGGCAAGTTACTTAACCCCAATTGCCCTAAAGGGGCGGCTAGGTGGCGCAGTGAGTAAGAGCTCGCGCAGAGTTGGGATGACCCGAGATCAGATCCGGCCTCAGAAAATGAGCACCCACGCATAAATAATGACTAGCCGTGTAACCTTGAGCAAGTTACTTAACCCCAATTGCTTTAAAAAAAAAATTTTAACATGATTAAGAGCCAGGCACAGTGGCACATACCTGTAATCCCAGATACTGGGGAGGCTGAAACTGGTAGATTTAAGCTCAGGAATTCTGTGCTGTTGTGGGCTAAGCCTTATTAGTGTGTGCACCAGTCATAGCATTAATATGGTGATCCCTCTGGGAATGGTGGCCACCAGGTTGCCTAAGAGGGACACACAGGCCTAGGTCAGAAAAAAGAGCAGGTCAAAGCTCCTGTGCCAGTCAGAGTGGGACCAGCCTATAAGTAGCTCTTGCCCTCCAGCCTAGGTTAGAAAGAGAAAACCCATCTTTAAACAACTTTGTAGTATCAAACAGCTCAGCTTGTCAGTATCCCCTTCTGAGCTGCCTTCTGCACTCAGTGTTTTATTTTGTAAACAGAATTTCTTAACAAAACTTACTCTTCTGGGAAGGATACATGTTAGCATTCTTTTTTTGATCTTAAAATTCAGAAGTGTTTATCTCCCAGCTCTTATCACTGTCAGCAATGTTGAGAGAGAAAATATTACATCTTAGTTAAAATGGGATCTGTCACTGTCAACAATGTTGAGACAGAAAGTATTACATCTTATTTAACATGTTAAATGCCCGTATTTCATTCTGCATATATACAGGAAGGTGGCCTGGAGGCCTGCACCAAAGCATACCTTAGCAGTTGGTTTGAGGCAGCCATATGCCCAATCGAGAGAGTCGTGCATCTCTTTCAAGAGAAGCTCACCTTTCTCCTGCATGCTGTGAGTATCAGCACATCCATTCGGTTGACTGAGAACCAGCTGGGAAGTTCTATGAAAGATTTAAAGAGACCGCTCATGTTTATTTTTCCACTGGGCCCCAATGTAGCCAAGTTAGTCAGTGGCAGTTGCCAGTTGAAGTGTCTTCATGGGGCAGATCATTTCACAATGACAATCTCCTAGGTATTTTTTAAGATGACTTGTAAATAGAATTACTTCCCTAAGCAGTGGGAGAGGAGGAAAGAAGTATCCCAAGCACTTTGAGCCCAGAGGATCACAGATCTTCCTAGAGCCAGAAAGGACTTCAGAGGCCGTCTAGGCTATTTTATACATAAAGTCTGGGAAAGTCACCTCAGGTCGCACAGGTGGCATGTCTCAGGTGAGATTTGAACCAAGGTCCTCCCAACTCAGCAGGCAGGGTTTGGTTCCTTTAACTCACTGCCGTCTCCTTTAATGACACCCAGCATTTGGATGGAAACTGGAATATTCAGTAGGTATCCAAGTATTTTGGTATTTAGCAGTGAAGTGTATATGAAATCACCTGGATAATTGACTGGATTTTCCCTCGGGCTTGGACAAATAAGGAATCTTAATCTTTACTATGTAACAACAGTTGAAAAGGCCAAGTCCTCAAGATTAGTACCTTGCTTTTCGTTCAGCACCTTGGAGAGAGCAGTGGAAAACTCAGGATCTGGAATGCAAACATAGACTTTAGACATCAGCTCTGCAGTTTGTTGCCTGTCATGACTTGGGCCAGTCCTCCTGTTACATCCAGGCCTCTGTGTCTTCCTCTACAAAATGAGGCCAAATGGACAAAATGATCTCTAAGGCCACTTCCAGCTCTAAATATTCAAGCCTCAGATCCTGGTCAAGCACTGCCCAGTCAAATGTTTGAGGAAGGTTGTGATCTGTGCCAAGGGCCAGCCTAATAAAGAGTGAGTGAGAGGAAGAGAATGGAGTTATTAAATTAGATGAACAGAGCCAGGGCGTTCTCTGTACATGTGTCCTTAGGATAGCTCAACATAGAAGAAAGCCATCCAAAGGGAGGGAAATCCTAGGCGTGTTTGGGAAAGGACAAAGAGGAAATTCATTTATTTGTTTTCAATTTTTTTATTTTTTGGTTCCACATTATTGATCAGGGTCTTCTGTAAGATAACGTTTCTTACTGGGTATCATTACTTTTGTTTGTCTTTGTTGATGGTTGTAATATTTATAACAATTTTTTAAAAAGATCATGAAGAAGTAGGTGTCGGGGCGGCTAGGTGGCGCAGTGAATAGAGCGCCGGCCCTGGAGTCAGAAGGACCTGAATTCTGAGCCGGCCTCCGACACTTAATCCACACAAACAAAAACCTAGCCGTGTAACCTTGGGCAAGTTACTTAACCCCAATTGCCCTAAAGGGGCGGCTAGGTGGCGCAGTGAGTAAGAGCGCCGGAGAGCGCCGGCCTCGGAGTTTGGATGACCTGAGATCAGATCCGGCCTCAGAAAATGAGCACCCACGCATAAATAATGACTAGCCTGTAACCTTGAGCAAGTTACTTAACCCCAATTGCTTTAAAAAAAAAAAAAGAAGTAGGTGTCATCCAGATTTTCTGTCTCCCCACCCTTATGGGGAGAGAACCCTTTGTTCTGGACATATTAGGTGCTTTATTGCTGCTCGACTGATTGAACCAAAGCAAAACAGATACACACTGACAATGAATTTCTCTCTTGAAGGCTTTGAGTTACACTCCTGTTGACGTTCAAGAATCAGATGAAAAAACAAAGAGAGACATTAATGGGTAAAGACTGCTGAAAGTTTTATGAAAACATCCTCTTTTCACAAGTTGCTTTTAATTTCTTTTAATTTCCACATTTATTTATTTGTTTTGAGTATTGTCTATCTATTTCTCTTTTTATTGTTCACATAACTGCAGATCGCTGTTGGATACAACTTGCTTATAAATTCAGTGTAACTTTAAAAGCTGTCCTTGTCTGTGGCTTTTTCCCCCTGGACCTTTCATCTGTGTACTTCAATGCCTCAGTTTCTCTTTTCTTTCATTTTTTTTTTTTGCAACCCTATCACTACTTCTTCCCACTCCTCCCAGATACCCCCCAATTCTCCCAACTACTCCCCCACCAAAAAAAAATCCCTAGTAACCCACGTGCATAGTTAAGCAAAACAAATCCCCACCTTGACAAATGTAGTCTGTCCCATTCTGCACCTGAGTCCATTACTTTTCTTAGAAGTTCAGTCGCCTGATTCATAATTGTTGACCTTTACTTTAAAAAATATTTCTTTTTCCTCTCTGAGCCCCTTTAAAAGTAGTACATGGCTAGGTGTAGTCCCTGGAGGGTAGAACTGGTGGAGTGTTCAGGAGTTTGAAACTTCAGTTGGGCCGAAGCTGATGAGGGGTCTCCAATAAAGCCTGCATCAATGTGGTGAGCCCCTGAGAAGAGGAGGCTGCCTAAACTGGCCCGAGTTGGAAAAACAAAGCAGGTTAAGCTTCAGCACTGATGAGTAGTAGGGGAGCAGACCTAGGAGTGTCAGCTGTGTTTTTTGGCCTGGGTGAAACAGGGAGACCCAGTCATAATGACATCTGGAAAAAGGAGCTCTCTTTTGTGGCAGGTTTCTGAGCGTGGCCAGTCTCCAAGGACTAATTCACGAAGGGACGATGACCTCCTTATGCATGGCCATGACTGAAGAGCCACACAAGTCAGTGATTATCAACTGCAGTGGGCCTCAGCCGCAGTTTTCTAATGCAGGTGAGACGGATGTTCTAGAGCATCCTTTGTTGGTTCATTTCTGAGACTGAATGTTCATGCTGTATGTGGTAATGATGGGGTGAGGACAGATCATACAGAGTTTTACGTTCTACCTTCCATTTTTCAGGCTCTTATTTAAAAAAAGTTTCATTGGTATCTTTTGTTCTTAGAACACTTTTATTTCCAAATAGATTACCTCCCTCATTCCCCTGCTCAGTGAATTATGCCTTGTAAGAAAGAATTTTTTGAAAATCTATCAGAAAACCATTTTTTACTGTTTCACATCCCAGACAATTAACAGTAGATTACTCAGAGGAGCAATGTATGATACAGATTGATAAGTGTAAAATGTAGGTTAAGATAGTATTACAAGTGATATAGTCACCTATGTAGAATGTCCTTTGCATAAGGAAGTGGCAGAGTAGTGGATAAAGGCCTACATTTGGAGTTAGGAAGATCTGAGTTCAAATACTGCAATATTGGGGGACTTGGGTTCAAATCCTGCTTTTAATGTTTATTACACGTATGACTTTGGGGCCTCAGTTTCCTCATCTGTAAAATAAGGGGTTGAATGAAATGGCCTCCGAGGTCCCTTCTAGTTGTGGGGCCAAAGGCAAGCCATGTGAGCTCTGAGTCTCAGTTTCCCTTTCTGCAATGAAAATAACCATACCTGTAGCACTTAAATCAGAGGGAGGTCATGATCTAACATATATAAAGAGCTGAGCAAACATTTCAATGCTCTATAAACTCCAGATATTATTACTGTTATTCACTGTTCCCCGATGTTTTACAGGAAGCAACAGGTTTTGTGAGGACTGGATGCAGGCATTTCTGAATGCTGCAGAAGGTGGCAACCCATTTCTTTTCCGACAAATCCTAGAGAACTTTAAACTGAAGGTAATTTACTATTAATCTGGATCTTGGCAGATGGTCATCTGAGTCTTCCATAGGAGTGGTTATCACACATTTTTATATGGCTGCTGCACAGGAGATGTTGAACCATTTAATTTCCTGATTACTAAGTTAAATGCAGTGTCATTTTCAAGTGGAATAGGTCTTGTAGTATGAGAGAAATTGATATTTTCTGTGAAACTTTTGGAGGCAGTGTGACCTGGTTCATGGAACGCTGAACTTGGAGACAGGGGAGACCAGGTTTTGAATCCTGCCAGATACTCACCAGCACTGTCCCCAGAAAAGTTGCTTGGTCCCCTAGGCCCAGGCAATGCCCAAGGACCTGTCTGTAGAGGCAGACAGCCCCATTCTAGTGGGCTTGTTCTAATGCCAAACTTACATTTGCCTAAAAGACCATCTTATAGTGAACTCACAGAAATTATTTTTCCTATGTTTGTGTATCTGGTGGCCTAATGGTATGAAATTCTGGGTATTGTCACTTCTTGTTTAAGGATATATATTTTTTTAAATTTACTGGGGGTTTTTTTGTTGTTGTTTTTATGCCACTTTTTTTCCCCAAATATATCACTCCTCTCTCTCTTCCCCAGACTCACCCTATATGACACAGAATTTTTAAAAGAGAAAGAGGAGGGTGAAAAAAGCATTTCAGCAAAACTAATTAACAGGTGAAGAAGTATAGTCTGGCAATATACATGATGTTTCACAAAGGGTCTGTTTCTTGAACCTAATTTAAAAAAATGAGCTTAAGAATACATTTTGTTTTAACATAACAGATATTTCTCAACAAACACCCAGACAAACCACTTTACAAAATACGCTCCCTGAGAAAGCTCTTTGAGCATCAATTGTTAGCAGAAAGGACGGCTGTAAATGTACTCTTTAATCGTGGCAATATGGTGCTAACATTGACTGTTTGGACAGTTTGGCTGCCACTCCATGTAAACTTTAGAATGTTGCAGTCATTGTAATTTTTTTTTCCTTTGCTCTCTTTGTTCTGCATTACTTCATACAAATCTTTCTTTGTTTATCTGAATTCTTCATATTCAACTTTCTTCTTGGTATAGTACTTTTACATTATTTCCATTTACTGTAATTTGTTCAGCCATTTTCCAGTCATTGGACCCATGTTTTATTTTAAGATTTTCCTGATCATAAATAAGGTTGCTATGATTATTTTTGTACAGTGGATCTTTTGTTCTTGGGATGTAGTCCCAGTAGTAAGATCTCTGATTTTGTGCCTATAAATTTGTGTCTTATATCACTCCTGTAAGGAACCTACTATTATGATCTATTCAAAGTACAAACAGTTTAATAACTTTTCTTGAGTAAGTCAACCTGTTTTCCAGATGGTTCAGTCAATTGACTGTTCCACCAGCAGCAAATTAATGTGCCTGTCTTTTTCTAACCTCTCCAACGATGAATTTCTTCCATCTTTTACCCTATTTCCTAGCTCAGTGCATTTCAGATGGCACTTAAGCATTACTTAGACCTTATTATTAATTCCCCACCCTTTACAAAGATGAAAACTACAAGCCTTCAACTCATCCCTCTTTTCTAGGCTATCCAAGACACCAACAACCTCAAGAGGTTCATTCGCCAGGCAGAAATGAATCATTATGCCTTGTTTAAGTGTTATTTATTTCTGAAGAACTGTGGCAGTGGAGACATTCTACTGAAGATAGTGAAAGTGGAGCACGAAGAAATGCCGGAAGCCAGAAATGTGATCCTGGCCCTTGAAGAATTCATGAAAGAAGAAGGGGCAGCCTAGACTTGTGAATCGTTTGTTTTTAGAGACTCGGAGATTGCTGCAGCACAGTACTGCACAGTCATACTCTCGTGATTCATTGGAACCAATTTGTCATTGTCATAATGGGTCATGCCGTCCAAAAGCATTAGGTGATTTCAAACTAATTCTAGGTTGCAGTTAAATCATGTAAAAACCAGTGGAAACAGTTTCCTTTGAGTCTTAAGGATAGAAGCGTGCGAGTACATAGTTGTTCTCTGTCAGTCTTTAGCCTCATCAGTCATTGAATCTTGGGGTTGAAGGGGACCAGCAGAGGCTTCTCAGCTCTCTAGTCCTTTGTGTGGAAAATCCTATTTTTCTAGGTTCACAGAAAGAGTCTGCAGCCTCTCTTTTTAGTCTCTGTTTAAAACACTGTTGAGACATTTTCCCTGACAGAAAATCATCATGATTCCTTCTCAGTCACCTCTGGATTTAGCATTTTTGTAGCTCCTTGGAAAAGATACAATTCTAGACTTGGGGCAGACCAGCTTCACAAAAGCACTGCGAATAGAAGTCTAGAACGTAGCCCATGTCTTAAAAGCTTTGCACTCTGTGGGTGCCTGATGTATTCTGTCAGATAATGGCAACGTCGATATGGTCAGCCCTGGTGCTGATGTGCAAATAAAACTTGGATTGGTAACAAATTGGAAAACGAGCTCATAGAGTAGATGTGCCAATTCAAAGGGAAAACATTAGCTGGTTTGTAGGATGGCCACAAAAATGAATCACACTGACCGCTAAAGAAGATACTTCTTTTCAACAAGTTGAAAATACTTGACTGGTTGGTTGGTTGGTTGCCATTTGAGTGATTAAGAGTGGGGAAAAGAAAAACCAAGGCATTCTGCTGGCAACATGTAACCTCGGAAACTCAACAGAGATTCTTCTTTACTTTCAGACTCGGGCATCGATTTTTATTTCTGTACTTTCGTTCTTGTCCTCAGATTGTTTGCACCAAATCAATGGAAGTCTGTTCTCAAGAGAATCAGATATCTTCTTTCCACTGAAACAGATTGCAGCTACATAGATGTAGCAATGGTTTTCCTTGTCTATAGCTATTTAAATAAACCCCATAGGGGCGGCTAGGTGGCGCAGTGAATAGAGCGCCGGCCCTGGAATCAGAAGGACCTGAGTTCGGAGCCGGCCTCCGACACTTGATCCGCACAAACAAAAACCTAGCCGTGTAACCTTGGGCAAGTTACTTAACCCCAGTTGCCCTAAAGGGGCGGCTAGGTGGCGCAGTGAGTAAGAGGGCCGGCCTCGGAGTTTGGATGACCCGAGATCAGATCCGGCCTTAGAAAATGAGCACCCACGCATAAATAATGACTAGCCGTGTAACCTTGAGCAAGTTACTTAACCCCAATTGCTTTAAAAATAAATAAATAAATAAATAAATAAATAAATAAACCCCATATTTGATTATTATTATTTAGTCCTGTCAGTCATAGAATAGTTGGATTGAAAGACTGAACCCAGACCCCTGCCTTTATGCTAATTCCTGTTTTCCTAGGATTAGAGGAGATTCTATAACCTTTTAATAGGAAACATGAATCTTATATTTTTACTGCACCAAGGATGTAGAGAAGTCCTGAAGGCCTTTACACTGAGGAATCATCTCAGATTTCTCTAAATTCCTATTAAGTGCTGAGTTACAATAGTGGTCTAACCTTTCAGAATGGCCAGCAGTGTTTCCCCCCTTTTTATCCTCTAAGGCACAGAAATTCATCTAAGAAACATTAAGTACCTACTATGTGCACTTTGCTGTGCAAAGTGATTTTGCACATAAGGTGATTTTGGGGGTGGGGAATCAGACCTGTGATTTCATCAGGGTTGACTCAGTTAAAAAAGACCAAATTCACATCCTCCCCCTGACACATGTTGGCCTCTAGGTGCCCCAGACCAAGGTTTAGAGAAGGCTCTCAACTGTTCTTGTAGAGGAAGTTTCATTGTGCTGAGTTACTTGGAACAATACAATCATAGGCCCAAACCCATCTCCCCCCAGCAAAACTTAGCTTTTTATTATGGCATTTTAAAAAATTAGATGGATTCTCAAAAATGACATCCATTTTAATTCATGGGGAGTTTTTATTTCACTAAAATAAAGGTTATCTTTCTGTGTAGCAGTTCTGAACTTTGTTTTCCTTGTTGGTAGACAAATGGGATGGGAGGACTAAAGAGGACTTGTTTATTCACAATCCAGAAAGTGAGACCCACCACACTCAAAAGCCCAGGTCAGTTCCTTTCCATTTCCTCCATTTTAGCCACCAGATGATGCCTGTCCTCCACAGCAGTAAATATACCTTGCACTAGATAACAGGGAAGTCTGCAATTTTCTTGGGAAACATTTGAGCTCTCAATGATATTTTCCTAGCCTTTTGTCTTATTGATGAGTGAAAATTCCATTTTCTTTAAAGGAATATTTCCATTGGGAGGCTAATGCAGGCCACACACTAAGTCACATGATTACCTTCTGAAACATGCTTCCTAGACATGATAACACCCAGGTGGTGAAAATGCTGAAATACAGCTTTTCTCTAATATCTTTCCATGGAAAACAAGATGAGAGTCTAGAATGTTGCCTGTTGTCATACAACAATCATTGACTAAATACTTCCCATGTGCCAAACACTATGGTATGCAGTTTACAAATATTGTTGATCTTCACAATAATCTTGCGAATAATAAAGGTAGGCTGAAGCCAGATTTTGGAGGGCTTTAAGAGCCAAACAGAGGAGGTTGTATTTTATCTAACAAGCTAGAGTAAGCCACTGGAGCTCCTTGAATAGGGGAGTGGCAGAAGTTAGGCCTATGTGTTAGGAATATCAGCTTGGCAGCTTCTTGGAGGTTGGATTGGAGAGGAAAGAGAAATTGGAAACAGGTTAATGAGAGACTGTTATGTTAGTTCAGGTGAGAGGAATGAGGATGGTGGCTCTGGCTGTCGAGGGAAAGGGATAGAGTTGAGGAATATGGAGGCAGAATTGACAAGACTTGACAACCAATTAGATGGGGAGAGTGAGGAAGAAAGAAGTCAAGGAAGACTCAAAAGTTTCGAATCTGGGTGACTAGAAGGATGAGAAATAGGCAAGTTTGGGAAAGATGAGAATTTAGGGAAAGAGAAAATTTTTGTATTGGACGTGTTGAGTTGGAGATGCTTGGGGGACATCCAATTAAAGGTTGAGATTAAGTAGTTGGCGATACAGGTGTGGAATTTTAGGAGACAGGCTAGGGCTGGATGTATAGACTGGAGAGTCATCTGTTGAACCAATGGAAACTGATAGTGCCTAGCACATAGTAGGGGGCTTACTAAATACAAGTTGACTGGCTGACTAGCTGATGAGAACACCTAAGAGAAAGAATATAGAAGAAAAGAAGGAAATGTACACTAAGGAGACATCTTGGGGTATATGTACACATAGAAGCTGAAACATGGATAATGATTCAGTAAAGGGGACAGAAGGCATTCAGAGAGGTAGGAGCAAAGCCAGCTGTGAGTGGTGTCATGAAAACCCCAGACAGAAGGGTGTCTAGGACAAAAGTGTAGTTAGATGCTACAGAGAAGTTGAGAAGGATTAGGACTCAGAAAAGGCCATTAGACTTGGCAATCAGGCATCTTTGGTAACCTTAGAGAGCTGACAAGGTTGAATGACAGGGGTGGAAGCCAATTCATGAGGGGTAGAGAAGGGACAAAGGGGAGGCCCCAATATTGTGACTGCTTCATCTAGGAATATGATTGTGACAGGGAGGACAGATATAGAATGATAACTTGAGAGGGTAGGGGAAGATGAAATGAAATATTTTATTTTTTAAGGATGGGGGAGATTTGTAAGCATTAGGGAAGAAACTAGTAGGTAAGGAAAGATTTAAAATTAGGAGAGAGGGAGATCATGTGATGGAATTTGAGCTCTAAGGGCCCTTAAAAGTCATCTGGTCCAATCCCTTCATCTTGCAGATGAGGAAACTGAGGCTACAAAAGGTTAAGTAGTTTGTTGAACATCATACAATTAGAGCTGGTCATTGAACCCATGTCCTCTGACTACAAACTCAACATTCTTTCCTCATGAGCGAACATATCTGGAATATCTTTGAGGTTCATGCTCTATATGAGCACAAGACCTTTTTTTGTTAGAAAAAAAAATGTATTATAAAGAATACCTGCAAATAAGCATCATCCTTCCAAGTATTCCTCTTGGGATCCGGTATACTTACTCCAGCACTGTTACCATTGCTTAGAATACATTTAGAATTCCTCTTCGGGAATTGTGCCCCCCAGGCCAGTTTCCAAACCAAAGCCAGTCTTGTGACCTTAGGGTCACAGTTAATTTGCTTGATTCCCCACCTCATTTCTTCAGGCCTACCTCCGAGGGACTTCTGAATGTGCCTAATACTCTGATCCATCCAAACAAGACAGAGATTTACTGTTCTTGAGGGTAGTTGTTTAAAATATGATGCAGGTTCCAAAGGCAATTCTTAAAGAAGAGTTCCAGAGGTTTATTTACATGATATCAACCCAAGGAGATAAATAAGCATGTGAATTTTCTGAGAGTCTACTTGGAAATGGGACAGTTGGCTCACTTGGGTGGGGGTGGGGACATTTAGTCAAGGAGCAAGGATGGCAAGTGACAGGAGCATTGAACTGAAGAGTCACAGAACCGGGGTTCAGATTCTGCTTCACTCACTTGTGTGGCTTTGATTTGGTCATTTTCTTTCCATAGGCCTCAGTTTCTTCATCTGTGAAATGAGGAGGTTGGATTTGATGATCTCTGAAGCTCCTTCCAGCTATAACTGACCTCCCTGTAATTTATTGGTCAAACGACCATCTGAACTGTTCATTTCACTCTAGAGCCCATGGGACAGGAGCTCTTATGCTTTCTTGTTCTAAGAGTCCCTGCCTCTGATGCCTACTACCTGTGTGACCTTAGGGAAATTGCTCTATTTCCTCTGGGACTTGGTTTCCTCATCTGTAAAACGGAGGGAGAATTTGGACCAGATGTCTTCTGAGATTCCTGAGGGCTCCAGATCTCTGATACTGTTATCCTAGAGGCCTGGTACTATAGCTAGAAAGTCTGAGTCCTACAATAAACCAACTGACCCACAGTGCTAGAATTAATAGTGAACAAGTTGGAGTTTCAACATCAGCAAGCTGCTTAGGGCACTGAGGTTGAGTGAATCTGTTACATAGCCTGTGTGTATCAGAGGTAGCACTTGAACTCAGATCTTTCTAACTCCCAGGCCAGCTCTCTCAGAGAAGAAAGGGAAGGGAGGAAGGAGGAAATGAGGAAGGGATGATGATTTTTCTTCTTTGAGGAGAAGAGTAGTGACTGCCCCAGAATCCAAACCCTTCACCAAACTAAAGTAGAATGCTGGGTTTGCAAATTCTGCTTATGGGACCCTGGGCAAGTTGCTTGGCCTCTTTCTGCCTCAGTCTCCTCATCTGTGAAATGGGGACAATAATAGCACTTACCTCCCAGGATTGTTGTGAAGATCAAATGAGGTGGTGTTTGTAAAATGCTTTGCAAACCATAACGTGCTATATAAACGTTAGCTATTATTATCCTCCCCAAGCTCTTTTCCAGCGTTGCTGGGGGCCAGCCCTCGCTTAGTCACTCCTGCCCTAAATCACAGGAGAGCTGAATGGGAGACAGTGATGAACTTGGCCTCCTTCCCATTCCCCTTTCCCTGCCCTCCCACTCCTTTTCCTTCTAACAAGCCTTGGACACTCTCAAAAGAGAACTGTCATCTTGGACCTCAGGCCTGGGCTCTCCTTCCAGAGCAGTTCTGGGAAACCCTCTGAGACATTAAAAAACAAAGCCCAGAGATTTATAGCATGCCACAATTTCCCAGCCTGGATTTGCTGGAGCAGGGGGGAAATACCAGCAATGTAAACATCACTCAACTGAAAAGCTAAAACAAGGGTCCTAAACCTGGGGATCCTGGGCTTGTTTTTAAAAAATACTTTGCTAGCAATTTAAATATAATTGATTCTTTTTGTGACCCTATGTGTTTTATTCTTTGCATTTAAAAACATTCTTCTGAGAAGAGGGCTGTAGGTTTCATCCAGTTTCTAAAAGGGTCCATGAGATACAAAAGGTTAAAGACCTGCTAATCTAGGAAAAAGAAAGAATTCCCTATAAGAGCCACCTTTGAAGCCTGTGCCCTGTTTTAAACAATTATCCTCAAAGACTTTCTCTGTTTGGGGAGGCACCCCCACTCCTAGCAGGCCCCAGTCTCCAGGCTATTGTATGTGTTCCTATAGTACTTGGGAGTATATATCTGATTTTTCTACTTTGTTCTTCTGCTGTAGACATAACCTGGTCCCTGTACCCACCACCTCCAAACATCTGTAGCTCATTTCCAGCATCACAGATAAGGAAACTGAGGCCCACAGAGATGATATAGTTTATTCAAGGTAACCCAGGTAGTAAGAGTCAAAGATGGGATTTGAAATCAGGTCTCTGATTCCTGAGGCACTTTTCAGCTTGGATAGAAAATGAACTTTAATCTAGAGCAAGTGCTCTTAGCCTGGTCTATGAGCTATTTATTTTTTCAAAATATTTTACATTTTGTGACTAGTTTCTTTTGTAATCCTATATATTTCATTTTATACATTGAAAAAACATCCTTCTGGGGCTGCTAGGTGGCTCAGTGAATACAACACTGTCCCTGGAGGCAGGAGTACCTGAATTCAAATCTGGCCTCACACACTTAAGACTTACTAGCCATGTGACCTTGGGCAAGTCACTTAACCCCAACTGCCCTGCCTTCCCCCCTCCAAAAAGCAAAAACCAAAAAACCAAAAACAAAAACCCATCCTTTTGAGAATAACAGCCCCAGAGGCTTCACCAGTCTGCCAGAGGGATCCATGACCCACCAAAAATATTAAGAATCCTTGGTCTAGTAGAACCCTAGGTGTTTTTTTTTTATTGATGGGGGATGATCCTCTTTGCCAGCAGAAAAGGATGGGTCCAAGGACCAGAATTTAGCACCTGTGGCTCCTTTCAGCCACCGGTCATTTGTAAGTCACAAACCCACAGTCCTTTCCATCTCTCCCAGAGTGAAGGAAAAGCTAGGCTCCAGTTCATGGAGGAGCCTCCCATAACCAATGGCTTTACCCAAAAGAATCTTTAATGGATTCTGTGTTCAAATAATATTTGTTACAACAAAAATATACAGAATGTACACAATACAAAAATATTTAGAAACAAACATTGCAGCTCAGGCTACCTCTCAACTATCAACTCTCTCTAGCCCTCAGAGAAGGGAATCGTCTGTTGGGCACTTTTATTTAAGGCAGAAATGTTATCGATGCTCTAGTTACCATGGGAAACATCACTGATGATATCCAAAATAGAAGAAATCCACAGGCCCCAGGAATCAACATTATTTGCAGACTAAATTGGGAGCTGAGAGGAGACCATCTTGGGTTCGGTGAGTGATGACTTCTCTTTGTCTCTAGGTATAAACAATTCTTATGGAAAGCCAGCTGCAGATCCTCACCAGCAGAGGAAGTGCCCTCAGCTGGTGGTTGGGTTGTTCAGGCCTTTGCTGCCATTGTAAAAGGGCCTCATTAAGGAGCTTTCCCCAATTAAAATCCCAAATGATTAGTGGCATCATTTAAAACACATTTCTCCTTTGAAGGGTCTTCTCCCCCTTCCCCAAGTGCTGTGATTAATTTTCTATTTAACATGGGAATCCCACTGCCATTTTTGTATTCTCTGTCCTTTGGATTCAAATAAGACAAGACCCTCAAGCCACCAGCCCTGTCTTCCCCTAGGCCTTGTTCTAGTCTAGACTGAAGATTTAAACTAGTTTTGGCACTTCCCTACCTAATTTTCCCACCCCAAGCCCTTGGTTTCAACATCAGACTAGCTAGAGTAACTAACTACTGGGAAAGGGAAGGAAGAAGGAAAAATTAAAAAATAACCAACTATGAGCTTTTGATCCTCTTATTATAAGTGGGGGAGAATTGAGGAATGGAATGGCTTTTAGGGGTATCTTGGTGACATGAGGTGGAGATAATAGGTGCTACTGGTTCTTGGCAAAGCCCTCATCCTATGGACAAGTGACCCCAAAATGAGAGTGGTTCTTGTGGCCCTGGGACACCTTGAGGGCAGAATACAACAAACTATTCCTCTCGTCTTTTCAGGGATTCCCAAGGCCTCCTAGTTCACCAAGTTCATTATGCTCAGTGGAGATCTGAGAAGGCAGGATGGGGGTTAGGCTTCTGCCCACATGTGACACAACTTCTGAGGTCTCATGGACAGCCTGTAGGGTTGGGTCAATAAAACAGCAACTTTGCAGGAGTGAGGGAATCGGTGTCATTTGAGGATTCCCCTCTCCAGAAAGCAAAAAGCACCCAATTGTGGGCACAAGGGAGGGCAAGGAGGGTAGAATCAGACATCTGAGAAAGGTAAAAAGTGTGAGCCACTGGGGGAAAGGGTGGCCAACATTTCCTCATTCCTGGGAGAGCAGAGGTAACAAATTGTGTGTGTGTGTGTGTGTGTGTGTGTGTGTGTGTGTGTGTGTGTGTGTGTGTTTTTCCACACCCTAGTCCCTATCCCCCTTTACAAATGAGCCCAAGGCTAAAGTTTGGAACAAAATGGACTCACCTCAAGGGTCTTCTGAGCATCTCATCACCCATCTCTTCACTAAGAGGGTCACATAGGCAGATTTCTCCCCTCCCACTCATAGCTCTAGGGATGAGAACTTGCAAGAATGATCAAGCATAGTAGCCAGGAGAATCTCTTAATGCGGAGAGAATTCTTGAAGGGCCAGCTAGTGACTCTGTCTGCTCCTGCTTGCCCCTCTTCCCCAGGTGGAATGGAGGATGGAACCCAGGAGAGACTGCCACTGAGCTACCCATCCCATCCCTCCTCTGCCATCATTTTAACCCAAGTATCCACTTCCCAAAAGGTGAGAGCATCAGCTAGGGCAAAACCAAAGCACTCCTGGAGAATGAGGTAGGGGTTTGTGTTCATATACACAACTAAGATAAGTCAGCCCCACCAAAATATCTGGAAGCCCAGTCTCTGATTGCTGCAAAAAGGCAACCTGGTAGCACTCAGCTATGTCCTTGGCATAACCCAGGGGGTGCTTTGGTGTGCTTTGGAGCTGATTATAGCTGCTCTGGTTGTTGGTAATCAAGAATGGAAAGGCTGGTGGAGAATTCCACTTTGTTCCTGGGCAAAAACTACCTGGGAAGGGGATGGGGACACCCCCAGGAAGCAACTAGGAGTTTCCCTGGTGTCCCAGGGGTATATATGCAGATTATTTTCCTCCCAGGGAAAGTATTACCTTGAGTTCCTGGATGCCCATCTTAAACTCACTATTGTGGGGGGTAAGCCTAGATGCCTTTCCAGAGAGCCCAACTCCAACTGCCATAGAAAGGTAACTGCTCCTCTGCCAACCTCCAGGGATTCTGTTTGGGCACATGACTAATCAAAAACTCCTCCCTAGACACAGCTGCCTGCCATTCTGAAGAAGCAAAAAGCTTGGCCCCTCAGGGCTGGGCTGTTTGGAAGCTGTCTCTGTCTGTCTGGCCAACTCCAGCAAATGGATGGGAGTTTCCAAGAATAGTCAAAATGAAATGATACATGTCTCTCCCTCTGGTATGTAGGGCCCATCTCTGCCCAGGTAGATGGAGATTGATTCTTTTTGGAAGTGACTCCCCTCCCCAATCTGGGTCTTGGTTTCCTCCTCTGTAGCCAGACCAAGTTAGACCAAATGATCTCCTTTCTAGGCCAAATACCCTATGATCTACCATGAAATGCTAACATGTCTCACTGCAACATTCAATACCTATCCAGAACTCCTTCTTCCCACCTAGCCAATTATCCCTCCCATTGCAGCCTCTTATCTCCTAACTCACTTCTAGAACGGTCTTAGTTTCCCGAGACTACTGAACACCTCAAGGATGTATGACATTGTCAGTACGACCCCCTCCCCTGTATTCTAGTCAGTCATCATTTGTGAGGAGATGCTGCGGCAAGCCTGGTGGCGTATCTCTCCAAACGTGTCTGGACCCATTCTCAGCTGGACCCATGCTTGAAGCCTTCTTGCTTTGGTAGGACTGACCAGAGCTTGTGTTCCATAGGGGCAGCTCTGTGGCATGATGGGACACAGGAGAAAGGCTTTGCCTGTGTGCCCTACATCACCATGGAGATGAGACCCAGATAGTAACATGCCTTGCAGGAGAGGCTCTGTTGGAGCATCTCATCTCCATGGTGATGTAGATTACACCGAAATTGACCCCAGAGCCTCAGTTTTTCTTCTCCCAGTCTCCCATCTCCTGGAAAAGTTCCCACCCAAAGGTAACTACAACACAACTCTTTCTTTTGTAATTATAATACCTCCAGAGGTAATTAAAAAGTGGAACCTCAAAATCTGGGCTTTGCTAAAGGGCAAGGGAAATTACTCTCCCCTCTCACATTCTCCCTTAACATAGAAAACCCTGGCATTTCAAAACTGGAAGGAACCTCAGGGAGATCTAGCCTGACCTGATTCAAAGAATACCCACTATAACAGACCCAAGAGATGGTCCTCCAGCCTCTGCTCAAAGACCTTAAGGTGGGAATTCATCACCCCCAAGGCGGCTGTTCATTTTTTTTTTTAAATTCTAATGGCTAGGAAGTTTTCCCTGGACTCAATCTTAAATTCCTCTCTTTGTAACTTCCCTCATTGTCCCTAGCTCTGCCTTCATGATTCAAATAGAATGTCCAGGACCTCTGCCAGGGGACAACCCTTCAAATGCATGTGGAGAGCTATGATTCCTTCTCATGTTTTGCCCTCTCTGAGCTAAACACCCCCATTTCCTTCAGTGTTGTTTTGCTGTTTCAGTCATGTCTGACGCTTCATGAGACTATCTGGGGTTTTCTTGGCAAGGGTACTGGAATGGTTTGTCACCTCCTTCTCCAGCTCATTTTTACAGATGAGGAAACTGAGGCAAACAGAGTTAAGTGACTTGCCCACGGACACATAGCTAGTGTCTGAGGCTTGATTTGAACTCAGGTCTTCCTGACTCCAGGGCTAGTGCTCTATAGTATAGGCTCAAGGATCTTCACCATTCTGGATGCTTTTCATCTTGTCCCCCTTCCCCTCCACTCTTCCCACAACTCAGAGGATCTCCAGAGAAGGCTGTGAAGTCATTCTTTCTGCTCTGGTTCACTCATCTGGTAGGATCACCAGAGGGAGGGCGATGAATGCAGTGGGTGGGTCTTCAGAGGAACACTGAAGCTTTTGTTAAGAGGATAAGCCCAACAGTCATCACCTACTCTTTGCTCCCTATAGGCAACATCTCACACAAATTCTTGTGTTCATGGATGGAGCATGGTGGTAGGGGTGATACAGGTGGTAGAGGTAGGCAGGGTAAGGAGAAGACCTTAGGAATAAAGTTTAGATAAGAAAAGAATTAGGACATCAGGGCAAAATATAAAATAGAGGGAAACCACCCAGTAAAATTCAGGGATTGGGGTAGTATCAGAGGGTATATGAGATCATGTGTTGTGAGGGTTGGTGCCAAGCAATATCCAAGGTACCCTGCATTTATTTCCCAATCTAGGCTTCTCTCAGGATAGGAACAGGGTCACTAGGAATGGGGCGATCAGTGGATGAAGGGAGGACTGGGTTGAGGCTCCAACTCACCCTGATCAGGCGGGTACTAGCCTTCTTTCTCCCTTATCCTGAATTGAGATCTTAGAGGAAAATAACACACACCCCCTCTCATATGGGGACACCTCCCCACTTTGACTGGAGAATCCCACCTTTGTCAATCATACCCACAGGATCAAAGGAGCATAGAATTAGAGCTAGAAGGGATCTTGGAAGCCATTGAGTCCAACCCCCTCATTTTATAGGAGAGGAAACTGAGGCCCAAGGAAAGTAAATGACTTGCTCAGGGTCACACAGAATTAGATTAGAATCCAGGTCTTCCCAACTGCAAGTCCAGTGTTGTATCCACTGTAGGAAGGCTGAATGACCTCCCCTACTATCTGTTCATTCAGCTCTGATCCGGCTGCTTTACAGAGGAAGTGTCCTTATCCTTCTGTCCCCTTCAGGTTTGAGCAGCACTAGGCACCAGGCCAGCTATGTAATTTCAAGAGCTAGGCCTCTGCTCATCTCTTAGGATCATACTTCAGTGGAAAGTGGGGTACTGCTCAGTTTTAGTTTAGGGACAGGGTAAGAGGTTAACTTGAATTAGCCTGGAACAAGCCCAGGCTACCCAGTAGCATCCAGCATTCCCAACCCTGGGCCTGCTCTGGCAAGAACTAACATTGCCTTCTTCATCTTTATAATGGCCTTTCAACAAATGTCTTTGGCTAGCACTTTCCTTTGCAGCCCATCCAATTCCATGTACAAAAATAGAGCCACCAGGCATCTCATTTCTTCCTTCCTTCTATAAATCAAGCTGGCGATGAAAAATAAATGAAGATGAAAATTCTCAAGAGTTGGATCTCCATCAGCAGCCTGAAGTGGCTCTTCATGGAGGAGGGGGCAGCCGGAGGTCCAATAAGCTGTAGGCAAAGACATTCCAGAAGACTGCAAACAACACGAAGACTGTATACATGGCCACGAAGATCCACCACAGGGACTGGTCCTGGAGTCTCTGCTCATAGTTCCTTAGGACCACCACACCCAGGGTGATGCCCACTGCCACACCACCCAGGTGGGCCACGAAGCTAGGATGTGGGCACGGAGGGTATGCTGATGGGTGGAAGCGCAGCCAGACAGCCCTGCCAAACTCCATGCTCACTGCAAGGGGTGGGAGAAACAGAGAGAGGGCCAGGTGGGTGATGGGATAGGGCATGATCATGGAAGGAGAAAGCAGGAAGGGACCTCAAAGATCATTGAGTCCACCTCCCTTATTTTACAGGTCTGGAAACTGAGGCCCAGAAAAGACAAGTGATTTGACCAAGGTCACACTGATAGTAAGCAGTGGAGCCAGTACTCACAGGATCACAGAATTAAAGTTGGGAGAAATCCTAGGGGGCCTCATTTTTGCAGATAAAGAAACCAAGTCAAAGACAGGTTAAGTGACTTGCCAGGGTCACACAAGTCTTAGGTGCATTCTTTTGTGGCCAAATTCATCCCAGTTCCCAAATCCATGCAATTCAGTAGAACTGGACCCTAGGTCTCATACCTCTGAGGTTGTGTTGTGGGCCACCATGATGAGTCTCTTCACCTACCTGGTTCTCAGTTTTCACATCTCTAAAATGGACATTTACCTTTTAATTTGTAACCTATATTTCTGCTTTCAACTGAGAAGAAATTCTTATAATGGCACAGTGATAATGACGATGATGGTTTATTTATTAAATCTATGATTCTCTTCCCTTCCTCTACCTCCACCATCCCAAGAACTGCACAGAGACCCAGGTCAGTAGGGAGTCAAATACAGCGGCAGCAGTACCCTCTTCCTAGCGCATCCTAAACCAGATTAAAATGTTATTGGGAAAGATTTAGCAAAATAATAAGCAATAATGAAACAAATGCCATTAATTTTTTAAAACTAAGCCAATATCCAGCCCAAGGGAATCCTTATGTATGGATTAGCAGTCCCTGTTTCTGTTCTAATTGGAGCCCACCCCTCTAATGGATTTCTCAATTTGTCCCTTCTCCAGCCCCTCATCCTGTAACTCTATGCTACCTGTAGGTGGCAGCACAACAACCATCAATTGTAGCCATACTCTGTACCCTAAGCTGCCTGCAGCACAAAAAGGTCTAAAGTCACAGTGTCTTACTCCCAAACATTACTGACTCTTTTATGAGTCTCAGGACTGGCCACTTTTTTTTAGAAAAAAAAAATTAGGGCTTGCACAGATAGCTTCCTTCCCTCTTCTCATGGGAAAAAGAGAAAAGGTATCAGTACACATAAATATGTTTCATAATTATTATTTTTTTAATCTGGTGCCCCTAGGGAAACAGGTTTCTTATCTTGCTATAGATGCAGAAACAAGTCCCAGCTCTCTAGCTGTCCCCAAGACTGTGGGGTCTCAGCCCTGAGCTAGGATTCTAAGCCTATCCATCTCTTATTAAAAGCTCCATGGGTAATCTTTCAATTAAGGAACACCTTAGAGGTCATCTCCTTCAACTCTCCTTACTTAGGAGGCAATGGGGAAATCCTGGAAAATTCACTTGACCTGACTTTGAATCCTGCCTCTGAAGATTACTAAATGTGTGACACTGGGCAAGTCACTTCACATCTCAATTTCCTTATCTATAAAATGGGAATTAAAAATTGGGGTCCTTTTTCTATCTTACAAGGTTGCTATGAGACTTAAATAAGATACTGTGTATAAGGCATTTTGCAAACTTTATAAGGGGATGGAACCCAGGAGTGAGCAAATGACACTTACTACAGATCAAGGCCACGGCCATCCTCAGCAGCTTGAACTGACACTCCATTCCTGACCAATTCTGGAGATAAAGGAAAGAAACAGAAATCATTTCCGTGCCACATGCCTCACTTTAAGAACTGAGTTGCTTTTTGTAAGAAAAAAACTGGAAACCAAGGTGGTGCTCATCAATTGGGGAAAGACTGAAGAAGTTACAGCATAGGAATGTGATGGAATACTCTTGTGCTGTAAGAAATGATGAAGAGGATGGGTTCAGAGAAACCTCAGAAGATTTGTATGAACTGATGCAGAGTGACGGGAGCAGAAACAGGAGCACAATTTGTGTAATAAAATATTATTTTAAAAATAAATCATTCTGGAAGATTTAAAGAATTCTGATCGGGGCGGCTAGGTGGCACAGTAAATAGAGCACTGGTCCTGCAGTCAGGAGGACCTGAGTTCAAATGCAGCCTCACACACTTAACACAAAAACTAGCCATGTGACCTTGGGCAAGTCACTTAACCCCAATTGCCCCCCCCCCCAAAAAAAAATTCTGATCAGCTCCATGATCAACCATGATTCCAGAAGATCAGCATGAAAAATGCTGTGCACCTTCTTACAGAGAGCTGATGGATTCAACATGCAGGAAGATATAGACATTTTTTGACATGGTTATTGATGAAATTTGTTTTGATTGACTGTATTTGTCACAAGGGTTTTGTTTTTCTATACATTTTTTCAATAAGAGGAATGTGAGAGAGATAAAGTGAATTTTTTGTTCATGGAAAACAATTAAAAAGAATTAAGCTATATAGGTTAATCTGATTATATGTTTAAAAAGAAAAGCAAGCTGTGTATAATATAGACCTTCAGTTTCATGTATAATCCTCTCCTGTTCTATCATGCATACCCAATTGCCTATATTATTTGGTGTTTGTTAAGAATGAAAATAAAATTTTTAAAAGAACTAAGCTATAAAAACCAGTCTCTGCAAAGCAGATAAATGTTTTCCACCCAAGAGGGTGGAAAGCAGTGTTATTTACTTTATAAGCTAATTTTCCATTAGCTTGTAAGCTCCTAGAGAGTAGGGATTATTTCATTCTTTGTCTTTCCATCCCAGCACCTCGTACAGTGAATGGTGCTTAATAAATGTTTGTTGACTGATTTTACACAAGGATAGCTAGCAGAGTTCTGCTACTGCATCCCCAACATCCTCCTTCTCCAAGTGCATTTAATGTTTTACTTTGCAGAAACTCCAATTGTTTGGAAGCTTTTTAGTGGTACATCAATGACATGAAGCAGAGAGGAACTGGGTTTGCTGCCTGCCCCAAATGCAGCTCAGTGGTCATTTCCAAGTTCCTTTTTGGGGGAGAATGAGTTAAATCCAGAGGCACTTCCCACAAGGAGCCCAGTTCAGCGACAGGGGTAGGTATCTGTGCCAGGGAACATACAATGAATTCTACTGTGTAAAAGATCTGCTCTCTAGTGAACAGCCTGTGGAGGGCAAATTGGTAAAAAGAGAAATCTTTAGGCGTCTCTCTGTACCTCCCCTTTCCCATTATTTCTCACTGACCAGCAAACCGTTCTTTACAAAATGTGAGATGTAAGACACACAGATTCTCTTTAGAACAGAAAAATCTAATCCCCAAATAGGGATGCAATAACTTCTAGGAAGCAGATGGCTGGGGAGCGTTGCTGGCTGGTTTGTGTCCCAAAGGGAAACCTCATGAGAGATCAGCAACAACAAGGAAAAAAAGGAGTAAGGTTTTTCCCACTGGCTTTGACCAACACAATTCTATTTTAGTTGATTTTCTAAGGGTGCATTTTCTAGTCAGCCCATTACTCATTAGCATAAGGCTGGAAGGGAACTGGAGTGCTCATCTGGTCTAGGGGTGGGGAACCTGCAGCCTCGAGGCCACATGTGGCCTTCTACGTCCTTGGAGATGAGCTTTCAACTGAGTCAAAGTTTTGCAGAACAAATCCTTTTATTAAGGGGATTTGTTCTGTGAAGTTTGAATTCAGTCAAAAGGATGCACTTGAGGACCTAGAGGGCCACATATGGCCTCGAGACCGCAAGTTTCCCACCCCTGATCTAGTCTAACTCCTTGCTGGAATACTTTCTGAGGTTTCCCCAACAGGAAGCCATCAAACCTCTGTGGAAACACTCAATGACAGGGACCTCACTCCTTCACAACTGTAGCCTATTGGATCATTGGGAAGCTACATTTGTCACTAAGCCCTTTCCACATATAAAGATAAAATATACCTCCCTGTTACTTTGTATAATCGAGGCATTTCAGAATTAGAAAGGTCCTTGGAGAACATCTACTCCAACTTCAAACTGAAAAAGAATCATCTCTACAATGAACTCGACAAGTGGTCATCCAACCTTTGCTCAAATATCTCTGATGAGATAGAGTTCAATTCCTCCCAAGGTAGCCTGTTCCACTTTTGAATCAGTTTAATGCTTAGGAAGTTTCCCCTACCTAACATCAAGCCTAGAATGACCTCTCTGCCATTTTTACCCAGTGCTTCTGGTGCTGTCCTCTAGAACCAAGCTGTTCAGGCTAATACTTCTGTATGACAATCCTTCAAATATTCAAAAACAATTATCAAATGCCATTCGATCCAAACACTTTGGATAAACACAAGTCATGCCAGACTAACCTTGTTTCCTCTTTTAGGGGAAATGGCAGATAGAGCAAGAAAATGCTTCCAGCAAGGCATTTGACAAAGTCTCTCGTGGCATCCTCGTGAATAAGATGGAGAAAAGTTATCTTGATGTTGGTTCAGTTAGAAAGATTCTGGACTGATTGAATCTAAAGAAAATTAATGGGTTGACATCAACTTGGAGGAAGCTCTCTTGTGCAATGCTCTGGGGATCAGCCCATGGTCCTGTGCTGTTTGATATTATGATCAATGATTTAGACATGCTTGGAAGATTTGTATGTGGCACAAAGCTGGGATGGATAGCTGGCTAACATGGTGGGTGAAAATGTCAGGCAAGATCCAAAAATATCTCAACAAGTGAAAATGATGGACTGACTCTATTATGGTGAAATTCAGTAGGGAGAGCATAAATTTCTCTACTTGAGTTAAAGTGCAGGATAGGAAAGACATGTCTAGACAACAAACAATTCTTGTGAAAAAGATCTGGGAGTCTTAGTGGACTCAATGTAAGTCAACAGTGCAACATGATAGTCAACAAACTAATACTCATCTAGGTTGTGTTAAGAGAGGTATAGCATCCAGAAGAAGGGAGATAGCTGAGGGTACCTTAATACTCAGGCCTAGTTAAACTATATTGGGAGGGAATTTTGCAGGCAGTACATTTTTAGGAAAGACATCGATGAAATAAGAGTTCATTGATAAGAGGACAACCAAGATGGGGAGGGTACTGAAAACCACATCACATGAGGACTGTTTGAAGGAATTTGGGTTGATTAATAATGAGACGACTTAGAGGAGATATGATTCTTGTTTTCCAGTGTGTGATAGATTGTCTTGTGGAAGAATGATTACATTTGTTCTGACTGGTACCAGGGGACAGACCTAAGAGCAAACAGAAGTTGTAGTGAAGCAGAATTCAGCTTGATATTAGGAAGATTCCTAAGAATTAGAACTATCCCCAGGTGGAATGGGCTGCCTCTGGAACTAGTGAATTCCCCTGCTCTGGAGCTCTTTAAGTGGACAGTCAGAGACGGTGTAGAAAAGATGCCTGGTGCAGTTGAAATAGTGGATAGAGTGCTATACTGGCAGTCAGGAAGACTTGAGGTCAAGTCTTCTCTCAAGACATTTACTGTTTGTGCTGTTTCACCTTGGCCAAGCCACTTGCCCTTTATTGATCTCAGTTTCCTCATCTGTAAAATAGATATAATAATAGCATCTATCTCCCAGGGTTGGTTGTGAAGGTCAAATGCGATACTATCTAGAAAGCTCTTTGCAAATCTTAAAGTGTTATTATAAATGCCAGCTATTATTATCCAGGTATAGCTTAGTCTCTCACATAAGGGTCGTTCCATCGCTTAGATTCCACAAGTCTACTAAGTGTCTACCATGTGCAAGAAACTGGGCCAGGTCCTGGGACTACAAGAATGAAAAACAAAATGGCGGCCTCAAGGACCTTACAATCTAATAGAGGGGCTATAACATACACATCAATAAGCACAATGTGGGATTGTTGTTGTCATTAAGTCATTTCAGTTGTGTCTGACTCTCCATGATGCCATTTGGGGTTTTCTTGACAAGGATAGTGGTTTGCCATTTCTTTCTCCACTCATTTTCAGATGAGGAAACTGAGACTTAAGTGACTTGCCCAAGGTCACACAGCTAGTAAGTTTCTGAGGCTGGATTTGAATTCAGGTCTTCCTGACTCCAGGGACAGTGCTGTTGTATCTGCTGTGCCACCTGCTGTCCATGGTGTGGGATAAAATGAAATAAAAAAAGAGAGATTCCAAGAGATGGTGAAAGGACATTTGAATAGAGAGAACACTTCCACTGTGGAAATCATGGAAGCTTTCACAGAGGAAGTGAACCTGAGCTGGACTTGGAGAGAAGGATTTTGATTGGCAAGGATGAGGAGGGAGGGAGTATTCAGCATGGAGAACACCGAGAACATCTGAGTACACCAGAAGGGAATGCATGGATAGCACAGAACCAGATAGATGAAGGAATGGCTAGTTAGCACAATTGAATGTGTGAAGGGGAGGAGAGTGAACTATGACTAAGAAAGTGGATTGGGGCCAGAAGCCTTTTGGGTGATGAAACCATCAGCAAGACAAGTCAAGAATTCACCATATATTCGTTCAGAAGACCCCCTTTTCTGCCATGTTCTGCCCTTCCCCAGCTGCTCTCCAACAACTGTTCCCCTAGGGTTCTTGCATTTCCATATACAGGTGTAAGATATGTGCGCCCCATGTAAGGTGGGTATCCACGTGGTTTATCTAAAGGTATAGCCACAGCTAATGGGTAGCATGGATAGGTCTGATCTGAGCCTGGGCCAGCCTCTGTGAGTAGCCATGGGCATTGTCTACAAGCTAACTGGAAGGAAGAGGCAAGTAGGCATGCCCCAGGAATGTTACCTAGGCTCTTGTTTCTAGTTTTCAAGAAGAGTTCCTGTCTAGAATTATAGCTATGTGCCCTCCCTCAAATATCTCTCTGGTCTAGGGGTATGAGTCTGGGTTCAAAAGGAAAGTTGCTTCCCTGGTTTTTTCCTGGGGAGGGTAGGCCTTGGCTCCTTCCAACCAAACGCTGGGGACATGAAAGTCTATTATAAATAGAGAACAATAGCAACTAAACCTTTTAGTCAAGCAAACAGCAAGCAGTTATACAGATTGGAATATGCCAAAGAATATATAAGAGCAAATTATCTTTTTTAGCTGGGAGAGAGATGGGATTTCTGCTTAAACCAAGAGAGGGTCTGATCTCTCAAAGAAGTCCATTTTGTGGTCTCTAGGGAGGCAGGCTGGAAATCAGAGATTTGTTTATGAGCCAGCTTTCCCTGTACCTCTGCTGCTTCTCTCCAAACCTATGTCTCTGCCCATGGGTCTTTGGAACTATATGTATCTGTCTCCTAAGAAGCTTGTGCATCAATTCCATCCCTCAGACAGGTATAGGTATGTCACATCTGCATTCTCTTTGCCATATAGGAGTGCCATCTTGCTTCACAGCGGTAGTAATTCATAAAATACTCCAAGACTGGAAATCTGGGTCACACAACACAAACACACATGTGGATATATATATATGTATATATATATATATATATATATATATATATATATATGCATGTATACAACACATGTATACAGCTATAAATGTTTGTATATTTGTGTTTATACACACATATGCACACATATAACATACCTACCTACATACCTACCTACCTACCTACATACACACATACATACAAATACTAGTTGATCCCTGGGATGTCTTTAGTCTTAGTAATCTAATATCTATTTAAGGCACTGAAACAGAATTTTTAGGCTTGGAAGAGATCTTGGAAATCACCTGGTCCAAAACCCCCATTTTTACTGGTGAGGAGGGTAGGGCTCACAGATAGGACCTGACACCCCCACAGTGTGTTAAAAGCAGCACCAGAACCAGGTCTCCCAACTCCCAGTCTGCCTTTTCCAATGTATGTTCACAGTCTGTGAGCAAATACAACTCACGGTCTTGGCCTTTTTCTTTTTGGCTCTGGTTTCTCTCTCCCCACCCCCACTCCAACCCCAAAGCAAATATTTTATAGGCCATCAGCTAATCCCAATAGCAGTCAGGGGGTGAAAGTATAATGTCACCCTTTTTCTTCCAGCTGTCTCATTTTCTAGGACCATTATTCCCGCCAATAAAATTAGCACAGCGAAACAACATGAGAGGAAAAAAAATCACACTCACACTCTGAACGTTGCCTCTATAAATGTTCAAAAGCCTCAGGGCCCTTGAGGAATTAAAAAAAAAAAACCCTTTGAAACCCTTTAATTCAATTCTCTCCCAAGTTCCAGTCGAGTGAGAAAGTAACTACCACCGTGTCAACCTTGCTTCTACAACATCCTTGACAGATGGTTATGCAAACCTTTGCTTGAATACTTCCATGGATATGGAACTCACTATACTGCATGGCAAGCCATCCCATCACTGGATATTGCACAGCAATTGATTCACTAATCATGAATACGGGCATGGCTGTCATCTAACCATCAAGATCTCAGTTACAGAGACTCATGTGAGAAATGTGTATTCCATGGCAAGTTGGCATTCTACTTTTAAACGGTTTCCTGTTACATATACATGTCTGTCTCACCTTGAGAAAATCTAATGAGTGAGTGAAAATCCCAACTTATTAACACAAATTAAGGTGAAATTATTTGTATTATAAAAAGACTTTTTACTTAAAAAAAGAAAGAGTCAGAACTTTGCTACTTACTAGGTGGAGTGATGGATAGAGCATCAGGCCTGGCTCCAGGAAGACTCCTTCCTGAGTTCAAATCTGGCCTCAGACACTTACTAGTTGTGTGATCCTAGGCGAGTCATTTAACCCTGTTTGCCTCAGTTTCCTCATCTGTCAAATGAGCTGAAGAAGGAATTGACAAACCACTCCAGTATCTTTGCCAAGAAAAACCCCAGATGGGGTCACATGGAGTTGAAAAACAACTACCTGTGTAACCTTGGGAAATCCACTGAACTTTTCTGGGCCCCAGTTTCCTCCCCTGTAAAATGGGAGGGTTGTGCTAGAAGGCTTAGGGGTTCCTTTCAACTCCAAAATTTGTGAATCACCTCTTATTTCTTTTAGGCCATAAGTTCCTTTATTCTTCTGTGATTTAATTTTAAAACACAGGTTCACAGAATTCTAAATTCATAGTTGGACAAGACCATTAGGACTTATCTAGTCCAATCTTCCCATTCAACAGACATGGGCACTGAGGCCTGGAGGAGTTAAATGATTTTTTTGAAGTTCCACAGGTAGCAAGTAGCACAGGTAGGATTTGAACTCAGGTTCTCTGATTCCAAATCTAGTATTTCTTTCAATTTACAAAAATTCAGACAGTATATAATTGTTTAGGAATATAGCTATTACATCAAAGGTTGTCTACCTATGTGTATGTGTATATGTGCATATACATGCATATATTATACATATATAATATAAATGGCTAAAAATTGAACTTAATATGGGACAGAAAAGAATAATTTGTTGTCCATTATTTTTCAGATGTGTCTGACTCTTCATGACCCCATTTGGGTTTTCTTAGCAAAGATACTGGAGTAGTTTGTCATTTCCTTCTCCAGCTCATTTTACAGATGAGGAAACTGAGGCAAACAGGGTGAAATGACTCCCCCAGGGTCATACAGCTAAGAAGTGTCTGAGGTCAGATTTGAACTCAGGTTCAAGGTTAGGAAGAGGAGTCTTCCTAACTCCAGACCAGTGCTCTGTGCACTATGGCACCACCCGGTGGCTCAAAGAATAATTAGGAAACCAATTGATCATGATTCTGTTTTCCACTTTGATTTTTTGAAGCTAATTCTTTATCTTAAACAAAGAACCCAGTTACTTATTGGCCCTTGGGAAATGAAAGGATTTCTGAGTCTGGTTTCCTGGCATGAATTTATAAGGCTTCTAAAATTCAAGTCTATTTACAATCAGCTTTGTGACCTTGAGAAAGTCATTTAACCTCTCCAGGCCTTCATCTTTTCATCTAAAAAGTGAGGGGACTGGACTGGATGTCTCTAGGGTCTTATATAGCCCTAAAATTGTGTGTCCTACAATCAATAAGCACATTAACTTCAAGCCATAAACTTAAACCATTAGCCTTGGGAATAGAAATGTAAACACATTTATTATGTTTCTATAAGGGAGATTGGTAAATTTTCTAATTGTTCTTCCCCCAGTTGGAGTTTGTAAAGATTACACATTTAAGAAAAATATTCACACAGGATGAACTGAAAACAAATTCTCAGTTGTTTGGGCTGAAAATGACTCAATGTCTAGCTCCCTGTTCAACACAGAACTAACGTGGGCATAGAAAACGCAAAAGTGGCTGCCAACAAGGAGAAAACTAAATTGCTGGGTCAGGAAATGAGTTGTTTTGTCCCAGCAGGACGCAGACAACTTTCTGAGAAGGCCAAGCCCCTGTGTCTCGCTCCGGGAGAAGCAGAAAAAGCTTAGGGAAATCTTTTGGCTTCGGATGGGTGCCTCTGCCAGACCTCACTGGATGGAGCCATTCAGCTCATTAGCCCAGGAAGACCAGAAGGCAGAGAGGCTCCTCCTCCCTCCCTCCTCTCCCCAGGGAACACTCCTGGGAGCTTGTGGCCCTGAGCTCTAGTCACTCTCCAGGCTCAGCCTCTCCATGAATCATTGTTTCCCAGTGGGGGATGGGTGTCGGGATGGGTGGAGAGGAGAGGGGAGGAATAGCTTCCTCTTGCTTGTTTGTTTTTAATTTTCCATGTGTCCTTTTATTCTCTGTTCTTTCATTCCCATATGCATGCTCACATGTTCCCCAGGGGACGTAGGCATCTCCTTTGATTACTGAAAGGAATGTGTGTGGTTTGGGGAGGAAAGTGGAGTCTGGGGTGGGGGAGAGGAGGGAGAGGAAATAGGAGTGGAATTTGAAAGAGAGGACACCCTGAGTGAAGGGCCCATTTTACACGTCCCCCCCACCATTGTAAGTCACATTGTACTATGAAGGTTTTCGGGGACTGCCTTGTGTTTGTTCCATAGAGTGTGGAGCTAAGTGGATACGCACAGAGGCCCTGAATCCATCGAAGGAACAAGTACGGTCTGGCTCCCCCTCTTTTTCTGTTTTTTGCGGGGAGGTCATTGTACAAGAGGGACTTGATTAGATGGCTGGATATTAAATGAGCCAGAATTTGGAGGGGTGGAAGGCAGGAGAGAGTTAGATGAGAATAATTAGGGCAAGAAACCTGGGAAAGTGTTGAGGGAGCTCCCAGAACCCCTGGGCTTAGCGGGTGACAAGGAGTAATAAGCAAGTCTAACCAATGACAGTGACAGACACATGGAGAGAAAGAGAGGCCAAAGAGGCAGACAGACACAATAAAAAAGAAAGAAGGAGAGAGAGACAGAGAAACGGAAAGACAGACAGAGAGACAGACAAAATGAGACAGAGAGGCAAAGAGGCAGAAAGACAGACACACAATAAAAAAGAAAGGAATGAGAGACAGGGAGAAAAAGAGACAGAAACAGAGAGGGAGACAGAGAAAGACAGCGAAACAGAAAGACAAAGACAGAGATTGAGAGAGACAGACAGACAAAAAGAGACAGAGAGGCAAAGAGGCAGAAAGACAGACACACAATAAAAAAGAAAGGAGAGAGGAAGTAGTAGAGGAAAAGACAGACAGACAGAAAGAGACAGAGAGAGAGATTGAGAGCCATGGATTTTATACTGGTATAAAATCCTGATATATATATATATATCCTTTAAGGGGCTTGGTGTTAAGTGGCAACTGGAGTGGACATGGGGGTAAGTGAGGACTACATTCTTGGCACCAACACAAGAATTATAGATAATGGAAATGTTCAATTTGTGCGTGTGTGTGTTCATTAAGTCCAAAATGGTTTTAAAAAGAAATATTTTTAAAGGGGAGAGAACGATAGGTCCAATTGTGCTTGAGAACCCTGGAGAAGGTGGGAACAGGTAGCAGGAAGTGGGCTAGGGTAGGAGGGTGCTCACCATCACAATGTTGGCCAGGTGGGCAGAGACAAGTGCATAGACCCCTCCAGAGGAGCCAACGACTGGTGCAGTCATGTCAGCCACAGACACTGCCAAAGAACCTGTTGTGGGAAAGACATTGGAGAATCTTAAGAGCATTGCACTTCTTCAGCCATACCACACCTCGCCAACACTGAGGTTCCACCGTTGCTGGTGAAACTGTTGGATGGGATGAGATTCCAGTGACTTTGAATTCAATCTTCTGGGAAAGCTCAAAGGGAAAAAAAAAAGCTTTAGGTCTCCACCTGTATTTGCATCAACCTACTAAATTATTCATTGGATCCATGCACATTTTCCATCTCAGGACACTCTGTCCAACTTCACAGAATCACAGAATTTCAGAGTTGAAAGGACCTCAGAGGTCGGCTAATCCAACCCATTGTCAAAAAAGAATCTATGTTATAGCATCTCTCACAAGTGGTCCTCCCTTCCAGCCATTGCTTAAATCCTCCACGGGGAGGAGATCCACACCTCCCAAGGACACCCATTCCATTTGGACTGTCAGGAAGCTCTTCCTGAAAACTGACCCTGAATCTGCCTCTTTATCTTGTGCCCAGTGCTTTTTTTCCCCCAGGGGCCCTAAAGTGCAAATCTAATCCCCCCAATACACATACACACACTCACACTCATACATATATGCACACACACACACCTCACATACACCTATACACACATATACATTTACATACACCCATACACACACTCATACACATATGCACACACACACTCATACACGTTTACACACACACACACACACACACACACACACACACAATGGCCTTTCAAGTACATAAAGAGAGTAATCACCTCTTCCCATACCCCTTCAGCCTTCTCCTCTCCAGGATAAACATTCCCAGTTCATCAGGAAAACACGTGGGTAGCTAGGCGTCAAAGAGGATAACGCCCTGGATCTGAAGTCAGGAAGATCTGAATTCAAATCCAGCCTCAGACACTTACTAGCTGTGGGACCCTGGGCAAGTCACTTAACCTCATCTGCGTCAGTTTCCTCAACTGCAAAATGGGAAATATAATAACTCGCCTCCCAGAACTGTTGTGATGATTAAATGAGATAATATCTGTAAAGCATTTAGCACAGTCTGACATATAGGAAGCACATAATAAATGCTCGCTTCCTTCCTCCCTTGCTTCCTTCTGGTTCTTCCAACTAACATCATGTGGCATGGATTCGTGTTTATTGAACTGAATTGAATTGACCATCCTCTCTGCTCTCCACTGGGCACTGCACAGTTTTTAAATAGCTTCCTTAAACTGTCTTCCAGACAGAACCTGATCAGGGGCAGTGAGATGCTCACCTCCTTATTCCTAGACCCTATTCCCCTGCTATCACAGTCCTCTCTCTCTCTAGCTTCCTTTGTCCTTCTACTCTTCCCCTCACTAAGTAGAGGGCAGCTAGGTGGCAAAGTGGAAAGAACAGCAGGTCTGGAGTTAGGGAAACCTGAATTCAAATCCAGTCTCAGATACTCTTTAGCTGTGTGACCCTGGGCATGTCACTTCACCCTATTTGCCTCAGTTTCCTCATCTGTAAAATGAGCTAGAGAAGGAAATGGCAAATCACTCCAGTATCTGTGTCAAGAAAACCCCAAATGGGGCCATGAAGAGCTGGAAATGACTGAACAAGACCACTAAGCTGTGACCATCAAGACCATCTACCACCTTCAACTCCAACCAAGAAACATGGACCCAAGAGTACAGCCCAGAGGGGCCAGTGCTTCTTCCATCTTCCACCTGATTTGCTGCCTGATTCCTTATGAAACAATGTGGAGTACAGGGGAAGGAGGACTGGATACAGAGCAGAGGAGCAGACCTCAAATTCAGCGTGCCATTTCCTTGTTCAACTTTGGGAAATTCACTTTCCTTTTCTGCAAAATAGGCGGTTGGACTTGATGACCTTTGAGGCCCCTTCCAGGTCATGATCCTTTCCTACGCTTCTTGTAGACCTTGCATCTTCCTGTCGAGGGCAGGGCTAGTGGCCATTCAAGCTTCAGGAATGACCCTCTCTCTGTTCCCACACGCCAGGCCTGTAAATAAAACTGGACCAGGACCCCTACCTCTGACACTTGGGTGATCTTGCAGAAGTCACTTGTAACCTCCTTGGACCTCAGTTTCCTCATCTGTAAAATGAAGGGATTCGACTAAATGGCCTTCAAGGCCCCTTCCAGTTCTATAGCTATGATCCGATGGTCAGAACTTGGTCTGTGTTTTAGTTCTACCATTGACCATTGGGCACATGACTTCTCCTCTTTGGGTCTCCATAGTTGGGGAGGTGGGGTCAGGGATTGCCTGGAGAAGGTAATGGTAAACCAGTCAATATCTTTGCCAAGAAAACTCCATGGGCAGCCATGGCATGCTATGGTCCAGAGGGTTATGAAAAAACAGACACAAGTGAATTATTAAACAATAACAATGTCCCTTCCAGCTCAAAGACTGGGATTCTGACTAGAAGACAGCATCCGAGTTGGCTGCCCAGAAACCTCACTACTTGTAGTGAGTGAGTCAGCCGACAAGCATATGTTGGCACTTCCTAGGCGTCAGTGGAGGCGGCTGTGGCAGACTAGAGAGAGCTGGCCCAGCTTCCAGTCTGTCTTTGACACACACTGGCCCTCTGACCCCGGGCAAGTCAGAATCCTGGGTCAATCGTCTAAGACTCAAAAAAGGGGCCAAACTGGCATTGGTAGAGAGTTCCCTCACCTGGGAGTTCTTTATGCCAGTAAAATCCTAGGCCCACTTCTTGGCCCTATGTGCCAGGTACTGTGCTAAACAATGAGGGTACAAACAGAAAAGAGGAAACAAGACCTCCTATCTGAATGAGAGCATCCCCCCGCCATAGCTCAGGCAAACTTCTCAAAAACTACTCAAAAATTCCCACAGTGGCCTAAGTCTAAGGAGCCTCTTTCAAATGGGGCTGGCAGGTAAGAGCAGGGCAGGGGTTTAAGTTTAAATGTTGAGTAATTACCATAATCCTATGGCACTTTCAGGTTTGCAAAACACTCTCCTCCCTACCATCCTTGTGTCCCCATTCTACCGATAAAAAAACTGAGGTTAAGTTACTTGCTTGTCATTACACAGCCTTCTCTTTCTCCTATGCCTCAGTCTACCCATCTTGTGGGAGGAAGAGTGGTGTAATGAAGGGATAGAGTTAGGAAGGCCTGGGCTTAAGTCATGTATCAGAAACTTACTGACTGTGTGATCGTAGGCAAATGTGAGCCTCAATTTCCTTTTCTGTGAAATGGGAGGATTTGACAAGATGGCCTCAGAAGTTCCTTCTTGCTCTAATATCTATGATCCAGAGGGGCAGCTAGGTAGCACAGTGAATAGAGCACTGGCCTTGGAGTCAGGAGGACCTGAGTTCAAATGTGGTCTCAGACACTTAACACTTACTAGCTGTGTGACCTTGTGCAAGTCACTTAACCCCAACTGCCCTGCCTCCCCCTTCCAAAAAGCAAAAAATAAAATAAAATAAAATCCATGATCCTATAATCCTAGGGTCTGTGAAATGGGAATACTCCTTTGTTCTAAGGCAGCTAGGTAGTGCCCAGAGCATTGGACCTGGAATCAGGAAGACCCAGGTTCAAATTCAGACATTTAATGACTGTATGATTCTGGTCAAACCACGTCACCTCCCTCTGTCTCAGTTTCCTCATCTGTAAAATGAGGTTAATAACAGCACCTGCCCCCCAGGGTTGCTGTGAAGATCAAATGAGACAATATTTGTAAAACTCTTAATGTGATGCCTGGCATACAGTAGGCACTTAATAAATGCTATTTTTCCTTCTTTCTTGCATTTGGAGCAGTTTTGCACAATTGGGTGATCCCCTTTCTTCCCTTCTCCCCGGGGCTCTTTCCCCTTTTCCCTCTACAAGAATCCAAAAGCTCCAACCTTTTTAGCCTACCTTCCTCTCTTCCCTGGCTCCCTCCCAAATCTGCCCTGCTAGAGCAGAGTTAAATGACAGAAGGCTAGCAGGCATCTCCTAGGTGAGTTTTTTTGGGGGGATGTTCTCAAAGAGAAAGCTGTGAAGAGAGCCTGGCACCCTCCTTGGATGAGCCCAGGGCTGAGGGAGGCAAACTTCAGGCTGGGTGGAAAGAAGCTCCAGAGAGGCAATGAATTTATCGGCCTCTTTCTTCCCTGTTAAGTGTGATCAATGACCAGGGCTTCCCGGGAAGGGCACAGGAGGCTAAAAATAGCTGGGAGGGACAGCCCAGGGGCGCAGAGGAGCTGCAGGGCTGATGAGAGGTGACTAGCTAGGTAGGCCTTGGTGAGTGTGCAGAAATTTCCACAGGAAAAATGCCCTCAGGCTCATTAGCCCTTTCCTTAGGAGAGGATGGAGACAGAGAGAAGAGGTTGGCAGGGGCCCAGCCTTCTTGGCTAGATGCTTTTCAGGTGTGACTGGAGTAGATATAGGGGCCTAGATATTGGGAATGAGCTCTCCAGTGACTTCGTGGATGGATTTGGGAGTCAGGAAGACCTGGGTACGAATCTTGCCTCAGACGCTTTACTATGTATGTGACCCCAAGCAAATCACTTAACCCTTCTCAGTCTCAGTGGTGGTGTTTAGTCATCTTTCCATCATGTCTGACCCCTTTTGGGGATTTTCTTAATGAAGATAATGGAGTGGTTTGCCATTCCCTTCTCCATTTCATAATGAAATTGAAGCAAAAAGGGTTAAGTGACTTGCCTGGGGTCACACAGCTAGTGAGTGTCTGAGGTTGGATTTGAACTCATCTCTTCCAGACTCCAGGCCCAGCACTGGGGAGAATAAAAACACCTACCTCCCAGAGATACTGTGAGGATCAAATGAGATAATATTTATTAAGCTCTCTGCAAATCTTAGAATGCTAATACGTGCTAGCCTCTGTCTTTCTTAGCTATGTAATGCAAAGGTAGCAAGTGTGTAGTGGGAGGAACCTTGAACTTGGAGCCAAGAGACCCTCCAGTGGCCATAGGTAAGTGACTCCACCTCTCAGCCTCAGTTTCCTCTGTTAAATGGGGATAATCATACTTGCAACAGGAGGCAGTATGGCATATAGACAAGAGAGCTGGTCTTAAGCCAGGAAGACCTGGGTCTGAGTCTAACCTCCTACCTAAACTGACTGTATGACCCTCAGTCACAACCTCACAATGCTCCAGGCAACTCTAAAGTAGAGAGTTCTTAACTACAAATGTTATTTTTTAAAAGATATTTGGATAACTGTATTTCAATACAGTTGGTTTCTTTTGTGATCCTATGTATTTTATTTTATGCCTTTAAAATATTCTTCTGGAATGGTTTCAAATAAACCTGGTAAGACTTGTATGAACTGATGCAGAGTCAAGGACCACAGGACCACAAGTCATACAACAACAACAATATTGTAAAAAAGAAATAACTTTGTAATATTTAGGAAGCCTGATCCACAAAATGACCAGTCATGATTCCAGAGGACTCATGATGAGGCATGTGGCCTATCTCTTGACAAAGGCTATAGATTCCCAAAAGGATAAATTGAGTTATATTTTTTGGGATGTGGCCAATGTGGGAATTGATTTTTCTTGATTATACATATTTACAATAGAACTTTTTTTCTCCCCCTCAATACAGTGGGAGGAGTGGGTAGGATTTTTGTTGATTGAAAAGAATTTTAATTCAAGAAACCATTATTCTGAAAAGGAGTCAATAAATTTCACCAAAGTGCCTAAGGTGTCTATGACCAAAAAAAAAAAAGATTATAAACCATAAAGTTTTCTCTAAGACTATACAGTTTCGGGTACCAGCCTGCATTGGTGGAGGTCACTAAGTTAGCAGGAGTTTTCCAAGGGTAGGCCTTCCTGACTCTATCCAGAGTCCAGAGTTCTATCAGCTACACTATGAGAAAAGTTAAACCTTTGTTATTTTGTTAAACTGCAAAACAGTACAGAAATATGAGTTATTATCTAGTTCATATCTTTGCCCCAAGCCATTCATAAACCATTCAAGCACCTGAGTTGCTCTATTATTCCAATCGATCACCCAGGCATTTATTAAGACTCTACCCAGCAAGATGGTTGCAGTGGATAGGGGACCAGACATAAAAGCAAGAAGTTTGAGTTCTAATCCTGCTTAGGATGCTTACTAGTTGTGTGACTCTGAACAAGTGATTCAGCCTCCCTGTACCTTAGTTTCCTCATCTGTAAAATGAATTGTAGAAGGAAATGGCAAACCGCTATTTGTTTGCATTTTGTCTATGCATTTAAAATATTCTTCTGGGATGGTATCTTTTCCAAGAAAACCCCAAATAAGGTCATGAGTAGTCAGATACGACTGAACAACAACATGATTACTAGTGACAATTCGAGTCTCAGACCAAGGTTTCTTAACCAGTGCCTTATAACATGTTACCTATTGTTTTTCTTTCTGTAAAAGCTGAAAAATTCTTGCGGCCTTTAAATTTGGGGATTGGCTTTTTAGATGGAGCCAAAGCATATTTATTGAGTTGGGTGATAAATAATGCACAAGAAAATCACCAGTGGGCCTTGGAGCTCTCTGAGATGCTGGGGATGGATATAGGCAGGATTTCAGGGACAATTTCCTGCCTACCAGGACTGGGAGATTCTGGAAAGGAAGAGCAGCGACAGCTAGCTTTCCCATCTCTGAAGAGGATTTTTTTAAATCTGAAAAAAAGTCCTTTGTTTTTGTGTCCTCAGCTCTCGGACCAGTGAGCTGCCTTACAAATTAAATTGCCTACTAAATGCCAGGCCCTGTCCCCTAGTATTCTGCTTAAAGCCATCCGCAGCATCTCAGAGAGCTCTAAGCCCCACTGGTGATTTTCTTATGTGTTATGAAAGTACTCAACAAACATGCTTTGGCTCTATTTAAAAAGCCAATCCCAAAATTTAGGGTCCATGAGCTTTTGGCAGCTTCTAAGGAAAGAAAACCAAAAGGTAGCAGGTTATAAGGCACTAATTGGGAACAATGGTCTGAGACCAGATTTGGTTCTAGTAATCATGTTGTTCAGTTGTGGCTGACTCTTTGTGACCCCATTTGGGGTTTTCTTGGCAGAGATGCTGGGGTGCTTTGTTATTTCCTTCTCCAGCTCATTTTCCAGATGAGGAACAACAGGGTTAAGTGACTTGCTCTTACCTTACATTTATATAACATTTTTTAAGGTCTGCAAAACACTTTCTTCATAATGATCCTGAGAAGTAACTCCCAATGTTATTATCCCCATTTTATAGATAAGAATGATACAGATTGGGGCGGCTAGGTGGCACAGTGAATAGAGCGCCAGCCCTGGAGTCAGAAGGACCTGAGTTCAGATCCGCCCTCAGACACTTAACACATACAAATAAAAACCTAGCCGTGTGACCTTGGGCAAGTTACTTAACCCCAATTGCCCTCCAAAAAAAAAAAGCAAAAGAATGATACAGATGATGCCCTGAGATATTAAGGGACTTACACAGGGTCATACAACTTTCAAGTATCTGAGGCAGAATTTGAAGTCAGGTCTCTTAACTCCAAATCCAACACCACACTGGCTCTCCAGTTAAGGTCACTAAGGACTTACAGAAAGATAGGAAGGCTCCTCTGCCAAGTTTCAAGGAGTCACAACAATCCTTCTGACTAGGATTCCACCTGGGCACCAAGACTAAGGGATAAAGATCTGACCCTCCTGCTCTGTGCCCCTTCCATCCCTTTCTGGATTTGTTTGCAGGATGTGGGGACCAAGTCTGGCACCTGGAACGGATATATTAGAGCGCTGACTCTCTGGGCAGACTCCCAGGGTTGCCTTCGCTGAGTGGGGTCCCCTGGTGCTATGGATTTCCTTGATCCGTGAGAAGGTAGTATAATTGGAAAGGCGGAGTATGACAGTGAAAAAATGTCAGGGATCCCAAGTTCAAATCCTTTGTCTGGTATTTGCTCCCTCTGTGACCTTGGGCAAATTAACCTCTCTGGGCTTCAGTTTCTTCACCCTTATGAAGGGGTGGGAGGCAATGGCTTCTGAGGTTCTTTCCAGCTAGAAATCTATGACCCTCTAAAACTTGAATGTCTGTGAATGACAGTAATGAAGGGCATTTACACTCTTTCAAAAACTGTGCTAGGAATACCAAGGGCCATAACAAAATCCTTAGGCGATACAGCAGCCTCACCCCCAGGACTTTTAAGACTGCCATTATGGAATTAGGGTAGAGTAGGGTAGGTGTAGTGATCACAAAGAAGAAAAAAATGACCAACAAATTAAACTCCCAAAGTACATTTCCATCAGCTTTCCTCCAGTTTTAATTAGGTATTGATCTATTGTCAGTTAATTTCACAAAGCAGGGTCAGCTATAAATTAGGGGAAATAAATAAAATAAAATAAAACCAAGGCATGAAATAAGCCAGCGTCGTGATGAAAATAACAATGGATTATATTGGGGGGTGGGGATCTCTGCAGTGCAGGGATATACCAGTAAGCTAACTGGAATTTGGGAAAGGAGGAGATGTTTGGCTATTTTGGTACAGCTTGGGCAGAGGAAGTCCCCGCTTTCTGGGTATGGCCTCCTGTGACCCTAAAGAGGGTAGATGGAGCAAATCTCTGTTCCTTCACCCTTTCCCTCCCGGCTCCATCCTATTGACCACAACTTGTTTCTACAGAACAGAGAGGGATGCACCAGCTTTAGACAAACAAGGACTTTCCAGGCAGTGTTTACTAATAGGAGGCAGGGAGGTTTCCAATTCACCCAACTAGGAAGTCCACTGCCAGGACCACATAAACTTACTTCTGTATTTTCTGAGATAACTGTAATTCTTAGCTCTACTCTCACAATGGTACTTTAATGGTATTGGAGTCCAACGGAAGTCAAGAGAATGGGTTTCCTGCCTCCACCTCTATTGTATGACTATGAAAAAGTCATAGAATCCTATATTCACAGATTTAGAACTAGAAGGAAACTTAGAATTCATTGAATCTTACCCCATCATTTGATGAAAGAGGAAACCTGCATCCAGAGAGGTGATCTGATTTGCCCAGGGTCACACAAAAAGTAAACATCCAATGTAGTATTGGAACAAGGTCTTCCTGATTCTGAATCCAGCTCTATGCCACCTGACTGTCTAACAGATTCCTATATCACTCTTTCTCTATGGACCAACAGAGGGCTAAAGGAAATAGTTCAGTTTTAGATGGGAAGGAAGAAATGAGATCAACTAGCAAGAAAAGTTAGTGACCCTAAAGTTTGGGCACAAAGGAAAGGTTTGCTAATGGGAAGGGGAGTAAAACAGGAAGATTTGGAAGCAATGGAGTAGCATTTTAATCCTGTGTCAAGGTAATGGAGTAATATGAGACCATTTGCTTGTACTTTACCTAAATTGTACAGTGTTTGTACTTCAGAAATTTCCCACAACCCCTGCAGGGTAGTAAAAGTAATGTGTGCATTGCAACTGCATGTGGAATTGATGTGGGAGAGGTGACTCCTGGAGAAAAATGGAAGCAGGCCATGTCCCAGGGTCATAGTCTTTGGAGACAAAATAATCCCTTTGTTTTCCCAAGTGGTTGGCAATGGAAAGTATCTAAGAAACACTGGCAGGGACCTAAATGACCTAGGCAACCCTTCCTCAGCTTGTATTTGTCTAACTGATGAATGTGCCACCCTGCCCTCATTCCAATCAGATGATAATTTCATCCTACTTTTTCATAATCTAATTTTTTTCTCCCCCAACTGTCCAAGGTCATTTGGAATTTTACTCATCTTCCCAAATATTCACTGTCTTACCTAACTTAATATCGGCTGCAGATTTGATGAATGTATTTTCTGTTCCTTTGTTATGGAACCTCTGGGCCTCTCAGTTCCCTGTTCTGAAAAATAGGCATATGACTTCCTTTTTGTGTATGAGTATTACAGAAAATTAGGTCTTAGGGGGGGTGACTCAGGTGGGTGCTGTCCAAGGTAGCAGTAGTCATCCTTTTATTAGAGAACACTCAAGGAGGTGTGTGCTTGGGGAAATCTCACTGACATAAAGGAAGCTAAAGGGCAGAAAGGAATTTTGTGTGGGTGGACATGATCACCACCTTCCTTCCTGAGCTCCCACAATCCCCCACCCCAGTCACACTGCCTGTAGTTTGTTTGTAAGGTTGGATGGAGTGCTGCTCTTTTGATTGCAATTTTATTGCTACTGGGAAAAGATTAAGACCTCACTAATACACAGCAGGCGCTTAGAAAACCTTATAAAAATGCCACCAATAAAATCCATAATGTGATGAGATTTCTCCCAAAGCCCACAGAGCTAGAGCTTGGCTTATTTCCCTACAGAAATCTGCCCATTCCTCCAGTTCTTATCCTGTGGTAGCATCTCACTGGGCAGTGTGGGAGGTAGCCTGGGGATTGTATCCCTCTTGATTGGACTCTTCTTGGTCTGCATTTTGATTCTGGAGCAGTTTCTGTTTGACCTTTTAAGGAGAAGAACTCTCTACTCCAGCCAAACTGGGCTACTGGATATGCCCCATACATGATGTTCCATCTCTAGCCTCTGTATCTTTGCACAGGCTGTGCCTCATGCCTGGGATTCTTTCTCTCTCTCTTCACACTTCTTGGAATCCCTGGTTCTCTTTTTCCACCTAATAGTCTCCTTCTACAAGAGGCATTTCCTGGTTGTTGGCCCTAAACAACTTTCTGTCTACTTTTTATATAGTTTACATTTATTTGTTTGAATATATGTCATTTCTCCCAAAATACCTTGAAGGCAAAGGCTGTTCTGTTTTTTACTTTGAATTCCTTGTGCCTACCACAGTGCCTAGCATATATTAGGAGCTTAATAAATGCTTGTTGAACTGAAGTCATTGAATGCTTTAAAGAGATCCTTTAAACTGGGATGTTAGTTTGTTCTACTTCAGCCCAGGCAGCCTCCACAAAGTAGGAGCTGAACATAGGACATCATGGGCAGATTTCTGATTTTCCTTTGTTTTCAGAAGGAGGATACCTCCTTCCCCCTCTCCCCCAGCTCAGAGTCTTAGGGCTATGGAGTCAGAGGGCTTGGGTTCAAATCCTGTGCCTGTCACTTACCACCTATATGATCCTGGGTAAAGACTCTTAAACTGCACCCAGTTTCCCAATCCATAAAATAAAGGAGTTGGAATGGATAGACAGATAGACAAGGAGATAAAACATTTATTGAGCTTTGCACTAGGAATAAAGTCTTTCATAGCTCTAGGGCTATGATTTAAATCTTGCCTCCAAGGCTTCATAATTGGTGTGACCTTGAAATGAGTGAGTAAATGAGTAAAAGAATGAATGAAAAACATTTATGAAGCACTTACTACATGTCAAGCCCCAGAGATACAAAGAGAGAAAGGGAGACAGTCCCTCTTTCCAAGGAACTCACACTCTAATTGGGGGAGATAATACATTAAAAAAAAGATTCCATTTCAAGGCAGATGGAAAGGTCTGGGAGGGCTAAGGAGGCAGTAGGTACTTAGGCTACCAGTGGGTCAAAGGACAGTGAGGGGAGGTTGCAGTGCATGGAGGTGGGATGGGTAGCAACCTCCCCAAATCTCAGTTTCCTCATTTGTAAAATGAGGGATTGGTCAAGATTATTGCCAAGGCCTTTTCCAGCTCTAAATCTGTGGTCCTTGAAGCCACTGCTCCTCTCTCATGACCACCTACATCCCTCCCTCTCCAACATTTTCATTTTGGATATGCCAGAGTGGGATTTGAAGATCAATGAGACACATGCCAAATAGTCCACATAGGTAAGTAAGTAAATCTGTGCTTGTGGCTCTTTTCAAAAGGGAGTAAACAAACAAAAAACAGTGACCCTCCCTCCACTAGAAATCATGCATATCATCTGGCATCATGGGAGTTTTCCTAGACAGCTTTGGGGTGGCCTGCTCAGCCTGAACCTGGCCCACTCACCTGCCACAACACCGGCCACATAGACAAACCCAATTCGGGCAGCTCCGTGCACCATCTCCAAGGGGACACCCACCAGGAGCTGCAGAACCACGTTGAGACCTAGGTGTTCTATCCTGTACCAAAGAGGGAGAAGAGCCCCATCAGATGGTCAGTCTTTGGAAAAGGGTCCCTCCCCCACCCCGTCCAGTGTCAGAACATATGCTCAGGGGTGTGAGGGTACTGACAGGAGTAACATGTGTTCTCTGGGGAGAAGGCTGGAGCTTCTTGGAAGCTGTCTGGTGGCTTGGCACAGCAGGCGAGCACCTGGTCTGCTCCTCCTAGTGCCTTCTCCTTTGTCTATGTCCTTCCCTTCTCTGGATGGGAGGATGACTAGAGGAACAAGGCCCAGCTGGGGGATGTCACTCAGCTCCCAGCTTCTAAAGGGAATGGTCAGAGAGGCTTCCTTGAATCCATGGCTTTCTTGGAGGTTCCACCCAAGTACCACTTCCTCCATGAAGACTTTTCTGGTCCCCAATAACTTTTAGCACATTGCTTGCCCCTGCTCCCACCAAAATTATTTTTTATCTTGTATGCCTTCTATTTACTTATCTATGGACTTGTTTTCCCCCAATAGTGGGTAAGTTCCTTAAGAGGCTGTTCTTCTCTTTCTATCCCCCTCCCCTGGCCTCCCAGCACCTAGCACAGTGCCAGGCATATAGTCAGAGATATGTGGAAGAGATCTGCATTTGAATCCTACCTCTGACCCTCACTACCTGAATGACCTTAGGTAAGTCACTTAACCTCAGATGCCTCAGTTTTCTCAGCTGCAAAGTGAAGGGTTTGGACTAGATGACCTATGGGGTCCGTATGAGAAAGAGCTTTGGGCTTGGAATCAAAGGGCCTGGATTCAAATCCTGCCTCTGGTACTTGTTACCTGTGTGATTGTGTGCAAACCACTTCCCCTCTCTGGGCTTCCCCTTATGAGGGGGTTGGACTAAATGGCCTTTAGAGTCCCTTCCAGCGTTAAATCTATGATTCTAAAAATGAATGAAGGAGATCTAGAAATATCATCTACATGAGTGTCCAGAACTCAAAGCATCTGGTGGCACCGAAGGGCACAGAGGCCTGGATATGGAGTGAATAAGACCCAAATTCAAATCCTACCTCAGACACTTACCAGCTGTGGAACCCTGAGCAAGTCACTTAACCTGTCTGCCTCAGTTTCCCCAACTGTAAAATGGGGATAATAATGGCATCTGCCTCTCAAGGTCATTGTGAGGATCAAATGAGACATTTAGCCCAGTGCCTGGACATAGTAGGTGCTAAATAAATGCTTATTCCCTCCCTTCCTAAGGTTCAGTTCTGAGCTCTGGGCCCGGGGTTCCATTGCTTACTCTGTAAGTCCTGTCACTGTTTTGGACAAAGGATACACTGCCACTTGTTTCAGCCATTGGGGCAGCCCTGCCATGAAGATATTTGGATTATCTACTGGGGGCCCACAGACAAGGTCTTACACCAAAGGTCTTACACTCTCCTCTGCTCTAGAGAGAACAATTATGAAAAGGTGCATAGATTTAGAGCTGGAAGAAACCACACAGGTTATCCAATCCAGCCTCTTCCATTTTGCAGAGGAGGACACAAAAGTAAGTGACTTACCCAAGGTCACACAGTTGTAAGTAACAGTCAAGATTTGGACCCAGGACCTCTGCCTCCAATATATACTGGCCACCTCAGAGCCCTAATCATTGTAACATCTCATTTTTTTCCTTTTTGGTGGGCAATTGGGGTTAAGTAACTTGCCCAAGGCCACACGGCTAGGTTTTTGTTTGTGTGTGCATTAAGTGTCTGAGGCCGGATCCGAACTCAGGTCCTTCTGACTCCAGGGCTGACGCTCTACTCACTGCGCCACCTAGCCACCCCTGTAACATCTCATTTTTGGAGAGTGGCTCCAGTGGGGAAGAAGGGCAACAGAACAAGAAGTGAGACCATAATCCTCCAGGATCATCAGGGGGATGGAGGTTGGGTGGAGGGTGGATGCGAAAGGAGTCAGGGGCAGAAGGAGAAAGCTCTTCTTAGGGGTAACTCCCATGTCAAGGCTGGCCTCTTTCTGCCCCAGCCTTTGGAAAAGCTCCATAAACCTAATTGGCGTCAGCTCCTCTCAGCTGGTCATTCTTTCCAATGACAGAATCCAATTGATTTATCAGTGTCCAGCTGCCTCAGGGATAGGCTGAATGGGCAGGGGAATTAATGAGCCTGAGCACCCCCACCTCTCACTACCAGCATATCAAAAGCTGAAGAGGGGAGAAGGGGAGAAGAGATTAACAGTCTCTCCACCTGCCCTCCTCTCAGACCTCCAGACTTCTCAGTTCCCTCGGATTTTAGTTTTGGCAAGCACCTGGATGCCTGGACAGTTCACAAGGGCCCTCCCTTCCCCAGCCTGGCAGGGAAGTAAATTAGGGACTGAGACAATTACCATTTTAAAGGCTCAGCAGGAAGTGAAACTCACAATGGATCTCTCAGCCCTGGTGCAGCCTGGCCAGTCTGTCTCTTTCAGAGTAGGGGAAGGACAATGGAACTCTGGGAACCAAACCCTAGGCTTGCCTCCTTCCCTTCCCAAGGAGGAGACTACTCCAAAGAGCAATGGGTCAACAGGTCATCCCCCCCACCCCAAAGTTCAATGGGGATGGTTGGGAGAAAACTAGATTATTTGTTCTTTTGACGTGAGTGGAGGGAAGAGCTGGGGGCCTGAGCTCTTGGACCCTGCCTGGTGACCCGGAGTCCGAAAAATATGTCTGACCTGCTCTGGTGAAGCTATCCCCTCATGGCCTCCTGCCTTCCCTTGGGTGACCACTTAGCCAGCAAGTTGGCCTTTGTCATGGAAATGCAGCAGGGGCCTGCCTGATTGTGTCTCTCCCAGAAGAGAGCACCCAGGCTATGAAAGCTTCAAACAGGAATAAAAAATATTGATTCAAGTCAGGGAGATGACCCTGCCTACCTTCCAAGGCTGTGACCCTAGAAACAATCCACAGAGGGAAAAGAAAGAAGATGTGGGGGGTTTGTCAGGCAGTCAATCCCAGCCAATTCCTCCTTCACTCCATAACCCCATGGCCCTCATAAATTTAATTTACATTTGATCAATTCATGGAATCAGAGTTAGAAATGACCTCGGGGGCCACTTAGTCCAAGCCTCTCTTTTAACTGATAAGAAAAGAGGACCAGAGAAGGCAAGAGACTTACTTGCCCAAGGTCACAGAGGCAGAAAGAATTTGGGTCTAGCATTCTCTTTACCACACTATCTATGTGAATGGGAGGCAGCATCAGTGTTAAGATCACTGGGCTGGCATCCCAGGTTGGTCATTTTTGACCTGGTATAATAGGTCAGAGGACATGGGTTCCAATCCTGCCTCTGACACTAGCCATGTATTCTTGAGCAAGTCACTTAACCTCTGTGGGCCTCAGTTTTCCTTATCTGTAAAATGAGGGAATTGGACTAGATGGCATCTGAGGTCCCTCCCAGATTTCAATCTCTAATATTATGATCTTTTGATACTACCTATATATCAAAAATAGAGCACTGGGCCTGGAGTCAGGAAGACCTGAGTTCAAATCCAGCCTCAGACTCTAGCTGTATGACCCTGGGCAAGTCATTTCACCCTGTTTGCCTCAGTTTTCCCACCTGTTAAATGAGCTGAAGAAGGAAATGGCAAACTATTCCAGTAGCTTTTCCAAGAAGACCTTAAACAGGGTCATAAAGAGTAGGACATGACTGAAACTACTGAACTACAACCACAACCAGAAATGTAACTTTGGGTAAATCATTTGAATCTCTCTGAAGAGGTTAGACTCCAAGGTTCCAAGGTCCTTTCCAGCTCCAAGGCCAGGATCTTCTGAACATATTTTTACTCTCTACTACTTTTAAAGATTGTTTATCATAAATTTAGTAACCAACCAAAAAATGAATAATCAAGTAAACATCCAAAACAAGGCACAAACTCCTGTGACCAGGCTCTTCTCTGGAACACCTTCATAAGTGAGTGTCAGAGCAAGTAAAGAAATCAGAAATAAGGAAGTCTCTGACTTGGCTGTAGCTCAGAAAGGAAGGGATCGGTCCATGGTCACAGAGTCAGGGCATGAATGGATTCTGACTTTTATCTACCATATCATATCACATACGATACCCTTAATATCACATATGACTTTATGAATGATCCTGACTCAGGGAACGAAAACAGGGAGGTAAGGACTTACCCAGCATGCATGAAGATGTAGGTCAGGTAGCGCCAGGCCTGGGCTCGGAGCTGGGGGTGATAGACTAAAGCATTCTTCAGGTAGTGGGGGTGGGTGACCTGTAACACAAACTGATCCAAGGCCACCCCGTTGTAGAGAAAAAAGGCAATCTGGACAAAAGCCAAGGAACGGAGAGTCTCTGTTACTAAGGCTGGAAATGCCTGGGAACCTACTTCCCTTTGCTAACACTCAGAGTTCCTATGGTAAATTATAACCACCTCTATCACCCAGGAAACAAGCTGCTGAGTAGGGCTGTAACTAGGGTGAGGTGATCAGGGCTCTGCCCCAGGGCACCTAAATTTAGAGAGAAACTTAACATATGCATTCTTTCAATGTCATAGAAGTCACTGTAGTAACTAATCCTTCCCTCCCACTCAGCTGAATTTGTCTTATCCCTCTGAGTTTTTGGTTTCCTGGCTGGCAAAATGACAGGGACTGACTGGAGAACATAGAAGGGTCTCTTCTCCCTCAAAATCAATGCTCTTATGAATCTTATCATTTAAAAGCTCATCTTCTTGCTGCTTGTCCCAGGTCCCAAAACTGCTCATTATGGCTCAGAGGGTGGGAAAATCCTACAGAAACTGCGGAAGGCTTTGCTACATTGTTACTGCTAATTATTATTATTAGCTGACATTTATATAGAATTTTAAGGTTTATCTAGTACCTCCCTTGTAAATGTAAGGGAAATAAAAGAGACTCAGGGGCAGCTAGGTGGCACAGTGAATAGAGCACTGGCCCTGGAGTCAGAAGGACCTGAGTTCAAATCCTACTTGACACAATTAACTAGCCTTTAAGTGACTTTGGACAAGTCACTTAACCCCAATTACCCTCCAAAAAGGAAGAGAGAGAGAGAGAGAGAGAGAGAGAGAGAGAGAGAGAGAGAGAGAGAGAGAGAGAGAGAGAGACTCAGCACAGTAGCAAGCCTCTCTGTAGGCTTTAGGACCCCCTTCCCTCCAGCACTGCCATCCGAGTTATAGCCATCCCCCAAGCCTGGAATTCCTTCCTTCCTCACTTTTGCTGCTTAGAATCCCTCTCCTCCTTTAGCTCTAGCACCACCTTCTACACGAAATGAAGCCTAGCCTCAGCCCTCTAATGGTTAGTACCCTCCCTCCCCAACTCCCCGTATCTTGCACCGATTTTCTTTGTATTTCTTCTCCATAGACTCCATATGGTAATAATAGCTAGCACTTACATAGTACTGTAACATCTGCAATGTACTTTACAAATAAATGTTATCTCATTTGAACCTCCCAACAATCCTGAGAGGTAAGTGCTTATCATTAAACCCCATTTTACAGATGGAGAAAATGAGGCTGACAAGCACAGCTAAGAAGTGCCAGAGGCTGGATTTGAACTCAGGTCTTTCTGACTCCAGGTCCAGAGCTCTATCTCCTGTACCACTTAGCTACCTCTGTAAACCAGAAATAATACTAAAAATAGTAAACCTGTCTCACAGGGTTGTTGTAAGGATCAGCTTTAGGGTTAGGGCTATATCATACAAAGCACTTTGTAAATCTTAAAGCAATATATAAGTGCTAAGTAGTGATGGTAGTGGGGGTGATGGCGGTAGTGGGGGTGATGGCGGTAGTGGTGGTGATGGCAGTAGTGGGGGTGATGGCGGTAGTGGTGGTGATGGCGGTTGCGGTGGTGATGGCGGTTGCGGTGGTGATGGCGGTTGTGGTGGTGATGGTGGTAGTGGCCGTGGTAGCAGCAGCAGCTAGGTGGCAGAGCACTGGGCTCAGAGGCAGGAAGACCCGAGTTAAAATCCAGCCTCAGACACTTATGAGCTATGGAACCCTGGACAGGTCACTTAACTTCTTTTTGCCTCAGTTTCCTCAATTGTAAAATGAGGACATTAGTAGTATTTACTTTGCAGGATTGTGAGAATCAAATGATATATTTGTCAAAGCACTTAGTATAGTGCCTGGTACATCCTAAGTTCTCTCTCTCTGTTAGCCAGTAGTAGTAGTAGTAGTAGTAGTCATCATATGTTAAATGGTCACTCATTCCTTTTTGCTTACTACTCCCTACCCCTATTGTCAGACTGGCAGAGTCTGGGTGCTCATGGGCTTCATATTACTGTAACAGACATCAAATTGTCCATGTGGGCAACTTGGCATTCCACATAAGGACAAAAAACTGGCTATTAGAAAGTCCCTTAGGCTGAGAGTCAGAATATCTAGGCTCAATTCCTGACTCTGATATTTACAAGCTACAATATCCTGGATAAAGCCCTCATCTCTCTCTGTCTCAGTTTCCCCTTTTGTAAAATGAGTGGAAAAACATTTACACTACCAACCTCACAAAGTTGTTGTGAGGGAAGTGCTTCTATTATCACCAAGAACTTTGTAAAATGAATTATTTATAATTGACAATAATTTTCCTGATAATCAAAGTTCATGTACTGAAATTCTGAAGCTAGGTTTCTTTTATACATGTTTGCTGCAAATCCTTCTAAAATATATTGTGGACTCCTTTTGTTTTTCTTTTCTTTCTTTTTTTGGAGAGGGGAAGGCAGGGCGATTGGGGTTAAATGACTTGCCCAAGGTCACACAGCTAGTAAGTGTTAAGTGACTGAGGCCAGATTTGAACTCAGGTCCCCCTGACTCCAGGGCAGGTGCTCTATTCACTGCCACCTCATTCCTTTTGTTTTTCAATTGAGCAAACGGAACACACAATTTCGTGATTTCAGGTCATTATTATGTATAATCGTTGTTCCTTGCTGAAATACTGATAGCTATTGGGAAATGAATGGGGTTTAGAACCAGATCTGTTGTTATTCAGTTGTTTCAAGTGTCTACTCTTCATGACCCCAGTTGGGTTTTTTTTTCTTTTTCTAAAATTTATTTATTTACTTTTAGCTTACAACATTCAGTTCCACAATCCCTTGAGTTCTAAATTCATCTGGGGTTTCCTTAGCAAGGATCCCATTTCCTTCTCTAGGTGATTTTACAAATGAGGAAATTGAGGAAAATAGGGTTAAGTGACTTGCCCAGGGTCACACAGCTGGTAAGTGTCTGAGGGCAGATTTGAACTCATGAATAGGTTTTCCTGATTCCAAGCCCAGTACTCTATGCACTATGGCGACACCTAGCTGCCCTGTTGGAATCAAAAGACATCAATAAAAGGAAAGAGAATTTTTAAAAACCGGGAGGGTCCTAAGAGAGGAGGGTCACAGGTCTTGTACAGGACTTGTGATATTATATACAGCAAACGGTCCCAGACTGAATTTTTCTAATTCTTGTGTCTAACTTTTAATTTTCTCCTTTAGCTTCCATTGCTGCCTTGTTTCTGTTGCTGTTGTCAAAATGTCTCCTCCTTCTCTCCTCCTCTAATCTGCTACAGGCTAGATGGCCAGATAACCAAGCTCATTACACTTGTGTTAAAAAGACTGGTAACTGGGTTGAGAGCTGAATGGAAAGAATAAAGTGCATGGTCTTTATAGGTTTGGTGGCAACTGTATCTGAAGCCTTTCCCCCCTGACCTGGGGGATTCTATGTAACAGATGTTGCCACAAGATGGCTTCTGGTTAAATTATTACTGGTTAAATATATTACTATTCTTGAGCTCACTGAGCTAAGCTACAGCCTTGAGTGCTGTGGGAGTAGTAAGTCAGTCCTTTTCCCGAGACTCCAGGGAACCATTCTGTCCACTGAAGCACTAACCAACCATACAGTCTGTGGATGAGCTGATGGTAAGCACTGCTTCTAAAGGGAACTCATCACCATCATTATAAGCCCTCGGACAGGAGTTAATAAATGGATTAATGTAGAACTTTAAGCATTGGGTTCAACAATAATGCAGACAGAAAGGAATGGTAGGAAAAGCACCAGGCTGGGAGTTGGAAGAGTTGCTTTTAACTCCCCAGGAGACCTAATGCAAGCCACTTGTCCTCCCTGGGCCTCAGTTTCCCCATCTGTGAAATGGGCATTAGAGCACCTTGGCATGACTATCTCACAGGAGCCCTGAGAGGCTCACATGAGACTTGAAAATGGCCACAGCAGGGGCGGCTAGGTGGTGCAGTGAGTAAGAGTGCCAGCCCCAGAGCTGGGAAAGACCCGGATAGGTTTCAGCCTCAGATACTTTACACCCACACAAAAATAACTGGCCATGTAACCTTGAGCAAGTTACTTAACCATTGCTTATAAAAAAAAGAAAAAAAAAGAAAATGGCCACAGCAAATAAAACTGTCTGGCATGAAGTCATAGCAACAGATCAAATGAGCTTGGCCCAATGGATCAGGCCTTCTGTAGTGTGATGGAAATGAAAGAACAGGGGTGCTTGGTTATGGTACTACTGTTTGTTAGGTAGAAACTTCACAGAAACATGTGGCAGAAAATTAAATCTGTAAACCTGGTGAAGGAGCTGGAAGAAGGGGAGAGACGTCATGGACATCTTCAGAAAGGCAGCTTGGGGAGTTTGGGCTGGACATCCAGAGAAATGGGGGTGGGGCATATGGGAGGGGAGGGACAATTTCTTCTCTACTGTCCTCAGTTCAAACATTTCTAAATTCTATTCTAAATTAGGAGACTCCTATTCAGATGATGCACACTTATAACAGACTAAAAATATGTTGAAACCAGATATATACCACAAATACTGAAATATCTCATCATCTATGTTTTATATACATATTTATGCATATATGTGTGTACAAATAATTTACATATATAGAGGCAGCACAGAGTGATGGTTGGAGTGTAGACTAGCATTAAGACAGATCTGGGTTCAATGTCTGTTTCTGACATATACTGGCTATTGAGACTGCTAGGTGGTACAACGTAAAGTGTTAGACCTGAGTCTAATCCTGCCTCAGACTCTAACTAGCTGAGTGACCCTGGGCAAGTCTCTCTTTGCTTCAGTTTCCTCACCCATAAAATGGGGATGATAATAACAGGGTAAATGAGCATGCCAAAACACACACACACAAACCCTACTGTTGTGAAGATCAAATGAAAAAACATATAGAAGGCGTCTGGCAAGCTTTAAAGGGTTCTAAGTGAGCTATATGCTCCTTAAGGATGGGGAACTCTCTTGCTTGTATTTGAATTCCCCAGAGTTGGCACATAGTAAGTGTTTCAAAAAGGTTGTTAACTATGTGATCCTGGGCCCAGTGGCCCAAGGCTTAGGCAGCTAACAAGACTTCCTGGTCATTTGAGTAGAAAGACTATTGCTTGAGAAGTCTGTGGTTCCTCCCTGAGGGTTCTGACGGGTAGACCAGCAAGCCCAATTTGCTTACACTCTCTCAATGCTCCAAGTAATTTTCTAGGGTTATAAATTCCAGTTATATAAATTATATAAAAGGACTCCTTTTCAACAACAGAGTAGCAAGACTACTCTATAGCTAGCATTTACATAGCACCTACTATGTGCCAAGCACTGTATTAAGCACTTTACGAAAATTTATCTCATCTGAACTTAATAACAGCCTTAAAGGTAAGTTGCTTTATCCCCATTTTACAGCTGAGGAAACAGAGGCTGAGACAGACTAAATGATTTGCCCAGTGTGGCATAGCTAGTAACTATGCAAGGCTGGATTTGAACTCAGGTCTCCTTGATTCTAAGGCCCAGTGCCCTATCCACATTGTCACTTAGATGCCAAAACACCAAAAAAATCACGTCAAAACAAAACTTTAAAAAACCCCTAAACTCGACCTTGATATTTATAATAGTACTTTAGGGTTTACAAAGTACAACACCTCATCTGAAGCTCACAGCAGCCCTGTGAGGCAGGTTCTATAGGCATTATCTTTATTTTATGGGTGAGGAAACTGAGGCCCAGAGGATACATGATTCTTGCCCATAGTCGTATAGCTAGTATTAGAAGCAAGATTTCACCTAGTTTCCTCATGACCCCAAGCCTGACACTTTTCACACACTACCAGGTTGTCAAGATTATTTATGTCAATGTGTAAAATGTAAGCTCCTTAAAGGCAAGAACTAGTTTTTTTTTTCCTTTGTATCCCCCAGGCACAGTGCCTATCACATAACAGATACTTAATAAGGACTTGTCGATTGACTGATTGATATCTAGGGCTTCTATATTTAATGTTTCTATGCTTAATCATTCATCGTATGGCAGGAAAAGTCCTATGAGGCAGGGAAAGGGAAAGCATGATTAATCCCATTTTACAGAGAGAGAAACTGAGGCTCAGAGTGGCAGAGACTAGGCTAATGGCACTCATCTGAAGGGCAAGTGAAATAATTTGACTCATAATAAAAAAATCAGACCAAATTCCAATACAGTGAGCTTCAATGGGCTACCTAAAACCTCTGATTATTCTTTGGACTTCGTCATAATGGATGATGTAAGAGAACCATTCATCAACTGAGGACTGGAAAATCTCTTACGTTCCATGGAGGATTTGCGATGGTCTTTGTTGTTACAGGATTTTCCTGAAATTACAAGAGGGGGTTTACTCTTCATCCCTGTCTTTTTCTTTGCAGTTGTCAGCATCTCACCTGCCCTTCTTGACTACCCCTCACCTCACCTCACCTCAGCTAGTTGGGCATGGCTCTAGGACTTCATTCCACCTCACCCATCTCCCATCTCCCCAGGAAGTACCACATGCCTCCAGAAGTGTGATGGCAATCATGAACCAGGGTGGGGGGCAGCAGGTGTAGCTGTCATAGTACCACTTGCGATCAATTTCACGAGGTAGGGTCTCATAGGCAACATGGCGGATCAGCCGCTGGGAGAGACTCAGTCCTTTTTCCTCCAGCAGTGCCTTGCTGCACAGGCGCCGGTTACCTTGTAGGATGGCCTGTCGAAAACTGTTGGATCGTTTGTTGCTCATCTGTAGTAAGAAGGATAGAAATTAAATCTCAAATGGGATATTCCCTTGTTCCCAGATCATCTTGTCTGGCTGGGGCTGGGAGTCAGATATAGCCATTTCCTTGTGAGGGCAAAGAGTAGAAACAAAATGGGGAGTGGGAAAAGGAAGAAAGCAGAGTGAATATAATCTCCCCTTTCAGAGATGCTAATCCCTGGAAAAATCCCTGGACGATTTAGGGGTTTGAACAGAAATGCCCTGATACATGACTGATGTCACTACTTTTTTCCTTAAGGCAAGATAGGTGTGCAGTGCTCCTGGAGAAGGTGATAGAAGGGACTAAGGCAGGCAGGAGGGAGAGAACTGGGAAAGGGCAAGGGAGAAATGGATGCTGGAGCCTCCCAGAGCAAGAGATATCTACTCTGTTCTCCAAACAGACAGAATCTCCTGTGAGGAAACTCCCAGAATAAGAGATGGAGATTGGGCAAAGATAAAGAAAAACACATCAGAGCTATGGAGAAGCAATGTGATACTGTGGATTTAAAGTTGGAAGACTTGGGCTTAAATCTTGCCTCTAACACTTAGAACCTGAGTCACCTTGGGCAAGTCACTTAACCTTGGTATCCTTTATTATTAGAATGAGGAGGTCTGATTGAATGCCCTCTAAAGTCCCTTATGGTTTAAAATCTGTGATCAGTGACCTAAAAGCTTCATTTAGACATACTTGACCCAGAGCAAAGTTTCAATTCCTAGGTGCCCTGGAGAGGGATGACAATCATGAACCGGGGTGGGGGACAGCAGGTGGAGCTGTCATAGTACCACTTTCACGAGGTAGGGTCTCCTAGGCAACATGGTGGATCAGCCCCTGGGGGAGACTCAGTCCTTTTTTTTTCCTTCAGCAATGCCTTGCTTCATAGGCACTGGTTACCTTGTAGAATTATAGAATTGTAGATCGAGAACAAGAAGGAAGCTTGGTGGTCATTGAAGAAGGTAGCAAGGTAGAGTGGAAAGGATACTGTCTCTGGAGTCAGAGGATCTGAGTTCTAATCTTAACCCTGATACTAGCTATATAACCTTGGGCAAAATTATTTAATCTCTCTGGGCCTCAATTTCTCATCCATAAAATGGAGGTTCTCTGACATAGCCTCCAAAGTCCCTTCCTATGCTACATCTATGATCCTAGTCTAACCCTCTCATTTTTACAGATGAGGAAACTGAGACCCATGGAAGTTAAGTGACTGACCCAAGGTCACAGGTAAGGTAAATAGGAAAACTGGCTTCTGAGGCTGAGTCCTTTGATTCCAAAGCCAGTATCTTTTCCACTGGACTCCACTGCCTCCCAGCTGAGCTCATTTTAAGTACATTACTTTACCCCCAACCCCAAGCAGTGAAGGCATTTTATTAGACTTTCAAATTGAGCCAGGCAAGACTCAGCTTCACCTCTTCAGACTGTACTTAACCCCTGCCTTCGACCACACTAACCACATCCTCAGCATGGTTCTGCACAAGCCAGGCAGCTGACTCTTTCCTCTGATAATGGATCAACCACGGTCCTAAAGTCCCATCTCCTAACTCTGGGCCTTTGTCCTGACTATCCCTTGTGCCTGGAATGCTCTCCCCTTTGATTTCTGCCTCCCGGCTTCCTTCAGATTCCAACTAAACCCCACCTTCAACAGATGGGCAGATGCTGCCTTTCAAACAGACTTTCTCTCTTCTCTCTTTATACACATTTTTTCTCTTTTTAGGAAAAACTGCAGATACACAGAAAGACATTCATACAATTCCTCTTTCCTCTCCTGGAATATCACAGACACACATACACACTTTCCCTCTCCGCCCCCCCCCCCTTTTTGTAGAGGGGAAGGTAGGGCAATTGGGATTAAGTGACTTGCCCAAGGTCACACAGCTAGTAAGTATTAATGTCTGAGGTTATATTTGAACTCAGGTCCTCCTGACTCTAGGGCTGGTGCTCTATTGTACAGTCATTTGCCTATTGTCTCTCCCATTAGACTATGAGCTCCTTGAGGGCAGGGATTGTCTCTTGCCATCTTTGTAGCCAGAACACTTAGCACAGTGCCTGGTATATAATAGGTGATTAATAAGTGTTTATTGACTAACCCAACCTCTTTTCAAATCTGGTTTCCAGCCAAAGAGAGGTGAAGGGTTAGCAAAGAGGAGAATGTCTGTCATGCTGGTGCCTTTCCCATGGCCACCTTTTGGCCTTTATAAGCCTCAAGTCTGGTAGACACAGTTATTCAGCTATGACCAGAGCAGCTGTCTGGGGATTATCAGACTATTCAGTGATTCATATAATCCAATTCACCTATGGAAGCCTGGGCCCAGACTCCAGCAATGAAATTATTCTAGAGGGGAGAAATCCAGAGCACATGCAGGACTCTGGTGAGTGGGTATATTAAGTGCTTGGTAAACTGGAAAGAGCCACAGGAAAGTGAACTATTGTTATTACTATTCGATCATGTGTAAGGAAGATGATGACTGGCTCAGGATTAAATAAGAAATCTGGGTGAAGTCGAGAAAACCAGGCAGGGTTTTCAGGGATTCTGGGCTGCTTCTTCCCCCAAAGGCCCTTCTTTTTTTCCCCATTACATTTTCCCAGCAATGCAAATTGGCTGCAAATCACATGACATCACGATCTCCAAAGATCCCAAACTGCGGGAGGCCCAGTGGGCAAAGGAGACAGTCCCCAGCAGGCAGAAGCAGGCTGAGGCATATTGCCAACAAAGACAGGCATGGAGAGTGTGCTCCAAGGCCTCCCCACCCCCAGCCCAGCCCAGGAAGCTTCCTTGAGCGACCAGCCCTTCTGGAATCTCTGTGGCTCTTCTATTCTGGGGCCTTTTAGCATTTCATTTTTACTCCATTCATTTGCTCCAATTCACAGATTGCTTTGAAATACACCTTATTCAGTGACTTCAAGTGTATGTGCTGCTTTTCCCCAACTCTTGAGATAGGGACCACATTTCCTCATCCTTTGTAACCCTGTACCTGAACACCCACCCTCTATCTCTCTTTTCTCTCTTCTAATATCTGTAAAGAGACAGAAACACACACACACACACACACACACACACACACACACACACACACACTCACTCACTCAGCCCCAGACAGGACACTTAGTACCACACAATGCTAATGCCTAAGTCTGAGCTAGGGATGCTCCTGGTAACCTCAGGGAAGGCCGGGGCCTTCAGAGGTTAGATAATTTGCCCAGGGTCACACAGCCAAGATCTGTTCAAGGAGACTTGAACCCAGGTCCTCTTGGTTTTAAGACCAGTTCTCTGTTCACTATGATACAGATGATAGAGTGCTCCAGTACCAGGCTCTTACTGTGTAAACCTGGCCAAGTCACTTACCCTCTGTCTCTATTTCCTCATCTTTAAAGTGGAGGTGATCATAGCATCTATCCTCCAGAGTTAATTGTGAAGATCAAATGAGATGATATTTGTAAAGGGCTTAGCACATGGTAGGCACTTAATAAAGCCCTGGTTCCACTCTCTTTTCTCCTTACAAATGGAATGAGATTTTCTTTTGCACATATATATCCTTTTAGTAAACTTTAGGATAAAAGCATATAGATTTTGGTGATATATTCTCTGTGGTTCAGCTTACACAGGAGACACTGCGTTAATTCCTTCCACGGAAGTCAGGGAGCCTCTTTCTTCCTTCTTCCAAGGGCAACATGCCCATTTTACAGATAAGGAAACCAAAACCCAGAGAAAAGGCTTCAAGTGGTCCTCCCACCCTTGATGAGTGGCCTCAATGGAATGAGATTAGCTTCCTCCAACTTACCAGCCTAGCACTCATTTCTCTAGACCAGAGGGGACAAACACTGCCCCCACAATACCCCCAACACAGCCTGAACCAGAATAAAATGTACTTGGGAAACATTTAACAAAATAAAGAGCAATAAAACATAGATAATATTAATATGTTGTTTGCTAAGTCAATATGCCACCCAAATGATCCTAATGTAAAGTTTAGTGGCCGCCCTTCCCATTAGAGTTTGACCCAATTGGCGGCCTCACCTGAGATCTTCTCCCTCATTCATACATACATGCCCCAAGTGAAATTCTGCCTGCTAACCCTGCCTCCCCTTAGATCAGCTTGGCTGAAGACACCTCCACCTCCCCTCCATACAATAACCACTTTCCATAGGTAGGCAATCCTCCCTTCCCCAATCAGACTAGACAGAGCCCCAAGATGAAGGGAGAGCACTGAGGTACCTCTGTGATGTGGACACTGATGAGGCCCTACCCCTTCTCATCCCCCACAAAGACAAAGAGCATGTGTTACTATATTACCATATAGTGTAGTCAGGACATGAGCTCCAGAGAGACTTTTGACAGCAAGCAGGTGGGGCTCCAAGCTAAAGAGACAGAGGGGCCCTGAGGAAGACTACCAACTTACCAGGTTGACGAAATCCTGATAGCAGATGTGTCCATCCGAATGGCTGTCAGCAAGGGCCAGGAGCACCTCTCTCTTATGTGGGTCCAGCTGGGACCCATGGCTTTCTAAGAGGCTCCGGAATTTGCCTGTGCTGATGTAGCCGGTGTTCCCAGGGTCGAACTGCAGAAGGAAGGAGTGAGTGGCAGCATCAGAAGGAGATCCTGGGTCCCCTTCAGATCTAACTCAAGCCTGGTTCCTTCTCCAGCACCCTTGGGTCTCATAGGGACACCTAGCTAGCCTCGTGACTACAGCTCAGGACTGGGAGTCAGGAAGACCCCATTTAGAATTCTATCTCCCACACATCTGAGTGGAGAGATCCCTGGCAAATCTTCTCACCTTTCTCAGGTTCAAATCAGGCCAACCAGAATTCATGTATTTATTAAAAATTTTTTTAAAGTTCTCTCTTTTTTTAGATTCAATTTTACTTTATTTTCAGGTCTGAATTCTCTTCCTCCCACTTCCACCCTCATCCCCCTCATTGAAAAAGTAAGAAAAATATAACACGTTACGAACAGAAAATCAAGCAAAACAAAGTCCCACACTATGTGATTCATGTAGACATATTATATGTGTATGCATATGCATGCACATGCACACATACATGTGTATTGTACACAGAGCACATGAATGTAGATGTACATGTTCATACATGTCCAGTTACATAATGAATATAAAACATCTATCAGCCCTCTGAGTCCATCATTTCTCTATGTAGATAGCATTCAATAGGCATTTATTAAGTGCTTTCTGTTTGCCAGGAGCCCTGCCAAGTGCTTGGGAGTACAAAGAAAGGGAAAAACTTGGTCCCTGACTTTAGCTTACCTTCTAATGGGGGAAGGGGAACACTGGTGGAAACAATAAACAGCTAAATATAGATAGACAAGATGTATGCAAATAGATAGAAGATGTATACAAGATATATAATATATATACATAATGTATACATACACACATATGTGTATATCTATACACACATGTATGTGTGTATAGATATACAGATACATATATAGAAGGCATTCTGAGAGGGGAAGGCATTGGCAGACTCAGTCTCATCAGCTGTAAAATGGGCATAAGCACAGAACCTACGTCATAGGGTTATTGTGAGGCTCAAATACATAAAGCATTTTGCAAACCTTAGAGCACCATATAAATGTTATTAACAAACCCCCTTAATAAAACTTGGACTCAGTCAAAAGGCTACTCCTGAGGACCAAGAGGGCCACGTGTGGCCTCAAAGCCACAGGTTTCCCATCCCTGGCTAGTCCAGCCCCTCATTTCACAAAGAAATTAAGGCTCAGAAAGAGGCAATGGCCTATCCAGGGTCACCAAGCTGCTAAGGGGTAAAGCTGGGGCTGGAGCTCAGATCCAGGACTCTGACCAATGCACCCTTCCATCATGCACAGGGTTTCTGTCCTGTCTTCCTGATCCACAGTTTTTAGGAAAAATGTAACAGAGGTGTCCCCCCAGAGCACTGACCCCATGCACCTTGGTCTTTAGCAAGAGGCCAGGGCATGTGTGCCCCCAGAAGCAGCTACAGTACTCGCCTAACTCTATGCCATCCTGCAGTCCAGCAAATGGGAGGTCTTCTCTGATTTGGCTCTAAGCTCATGGAGACTCAGGCCAGGAAGACTGGGGAGCTGACAGCTCCAGGACACAAGCAAGGCCCACCTGGCCTAGATGAGCTAGGCTGGGGAGGCTGGGAATCTCCCAGCTGAGCATCATTAGCAGGCCGAGCCAGGGGCAGAAACGGGGTGATGAGTCCCCTGAGAGCTGATCCAGCGAGCTCCACAGCCTGCCTGGCACTCTACCCTGGCAGGTGGGTGCTTCATTTAATTTGATGACAAGGCAGTCGCTTCTCTCGCCCACGGAGGGGAAGAGTCAGGAATCCAGGCAGGATTCCTAAATCTGCAGAGAGGCAGCTGGTTGGAAGAAACTTGCTAATTAGGAAAGTTGCTGAAAACGGGATAGACTACCTTGGCAGGCAGCGAGGTCCCCATCATTGGAGGTCTTTAAGAGATGACTGGATGAGGGCTCATCAGGGACACTGTCAAGGATTCCTGCCTTAGTACAGGTGACAGTAGATGAGCTCTATCCTGCCCTCTCCCCTGGCAGAGTAGCAGCAAGGTAGAGTGTAAAGAGCCCTGGATTTGGAATCAGAGGAACCGCCCTTACTGCCTATGTACCTTATACAAGTCTCCACCTCTCTGGGTCTCAGTTTCCCCATCTGTACAATGAAGGGTTTGGACCATATGGCCTTTCAGCTCTAGACCTAAGATCTTATAATAGCCCCAGGAGGAGGCTACACTATCTTACTAGAGATCTCCATCAATATCTTTCTTCTCTCTTCCCTGACTCACCCCCATGCCCCCAACCTATCCTTTGTCTATTGGAGAAAGTGTTGAATGGACAAACATTTGCTGTAGCTGGTCACCACCAATATGTCCCCAATAGGTCCTGCAGGAATTTGGTATCGTTTCCCTATCCTTTGGGAGACCAGGCCTCTGGTTGGGGGTGAGTCTGGGGAGGGGGAACTCAGGGAGAGGGCCCATCTGCCCTCATTCCATCACCAGACAAAGGACCACCTGTTCTCCTCCATCCCTTGGCTACTCCCCCATTGTCCTCGTGACCGTGCTTGCCCTCTGCCTCCCCATACCCTTACCCTCCCACAAGCACATGACAAGGGTCCTAGTGGGGAGTGGATGAGCTGGGAAACAAATTGGAGTGAGTCCGAGGCATTTTTCTCTCTGCCAAAATCTTGCGCCTCCAAATTGGGGCCAGACGGGCCAAACAGAGGGGAGACTGGCACCCCTACTAACAAGGTGTCAGGGACAGCTGAGCACACAGGAGGGGTGAGGGGAGGAGCTTCCCAGATACATCTGGGCTGGCATCACTTGACCAATCAACCCCAACAGTGGGTAAGACAGGGGCAAAAATAGTATTCAGAAGAGGGATGGGACACAGACTGGTAGAAGTTTAATGAGAGTAGAGGAGAAAAGAAAATAGCCAACAACAAAAAAACCCTAAAACCACAGACATGCAGACAGAAGGGTGGGGAGAAGAGGGTGAAGACTAGGGCAGGAGAAAACCCACTTACACCCCCCCACCCTTAACTCCCACCCAATGAAATTCTAAGCTTATAAAGGAAGCCTGCCTCTTACCTGAGGACAAGTCAAAACCAAATTTTGCTTTTTGCTTTTTTTTTTTGAAGGGGGGAAGGCAGGGCATTTAGGGTTAAGTGACTTGCCCAAGGTCACAGGGCTATTTTTTTGTGTTAAGTGTCTGAGAACTCAGGTCCTCCTGACTCCGGGGCCAGTGCTCTATTCACTGTGCCACCTAACCACCCCTCAAAACCAAATTTTGAAAGAAAAACTTGTCCCAACTGGTAAGTCTGTCTTATGGCTGTATGACCATGGACAAATCACGTAACATCTCTGAGACTCCTCTTTTGCATATGTGAAATGGGGAGCATAATGCTTACAGCAGAAGGGCAGTCTGGCTGGCCTCAAAAACCTACAAGGTCTGGGTTTAAGTCCTGTTTCTAACATTTTGCCTGGATGACCCTGAACAAGTCACCTAACCTTCAAGAGTTTTGGCTAACTAAATCAGAATCACAGAGAACATAAGTACCCACATTGGTGGAGTGAGTTTCCTCACTTATGTCGATAAAATCTCAAGTTCTGGCTTCATATTTAATACCTGTAATGCCTAACTCATGGGGTTGCTATAAAACTTCAGTGAGATAATATGTACAAAGTGCTTTGTAAATTGTAAAGCATAACGTCAATTAGATGTAGAGCGTTGAACATGAAGTTAGGAAGACCTGAGTTCAAATCCAGCACCAGACACTTACTAGCAATATGACCTTGGGCAAGTCATTTAACCTTTGCCTCAGTTTCTTTATCTGTAAAATGGGGATAATAAAAGCACCTTCCTCCCAAAGTTGTTGTGGGGATCAAATGACATATTTGTAAAGTGCATTTCAAACCTTAAAGTACTATAAAAAATGCCAGCTGTTATCACTGTCATCTCATTCTTTTCTGATGGGATTCAGATAGAAATGATCTATCCTGCAATCTCTCACTTCCCTTCAATCTTCCTCTGTCTATTGGCTATTTCCCTACAGTCAATAAACATGCTTATGTCCCCACCATCCTCCAAAAAGTCCTAACTTGCTTCATCCATCACTGCTTTCATCCCATTTCTCTCCTCCCTTTTGTGGCTAAACTCCTTCACAGGGCTGCCTACAATAGATACTTCCACACTCTTCTTAACTCTATAGTTTGGCTTTTTTTTTTTTTTTAAAGCAATTGGGGTTAAGTAACTTGCTCAAGGTTACACGGCTAGTCATTATTTATGCGTGGGTGCTCATTTTCTGAGGCCGGATCTGATCTCGGGTCATCCCAACTCTGAGGCTGGAGCTCTTACTCACTGCGCCACCTAGCCGCCCCTTTAGGGCAATTGGGGTTAAGTAACTTGCCCAAGGTTACACCGATAGGTTTTTGTTTGTGTGGATTAAGTGTCTGAGGCCGGCTCTCAGGTCCTTCTGATTCCAGGGCCAGCGCTCTATTCACTGCACCACCTAGCCGCCCCTATAGTTTGACTTTTACTCTCAGTATTCAACTGAAACCCATCTTTTTGATGTTACCATTGATCTCTTCATTGTTCAATCTAGTGGCCTTTTCTCAATTCTTTCTTGACCTCTCCAAAGACTCTGACAACTGTCGGTCCATCCCCCTCCTGTCCTTGATACTCTCTCCAGGTTCTTCTCCCCATACATTCTCCTTCTCAGTCTCCTTGGCTCAATCTTCACCCTGGGATGCCCACTAAGTGTGGGAGGCCCATAGGGCTATATCCCAGGCTCTCTTCTCCTACTCTAGTATTTTACTTGGTGAGCTCAGCTGTTTCAATGGATTCAATTACCTCAAACCTACTCATCCAGTCTTAACTTTTCTGCTTGGTCTCCAACTTTTAAATCTCCAACTCCCCACTGGGCATCTCCAACTGGATGTCCTGTAGACATCTTAAACTCAACAAGTCCAAAACAGAACGATTCTTCCTTCTCCCCAAACCCTCCCTTCTTCCAGGATTCTATTACTGTTGAGGGTGCCATCATTCTTAGTCACCCAAGCTCACAACTTAGATATCATTCCTAGATCCTTACTTTCTCTTATCCCACCATATCCAATCTGTTGCCAAGGCCAATGTCTCTCACATATGCCCCCCTCTTCTCTCTTCAGACACCACTATTGCACTAGCATGGGCTTAGCATGTCATTCTTGAACTATTACAATAGTCTGCTGGTTGGTCTTCCTTATACTCTCTCCCCACTCCAATCTGTCCTCCACCCAACTATCAAAATGATCTTCCTGAAGTGCCACCATCTCATTCATAAACTCCAGTGGCTTCCCATTTCCTCCACGATCAAATATAAAATCCTCTGTTTGATTTTCAAAGCCCTTTATAACCTCTATCTCCTCCCACCTTTTCACTCTTCTTATACCTAATTACCCACCCCTGCTACCACATACTCTGCTCTTAGATCCATTGACATGGGCTTCTTTGATGTTTCTCAAATAGGACAACTCCATTTCTAATAGAGGGTATTTTCACTGCCTGGAATGCTCTCCCTCATTCATTTCCAACTCCTGGCTTCCTTCAAGTTCCAGCTAAAATCTCACCCTCTACAGGAAGCCTGTCCCAATCCCCCTTAATTCTAGTGCCTTCCCAATGTCGATTGTCTCCTATTTATCCTGGCTATGTTTTGTTTGCATTTGTTGTTGTTTATTCGATTAGTCCTCTTTGTGACTCTCATTGGGGGGATTTCTTGGCGAAGATGCTGGAGTGGCTTGCCATTTCCTTCTCCAGCTCATCTGACCCATGAGGAAACTGAGTTGTTTACACAGTTCCTTGAAAGCAAGGATTGTCTTTTGCCTTTCTTTGTATCCCCAGTACTTATCATAGGGCCTGGCACATAGTAGGTACTTAATAAATGTTTACTGATTGACTACAGTTGTACTTGTTTAATGTTCTGCTGACTGTTGCCAGTTGGATAAAGTGACTTGTTTCTGTGATTATTCTTTATAATGGCTTCTGTCCCAGATTGGCTATGACATACAGGGCCAGTCCTCATCGTCTTTCTGCCTCAAAGTGCTCCATCCCTCCTACTTCTCAGACAAAATGTTTATAGGCTGGGATCCTCATTAGGCACTTTCAGAGAAAGCTAGCCCTAAAAATAAAAGGCAATAAAGACTCTATTGTTTTAATACCATAAAAACTCCACCCCACCCCCTACCATTATGCCATGTCCTTGATTTATCTACTGGAGTTGATCTGATCAGATGGGAGGTCCTAAAACCTTAAGAGAAGGGTCTTAACCTAGGGTTCAAGAACTTTTTTAAAAACCCTTTTAAAAAAAAATAACTGTATTTCAATAGGATTGATTTCCTTCATAATCCTACATATTTTATTCTATGCAGTAAAAAACATTCTTCTGGGAAGGAGTCCATAGGCTGAATCACCATATAGTCAAAGGGATACAAGACACAAAAGAGGTTAGGAACTCCCCCACCACCACCACCAAAGGAACCGAGGTATATCTAAATTAGTGAAGGAAGAAAGAAAAAGTACTGAGCAGCCTAGGGGTGGTCTGAATCCAAAGGGAAGGGGGGGTGTGGACAGCCTAGGGCTGGGTTGCTGGAGGAATGTGAGCAATGAATGGGGCTACAGGGGCCCAGCTGAGAGAGATGAATTGGACCTGTGGGTTAAGGGAGTAGTCTCAAGGCAGTAGGGCTCTGAATAGCACCCAGGGTGGCTGGGGCTCCAAATAAGGCATAAGGCCAAGTTAAAGACGCAGTCTGAAAGGACTGGGGGGAGCAAAGGGGGGCTAAACGGGCCCAATGGGAAGCCCATTAACACAAAGTGCTGGTACTGAAGAAGAAGCCCCCACAAGTCCCCTCCTCCCACCCACCTGCCAAGGCCTTGAAAAGAGCCTCAAGCGGCTCAGCGGGAATTTTTAATCCAGCCAGCACCCCCGCCCTCTGGCCCCCTAATCCCCCCCAGCTCCTCCCCTCCCCAGCACCAGGCTCTCAGACATCCTGCACCTCCCCTTCCTCAAACCCTTTCCCTGATACTCTAATACCCTAAGTTGCTACAGACACTGCCTGGTGTCTTTCCCCACTTTCTCAAGATGGGGAATGGAGATCCCAAGAAAAGGGACCCTGATTCAGAGCTGAGGAAACTGGATTCTAATTTCTTTGTGCCTCAGTTTCCCCACCTGTCAGATGGTATGATCTCAGGTAGTATGGTGCAGTGGACAAAGCCTTAGAGTCAAATGAGCTGTGCTCAGATCTCTCCTCTGTCATTTATTACTTGTGTGACTTTGGGCAAGTAACTTCCACTCTCTGGTCTTCAGGTCCCTTATATGTAAAATGAGGGAGTTGGATGATATGACCTCTAAAGTCCCTTCCAGTTCAAAGTCTGTGAAAGCACAATCAAACAAACAATTGGCAGGTCATGAGGATGAGTCAGCACTCAAGACAGGACAGCTCCACATCAACTCCCAGGAGAGAACCCAAGGAAGCCTCAGATTAGCTGGTAAACCAGGTAGAACCCAACATTTAAATTTTGTATACAAATAGAGTAAAATTATACCTCCCTCAAGGCAGGAGGACATAGAAATCTTGGAGTTGTCTCCAGGCAGAGTTTTAGGGAACATGAGTGCTGAATTTAGCCTGCTAATCCAGGTGGTTAGCAGAGTGCCTTGGTTCTGACACCCCAGGAGCCCCATCTCACAAACTGACTCTCCAGCAAATCTCACTTCCGGCACTTACTAACCTGTGTGACCCTGGGCAAGTCACTTTACCAATCTGGAGCTCAGTTTTCTCATCAGTGACATGTTGATTTAGTTGGTCTCATTGACCTCTAAATTCTCTTCCAACTCGAAATATATGAACCTATGCCAAATTAATTTCCTTTCATTAAGGCAGCATTAGTGCAGTGGAAATAATTTTTCAAACCTGGGTCAAAAGACCGAGGTTTGAATCTCATACTACTTGTGTAACCCCAGTCATCATTTCACTTGTCTCTTTCTTTTTCTGTAAAATGAGGATGTTGAACAACCAGGTGTATCCCCCAAGGAGGTCAGTGATCAAAAGAAAGCTGGTATAGACACGAAAATGTTTATAGCAATATTTGATGCAGTAGAAAGGAAATGGAAACAAAGTAGACGCTGATGGCTAAACACCCTCTGATACATGAATATAAAGGAATATTACTGTTCCTTAAGAAACAAAGAATCTGAAGAATTCAGAGAAGAGTAGGAAGACTTCAATGAACTGATAAAAACCTAGACAAATTGCACAAGTAAAACAGTACCCCATAGGCAATGACTACAATATAAATGGAAGAAACACCAAAGCAATAGAACTGAATACAATTCCAATGATCCATCTTGGCCTTAAAGAAGAGTTGTAAGAAGGTACCACTCTTCCTTCTTTGCAAAGATGGGATACTGTGGGTCTGGAACACTCCATAATAACGTCAACTTGGTTGATAGGTAAGTTTGTTTTGCTGAATTGATTATTTTTCTCTTTCTTATTCTTTGTTATAAGGGCTGGATTTCTGAAAAGGGGGCAAAAGATGGCAATAAATATCTTTTAAATAAAAATTTCAAAGGGAGTGTATATTCTTCCCTTTCCTTTCAGATGACCTCTGAGGTTCTCTCCCACTCTAAATTTACAGTCTTATGATCCAGTCTCATCCCTGAAGGAGCTTATATTCTACTAGGGGAGGGAACAACATGCACATAGGTAAATTCAAAAATACACTTTGGTCATGTGGTGCCTTCCTAATTTTCTAACCATTTCTCCATTTTTGTTTCCTGATAATTTCTCCACAGTTATTCTCAGCAATCCCAAATTGCCACAAAAAAAGAGGAATATCCTGGAGCCTGAGATACATCAGAGAGAAGTTCCACTTGGGTTCTAGAAATTCTAAGTAATCCTGAGGGTTAAACTGGGAAGCAAACCCTCCAGCTTCTCCCAAACCTCAGTAGCAATCTCCATCTTCCATCAAGTAGCTGAATGGCATAGTGAGTGCTAAACTTGCCTCAGGAAGACGTGACTTCAAATCCTACCTCAGTCACTTACTGTGGGACTCTGAGTAAGTGACTAAAAAACCCCTAAACATTGTCCTAGCCTCAATTTTCCCATCTGTAAAATGGGAGATGACTTTAGCACCTACACCAAAGGGTCCTTCCTCTAAGGCTCAAATGTGAAAACATACACAAAAATTCTTTGCATGGGGTGGCTAGGTGGCGCAGTGAGTAGAGCGCCGGCCCTGGAGTCAGAAGGACCTGAGTTCGGATCCTGCCCCAGACACTTAACACACACATAAACAAAAACCTAGCTGTGTGACCTTGGGCAAGTTACTTAACCCCAATTGCCCTCCAAAAAGCAAAAAAAAAAAAATTCTTTGCAAACCTTAAAGCACTGTATAAATGCTAGCTATTACCCTTATCGGAGCAGTAGGTACCCTAAGGGGGCAAAGTCCAAAAGAATAGGGGAAGGGAGGGGGGCTGGATGGTTGACTTGACTCTTCTATTTGCCTTCTTAAACATGATTCTAAGCTGAGTGGAATTAATGAGCCTGCCCAGGGGGTTACTGCTCTATAGAGTTGACCCAAACCTCTTCATTTACAGCTTCCCATAAATAATGTTCAGGCCAGCAGCTGCTGGAGGTGATGAGGAGGGGAGGGTAGCAACCCTACTCCAGCATTTTTGAATTGCAAGTGGGAAAAGGGAAAGAACTCCATAAATCATGGCACCCTACCTTTCCATGATGCTTTTTACTACCAAAAATAAATCACCTTTGTCCTTACAGTGACTATGATGTAAGCTAGAAAAGAGTTAACTTAATAATGATAATAATTATAGATAGCATTTATATAGTTATTTAAGGTTTGCCAAGTGCTTTACCCCAGAAAGTAGATGCTATTATTAACCTCATTTTACAGATGAGGAAACTGAGGCAAACTGAGGTTATGACTTTCCTAGGGTCATGCAACTAATTCAGGAAGCTGAATTTGAACTCAGGTCTTCCTGAATCCAGGCCTAGCACTCTATCCACCATGCCACAGAAAAGAGTTATGTGACCATAGACCAAGAGTTAGAAAGGACTCCAGAGACCGTCCTTTTCTCTCCTTTACAGACCAATTGATGAACAAGTTTGTTGTTTCTGCTATGTTCTTGGCCCTATGCCAGGCGCAGGGGATGCAAAGACAAAAATTAAACAGTCCCTGACCTCAAAGAGCTTACATTCTATGGGGAGAAGACAAGAAGTACATATAAAGGAGAATAAATATAAATAGTTAAATAGGGACAGCTAGGTGGCTCAATAGTGCAGAGCACTGGGCCTGGAGTCAGGAAGACTTATTTATCTTCCAAAGTTCATATCTGGCCTCAGGTACTTACTGGCTGTGTGACCCTGGGCAAGTCACTTAACCCTGTTTGCCTCAATTTCCTTATTTGTAAAATGAGCTGGAGAAGGAAATGGCAAACCACTCCAGTATCTTTGCCAAGAAAACCCCAAATGGGGTCATGGAGAGTTGGACACAATTAAAAAACTACTTAACAAAAATGAGTTGGAGAAAGAAATAGCAAACTACTCCAATATCTCTGCCAAGAAAACCCCAAATGAGGTCAAAAAGAATCAGACACGACTGAAAAACAACTGAACAAAAGTTAAATACAAGGAAAGGCAAGGAGAATGCTTAGCAGTTGGTGAGGATCAGAAAAGGCTCCACGTCAAAGGTAGGGCATAAGCAACATTTTGGAGGAGGAGAAGGATTTCATAAGTGAGAGAAGGATGAGGAAACAGATCCAGAGAAGTTCAGTGATTTTCCCAAAGCCACCAGAGTGTTTTTTTTGTTTTTGTTGTGGTTTTTTTGTTTTTGCTTTTTTTTTGGTAGGGCAACTGGGGTTAAGTGACTTGCTCAAGGTCACATGGCTAGTAAGTATGTCAAATATCTGAGGCTGGATTTGAACTCAGGTTCTCCTGACTCCAGAGCTGGTGCTCTATTCACTGTGCCACCTAGCCGCCCTGAGATCTTTAAGGAAGTAAGGTCATGTGGTGGAAGGTCTTGATTTGAAGTCAGAGATCCTGGATTCAAATCCTGTCTCTGCTACCTGGGTGACCTTGAGCAAACCACTCACCTTCCTGGGCCTCAGTTTTTTCATCTGAAGAATGAGGGAGTTGGCACAATCCCAGAGGAGCCATGATAAATCCCATCAGCTGCCTCTTCCTGACAGAAAGGTGATGGACTCAGGGGGGCAGAAAGAGACATCTATTTTTTTTGGACAAGGCCAAGAAGGGAATTTGTTTTGCTTAAGGCCATCTTATCTAAACCATTCTACAGCTTTCCAGGAATTTCTGGTGACAGGGAGCTCATCACCTCCCTCTGTGTCCCATCCCTATTTGGGACACCTCTAATTATTGACATGCTTTCCTTTTAAACCTAAATTGGTCATTCTGGAAATTCTACCCATTGGTCCTACTTCCACCCTCTCCGGCTAACAAAACAAACCTAATCCTTCTTCCACTTGACAGCTCTCCTGAACTTAAGATAATTATCACAGTGCAATAGAAGGAAAATTGGATTTGAAGTCAGAAGTTTCAAATTCTGTCTGATATTTATTAACCCTTACAATCTCCCTCTCAACCTAGGTCATCTCTGGGTGAAACATGCCCACGTCTGAAAGGTGCAAACACAGACGTGCACACAAATACACCACTAATCAATGGTTCAGCCCATCAGAGCCATAGCCAGACTTTTGAGATGCTAGAGCTGGAAGGAACCTTTCAGATCATTGAGTTCAGCTCCATCATTTTAAAGAGGAAGGACCTGAGGTAACTAGATGGAAATTATTTATCCATATTTACCCAGCTAGCAAATAATCCTGGCTGGGATTCTGAGCTAGGCGGTCCCAGGGTTCTTTCCACTAATCTACAAACCAAGGAGTTCATCTAGGACTGAACAAAAAGTCAAGTGTCTCTCAAAGTCCAGTGGCCTGTTGGGTAGGAATGCCTTTCCTTCCCCTTCTTTCCCTGCCTTGTTCCTCCCCAGCAAGGCACAATGAGATATGTAATAATAAGAATAGTTAACATTTATATAGTACTTTAAGGTTTTAAAGTGCTATGCTGATGATGATGATTGATGGTGGTGGTGATGGTGATGATGGTAGTCATGGTGATGGTGGTGATGATGGTGGTGATGATGATGATGGTGATGGTGATGGTGATGATGGTAGTCATGGTGATGGTGGTGGTGATGGTGGTGATGGTAGTCATGGTGATGGTGGTGGTGATGGTGGTGATGATGGTGATGGTGATGGTGGTGGTGGTTGTGATAATAGCTAACATTTATATAGCACTTACTATGTGCCATACACTTTACAATTATTATCTCATTTGATCCTCATAAAGCCCCTGTAAGGTAGGTGCTATAATTATCCCCATTTTATAGATGAGGAAACTGAGATGAACAGAGGTTAAATGCTTTGTCCAGGGTCACACATATAATAAGTGTCTGAGGTAGGATTTGAACACAGGACTTCCAGGCTACAAGCCCATTGTTCTGTCTACTATGCCACCTAGAGCCAGTGGTTTAGTGGGAGGATTGAGGAAGTAGGGATCATAGTAGCCTAGATCTAGAATGGATCTAGAATGGAATACACATCAAGTCTGATCCTCCCCTATTATACAGATAAGGAAACTGAGACCCAGGAAAATAAAGTGACCTGTCCAAGGTTACACAAACAGCTAAATAGCAGAGGTGAGACTTAATCCTAGACTCTCTGACTTCCAATCCCATGCTCTTTCTACTATACCAAGAGTGCAGAAAATGGTATTTGAATTTTTGTACCAATGATTAGCAGTGTGACCTTGGACAAGTAATTTCCTTCTCTCTGGGCCTCAGTAAAATAGACGTAGGAAGGTTTGATTTAGAGGACTAAAATTTTTCTTGTAATTAAAGATTCTATGGTTCTAGGACATGCAGAAACTGATTAGTATAGTTAAGCCAGTTTAATAAAGATAGGGAGGGTTAAAAGTTTACTGCTCTGACCCCTCAAGCAATGCTTCCCAGTCATACCTCTCCTTACTCTGTGGGAAGTTCAGGTAGAAAGGGCAGAACCCTATGTCCTTTAAGCTCCAGGCCAAAGAATACAACAACATCTCAGAGGGATGGAAGAACCCTAGAGAGGGAAACTGACTTTTAGTCATAACCTCAATTCTTGGGACAGAGCCATTCATTTGAGTGTGTACATAAGATGTTTCCTTATGGCAGTTTTATAGACTGAGAACTGGAAGGGATATCAGAGGCCATCTAGACCAAATTCTGCCTTCCAGAAGATGCCCAAAGAGTCAAAAGAGGTAAGTCATGAAAGAGGAAATTGACAGAACGGGCATTTGAGCCTTCTGACTCAAAATCCAGCATTCTTTTCATGGCAGATACTGATTCATTTGGTCAAGAATCAAAGAAACATACTTTCTTCGATCCATCCTGGACCCAGCCCCTCAAGTTAGAGAAAAAGTTATTTTTTGGGGGGGTGTAGAGACATAGGAATAAAAGGGTTAATAATACTACACTGAGTGGGGAAGGAGAGTAATGAGGATAGGACCAATGAGACTGGCTTTGTAGTGAACAGAAGCTCATGAATACTGAACTTCACTTGAAAAATGTAAAGGTAAAAGAGAAATTAAATTCCAAATTACTGCAAAATGTATAAAATATTTGGGAATCCACCTACTAAGACACACACAGGAATTATATGAGCACACTATAAAACATTCATTATGGAAATGTATACAGACCTAAAAATTGGATACTTACTAATTGTTCATGGTTGGGACATGCCAATATTATACAAATGACAATAGTAACTAAATAGTACAATATTTTGTATTAAACTAGTACTAAATAGTATAAAATGATAATAACTAGAAACTTAATAGTAACTAAAGCAATTTACTTGTTTAGTGTAATACCAAACTATGAAAAGATTATTTTAAAAAGCTAGAAAAAAATAACAAAATTCATTTGAGGAACAAAAGATCAAAAATCTCAAGGCAAATAATGAAAAAGTGGTAAGTAAAGGGGTCTAGCAGGGCCAGATCTCAAATCATACTACAAAGCAATAATTATCCAAACTATTTAGTATTAATTAAAAAATAAAAAAGTTGATTGGTGAGATAAAAACAAACACAGAAGCATAGTATTTGCTAGACTGAAAGACCCCAGCTGTTGGGAAAACTGAAAAGCAGTCTGACTGAAATTAGAATTAGGCCAAGATCTCACACCATATCACATCATAAATAGATTCAAGAAACAGGGAAAGAGACACCATTCACAACTATGACTAGAGGAAGGTTTCTTGACCAAGCAAGGGATAGAGAAATTAATAGTATATAAGATGGACAATTTTGATACATAAAATTGGAAAGCCTTTACATAAACAAAAATCAATGAATCTAGAATTAAAAAGGAAATTGTTAACTAGGTAAAAATCTTTGCAGCAAGTTTTTCTGATAAAGATCTGATATCTAAAATATATGCAGAACTGATTCAAATATTTGAAAACAAGAGCCATTCCCAATAGGTAAATAGTCAAAAGATGTGAACAGGTAGTCCTCAAAAAGAAGAAAAGCAAGCTATCAACAGCAATATGAAAAATTGCTCCAAATCACTAATGAAAGAAATGCAAATTAAAACAACTTTTCAAGTCAAAAAAAAAAAGAAAAGGAAAATCATGATTGTTGGAGGATATGGAAGACAGGCACATGGAGCACGAATGGTAGATATCTGAATGGTTGGCTGGCTTTGGTGCACCCCTGGTCCTTAACTCCGCATAGTGCCTGGCATATAATAGGTGCTTAATAAATGTTTATTAACTATCTAATCAATGCAATGACTTATCAAGACTTCAGAAGACTGATGTTGAAGCAAGCTTTCTATTTCCATACAGAGAGGGGATAGACTAGAGATACAGAATGAGACATACATTTTAGTTGTGGTAAATTTATAGATATGTTTTGCTTGGCTAAGCTAATTTGCTATAAATAAACCAAATCTTTTTTTGGGGGGGGTTGTAGAATTGGATGATTGAGGAAACCTAGTGTTAATAACAATAGCTAGTATTTATGTAGCTCTGAAAGGTTTGTACAGAATTTTATAAATATTTTCTCAGTTGAAATTCATAATAAGATTAGCAGGTAGGTGTTATTATTGTACCCATTTCACAGATCAGAAAACTAAATCTGTGGGAGGTTAAATGATTTTCCCAGGTTCAGACAGATACTATTTGGGGTAGTATTTGAACTCTTGTCTTCCTAACTCCAGGTCCAGTACTTGGTCGACTTTATCACCTAGGACTCCCTAATAATAGCAAAAAAGAAACAAGCATCAATGAAACATTTCAAAGAAAATGCACAGAAGAGACCTCCTTTGACTAATTGAAGTCTGGAAGACATAACAGACAGGCAGGAGAACTCTGAAACTACCATGCTGAATTGAATTGAAAAAGAAGCTGTATGTATTTAGATTCTCAATTTCATATATAATCCTTCTTTCTGTTCTTTGGTGTATGAAAAAGTGTTCATTTTCATTGGTGTTTGTCATGTTTAGAAATCTAAAAAAATTTTTTTTTAATGTAAAGGGCTAGAAAGGTTGAGGGGAAGGACAGTGAGAGATAGAGGATAAGGTCTGCAAGTTTTTTTAAGCCTCTTCCCTTTGTCCCTCTCTGGGAGCCCCTCTCAGCTCATTAATCGCGTGTTCCAGGGACGAGGGGTCTTGGAGCAGAAGCAGATGACAGCCTCAGGGGCAGGTGTTTCTCCCTCTGTGCCTGTGTAATCTATTCAGCCCTCTTGTCTGTTCCCCTTTTCCCAGAGTCCCTTAGAGCCAGCTTGCTGAAGGACTGCAAATGAGATGAGGCTTCAGGATCAGGGAATATGGAGGGTCCCCACATGGGGGAACCAAAGGGGAGGGACCAATGGAAGGAAATCAAATGGGAAGAAAGAAGTGTCTTTCCTTAGAGGAGCCTCTCTGGTTTGGGAAAAGGCAGGCCCTGACAACTGTGCCTCTACCAGGACCAACATCTCAGAAGTATTTTTTTTTTTACTCACAGCTTCTGAAGACATCAATTACCTAAAATGCACCTGGTTTTATGGCAAAGATATGAATCCTGGAGAATGGGTTCTCAGGGTTAAGAGATCAGAACTCCAGAGCCAGAAGAGATCTGAGTTCACCTAGCCTAATTTTAATGGAAGAAACCGAGGAAAGTTAAAACACTTGTCCAAGGCCACCCAGATCCTAATGGCAGAGGCAGGATGATGCCACTGGAAAACTCCCCCTAACCCCCAGCAAAGCCAGCTAGAAGAGACCAGTCCAAATGGCAAATTTTGGAGGAGTTTGACATCAGTCCATCCTTAACCCCAACACCTTTAGAAGCATGTTAGCTTATTGGCTGTATTAGTTATTCCACTAGGCTAACAAGGCAAAGGTCATGGGTTTGATCCCCAAGTGGGCTGATTGCTTCATTGTTTCCTGGGCCAAGTATCTTACGAATCCAGGTCACTGGGAACCAAGATAAAGATGAAATAGTGAAAACCCATCAAATCAAATCTGTCCCCACCACCAGAAATAGAACTCCAAGTTTGGACCACACTGATAGCCAGCAGGTCAATAGCACCATCAATGTCTGTATGTGAAGGACTGAATTCAGAAGATCTATGATTTGGACCTGGGGGGTTGTAAAGGTTAGAGAGTTCAACCCCCTCATTTTACAAATGAGGAAACTGAGGCCCAGAATGTGACGGATTAGAACAGGAAGTGACCTCAGAACCAGTCCAACCCCCTTATTTCACAGATAAGGAAAATGAGACTAAGGGAATCATTAGGTTCAGAGAATCCTTTAAATCTAGAAGCAAGCTCAGAAGTTGTCTGGTCCAACCCCCTTATTTGACAGATGAAGTTTCAAAGGCTTGGTAAGTTGAAGGGACTTTGCCCAAGGTCATTTAGGAATTTCCTATCAAACCGGCTTCTTTCTCCAGGCCTCTTTGGAGATACACCCAGGTACATTTGTACTGTGTGTGGAGGGATCTGAGAACTAAAACCTAAATGCTGTTTTACTAGCCAATGTGGGACAGACGTGAGTCTTCCCCTCTGTGTAAAGTAATAGTTGTAATAGTTGTAAGGAATAGGAACATCTAAGGCATTATAAGGCTTGCAAAGAGTGTTACATCTCTATTGGTCCTCACACCAACTCTGTGAAGTAGGTACCATTATTGCACCCATTTTATAGATGAGGAAACTGAACCTTAAGTGACTTACTTAAGGTCACTCAGGGAGTAAGTGCCTAATTTGGGATTTAAATGCACATCTTCTGACTCAAGCATGCTATAATCTATTCCACTTAACTGTCCTCAAAAATATGTATACATGAGTACATATTTATGTATATATCACAATGAGATTTGAAAAACACTTTATATACACTATAATTGGAAGAAGGAATAAGCATTTATTTAAGCACCTACTATTTGTTAGACACTGTGCTAATTGCTTTTCAAATATCATCTCACATGATCCTTACAACAACCCTGGGAGAGAGGTGCTATTATTATCTTCATTTTTACAGTTAAGGAAACTGAGGCAAACAAAGGTTAAGTGACTTGCCCAGGGTCACACAGCTGCTGTCTGATGTTGGATTCAAACTCGGGTCTTCCTGACTCTGGGCCCAGGGCACTGCACCAATTAGTTGCCACCATATGGGGATGAGACTCACCTAGTGTCTCTGCCAAACTTTCTACATTTTAGAAGGACCAACCCCTTTACCTAATCATGAACCAGAGCCAAAGGAAGAAAAAAAAAAGGGGACTGAATGAAATCCTATCAAATACATTTCCGGTACAAATTGGTAATTTGGTGAACAACTCTTTATAAAACTCCTTGCCCTTCCCTTGATCCCATGGTGAAGTCACAGGATCACAGATTTAAAACCGGGAAGAATCTTAGAGGCCATGTAGTCCAATACCCTCATTTTTCCAGATCAGAAAAATGAAACTCAGAAAAATTAGGTGGCTTGGCTAGGAACACAGAGTGAATAAGTGTCAGAAGCAAGATTTGAGCCCAGGGCTCTTAGCTCCAAGTCAGAGAATGGTCCACTTATCTCACTGCCTGAAAAGAAGAGAAATTCTCAAACACAGACAGGGTGAATGTCAAGTCCCACCACTCTACCAGAAATGTTCAGGGCAATGTGGTGTAGGAGAAATAACTCTGCATTCAGAGTTAGAAGAATTCAAAATCCACCTCTCACATTTACTTCCTGTGTGTCTTCACTTAGCCTTTTAGTTCCTCAGTTTCCTCATTTGGAAAATGAGGGAATTGGAGTCTAGATCTATGAACTTAGAATCCTATGAAATGAATCATCAGGAGTTTACAAAATGAAGTGGGATGGAGATCAGACATAAGGCCAAACATCCTGTGCATGGATTAACTGAGAGAGGTTGTGGTAGTTCATTGTCTTTGGGTTTTTAAGAAGAGACTTGCTTCCCGTTTGTCTAGGATGGTTTCACTTCAGGGGAGGAAGGGCTGGGGAACGGATCAAAAAATGACCTCCAGTGTTCCTTTCTGGCTTGGGAAACAAGGATCTAGGATCTCTGCTAGGCTGACCACACTTATCCTCTAGGTATCCCCCAAGCCTCTCTTAATAGTTTTTCAAAATCAATAGAAATAGTCTATCTGAAAATGTAAACACACAAAATCTAACAGAACTAATGAGACAAACAAAAGAGAGGGAGGGAGGAGGAGAAGGGGGCGGGAAGGAAGGAGTAGGAAGAGCCATGGTAGGGGGAGACAGAAAGGAAGAGATGGGGGGGAAAGAGGGGAGATTAGGGGAGAGAGGGAGGGAGCAGGAGAGAGAAGGAGAGGGAGAGGAAGGGGGGAGGAGAGAGAGAGAGAGAGAGAGAGAGAGAGAGAGAGAGAGAGAGAGAGACTAGACTTTGTTCAGATTCTAAATCAAGCAGGTGTGAAAGGCTGTGCAAGCCACACTCACATCCTTGAGAAGCCATGCCCCACCCCACTGTACCTGTTCCTAGGGGACCCTCGGTGGAAAGACAAAGACTCCCAAATTCTGCAGTTCCAAACCTTTAGACACATAACTGCTGTATATCCCCATTGGGATGTGGCTTCAAATTTCACACTTCTAAAGCTGAACTCTTTCTTTCCCCTCCAGACAGGCTCCTCCCCTACTACATGCTTTTGTGACTTAGAATCAAGGCGTTTTATCTTTATTAAGTACTTGCTTTTCACCAGGCTCTGTTCTAGGTCCTGGAGATAGAAAGATAAAAACAAAACAGTCCTTGCCCTCAAAGAGCTTATATTCTATCAAGGAAAATGCCACACAGGCAGAGAAGTACATAGCAAAATAGATGCAAAGTAGAGGCAGGGTAATTTGGGGAGATCCCTAGAATCGGAGAGAGGAGACAAACTGGAAGGATATCTTGGGGGAGGTGCCCTTTGGAGCTGAGTTCTGAAGGAAGCGAAGGACTTTGGGAGATGGAGGTGAGGAAGGCAGTATGAGTAGTGGAGAGAGTACTGGATTTAGAGATGTAAATTCGAATCCTGTTTCAGGCAGTAGCCACATGATCCCTCTCTGTGCTTCAGTTTCCTCATCTATAAAATAAAGTTGAACTTTATGGCCTCTGAGGCCCCTTCTTCCAGCTCTAAATATATGATCCCACCATCCTATCTCCAACACACACACACACACACACACACACACACACACACACACACACACCTGTTAATTCTTCATTCTTGATCTCCACCTTATAGGTCCATTCCTGTCCATTCTTACTGGTTTTGTACTAGTCCAGACTCCCAATACCTCACACTTGCTCTGTGTTTTTGTTCCTTATCTCCCTGCCTCCATTCTCTTTCCCCTTCCAGTTCATTCTACATGCCATTGCCAGATCAAACATGCTCAAACTTGGTAGTTAGCAGGTGAAACATCCCCTTCTCCACCCTCCACTCAAAAACTAGCAATTACCTACAGGATTATGTTATAAGATCAAAGCATTTAGAACTAGAAGGGACCTCAGATATCATCTCATCCAAATACCTGATTTGACAATTGAGGAAACCGAGGTGCCAAGAAAGTGGCCAATTTGCCCATGACTTTCACCTGGCATTCTAGGTCTTTCACAAATTTGCCCTCTCTCCCTTTTTCTACCAGTGATCCCCTCAAATACCTTGGATCTACTCTCTGAATCCCCCACACGCACCCTCGGCTACAATCTGAGTGGTCCATTCCATGGCCCATTGCTCATGCCTCCTCTCTGCTTTTTTTAATGCCCAACCTGGACTGGCCTGCTGCCTCCTCTGCACCTATCCATTATGTGGTCTCCTCAAAGGGAGGGATTTTAAAAGATGCTGCCCAAGGACAGAGTGGTTTCCTTCCTGAAGGTCAGAGCTCTATTTCAGGGCTTAAAAGCTCTAACCCAAGATTTCCAAACACACTGACCCCCACTGCAATCCTAAATACTGCAGATAATCTCATTTCCCAACCTTGGCTACTGCTCTGCCCCCCCATCTCCCCCAAGCCTTGAGTGAAGTAAGTGAATCAGCCCTTAAATGGAATGCTCTGAGTCACTCGGGGAGATCAGTGATAATCCTAGGATGGTGGCTAACCCACCCATGGGATTGTTGTCCCAGCACTTCCCACAACTCCAACCCATTGGAGTGCAAAGGATTCCCCAGGCTGATCAATTATCATAATGGTCCCTTGGGTTAAACCGGATCAATGGGGTTTGGGGTGGGAGTAAGGAATGGTTTAGAGGAAAGGGCACAGTCCCCAAGGGAAAGAACCAGCCAAGGAGAAGAGCAGGGCTCCTTCTGATGCCTGGAGATCAGAAACACGGCAGGCCACACCCACAGCCCGACGTCATCATCTCCGTGAGCAGCCAAGCCTGGGAAACCCACGCAGCAGGAAGACTGATAGTCCTGGGGAGGGGAGAGCTAGGGAAAGGAGGGGGGCTGAATTAACTGCTCACATACCTGATCAAACAGGACTTTCCAGTGCTGACAGAGAGGGAAGCCGTGCAGGAGAGAAGAAGAGGAGAATGAAGAGGAGGAAAAGGAGAAAAGAAAGAAAAAAATGCTCAGCATTAGGGCATCCGTAACATTAGAAATGCAGCTGATCTGGCCTCCCAGCTTCTGCATGAGATTGGTCTCCAGGCTGCAGAATTGGCAATGAGATACTGGACGAGAGCCAGTGAGCTGGGCAGCCCTATTCCTCCCCAACCCATTTCTTCCCCCACCCCACTCCCAGTTACTGTCTGCACCAAACACAGAGTGGAAACTCCATTTTTTCTTAGGGCAAAGGGGGACCACTCTTTGTGGAATGAAGGAGGGAATACCTTAATCTTGTGATAAAGAAGGTGGGGAGAAATAAGTCCAGCATGAGTCACCTTAACTAGGGATACAATGACCCTAACTCTGTTAGACACACATTTGCCAAGAATGGTCATTAGCATGGCTCACATCCCTCTTCTCCCCATGCACCCAGCCTTTAGAGAATACAGCCTCTCTGAAGGCAGGGACCCGAACTTGCAGCAAACCTAGGTTTTAGATCAACCAGTGAGCACTTAAATGTTCTAAGTAAGCAGCTGAAATTAAGTAGACATACAGAGCTGGGGCATTGGGGTGAGTGGAAGGGGGGGGTTTAGGAGGAGGGATTCTGCTTAACCACAGAAGCAAAAGGGACAAACCAAGGATAATCTGAGCTGCCCCAGATTTATGGCACATCCAGATGGGTCCGTGGGGTCAGCACGAAGGTCAACAGGTCTCTTGCCTATATACACTTGGTATCCAGGCAGACATAGCTCAGGGGTCCCCTGGACAGAGGACAGGGGTGGCTAGGCTGGTTTCTAATCTGCATTCCTGGGGAATCCTCTGCAGCTTTCTGAGAAAGTCCTTAAGAAACTCTCTCCAGCCACACCAGACCTCCCCAGTTCTGGGCCATGCTGGTAGCTCTCTTCCCATATCAGCAGAGATCCTATTCCATGCCAAGAACAGAGGCAAGGATGGGGGCTTTTCTTGGAAAGAGATCAAACAGTCAAACTCCACCTTTGGCAGAGAGGAACTGCATCCCCACTCGGTAGTTAGCTTGGGGAAGCCCCCTGGAATGGGGCACCTCTGAGGCAGCCCCTCCCCCATACCAAAAATCACAGTCCTTATTCCCCAGAATCTATATCTAATCTAATAATTAACTCTGGAATCATACACTAAAAGCAATTTTCTGTCGTGTTCCCCCCCCCTCCCAAGTGCTCCCGGGACTCCAGTGATAGGTCTAAGTTTGAATCCTAATGTCTCATCTTGCTCGAGCAAGAAAGATGAACAGTAGCTCATTTCCCACCCCCATCCCCCCAATTGTATCCATGGGGACTGTACATGGAAGAGAGGGGAGTCACCAAGAGGGTATCTCTTGCAAAGAGACCGTGTAGGAGAAGTCTGCAGCGGCACGGTGCTTCTGGGGATTCAAAGTGTCTCGTAGGTCATGAGTTGCGGGGTGAGGAGGGGAGGGGGAGTCACTCCTGGTGACGTCTCTGCCTCTGCGGGAAAACTGTGTGTCCCGGGCACTGCACCATCCACGGGGAGGGGGCTCTGCTGAAGAAGGGGATCCCGGACTCCTGAGTTCCATCGCAGGTGCCTAGTAAAAAGGACCCAGGCGGGGCGGGGGACACAGGAACGGGAATGAAGAACCCTTGGGATCCCTGGGGAAAGGAAGGCGGGTTGGAACTTGAGGAAATAGTGTCCACTCTGCGCTGGGTAGGAGGGTGGACCAGAGGATCTGGCAGCTTCAGCACTAAGTGTGGCCAGCTCCTAGATGCTAGGATTTGAGCGGGGACCCTTCCCTTTAGCTCCCTCGAGATAACAGGCCCCCGTCCCAACACTTCTGCCCTTGGGGCGGGCATATGGATCCAGGGGGTCCTGCTTCACCTTGAGGCCACCAAGTTGCAACCTTCTGGTTATGGGAAAGGTATGGGAAGGGGAGGGGAGGAGGAGAAGAAAGGGGAGAAAGGGGGGAGGGAAAGGGAGAGAAGGGGGGAGGGTAGTCCTCCCTCTTCTGCTGCTCTCAAAGGCAGCGCAGAGAAGGCGAGCCCAGGCTAGCCCCCCGCTGCCGAAAGTTGCACTTACGTCCTCGGGGGCCATGGGCAGCGGATCCTCGGGCTCGGGCTTGGGCTCCAGCTCAGGCTCGGACTCGGGCTCCAGCTCCTCGATGCGCTCCGCCTCGGCACAGGCTGCCACCGCGGGGGCCGGGCTGGGGTGCTCGCCCATGGCCGAGAGCGTCCCGCGCGGGCCCCGGCGCGCCGGGCTAGTTAACTTTCCGCGGTGGCCCCGGCGCCGCTCCGGGGGGCTCCGTGCGCGCAGGGCGCAGCCAGCGCAGCCAACGCAGCCGAGCCGCCGCCGCCGCGGCCGAGGGAACGAGAGCCCGAGCGCGTCCAGCCGCCTCCGCTGCCGCCAACGCCTCTGCCGCTGCTGCCTCCTCCGCTGCTGCCTCCTCCTCTGTCGCCGCCGCCGCGGGTTCCAGCCCCCATGGCCCCGGGGAGCCGCCGCGGGCGCGGGGCAAACTTCTCTCCGCGCCGCTCTAGCCCCCGCCCCCTGTCCTGCTGCCGCTCTCCTTTCTGGCTTCCTCCCTCCCCCAGACCTCGTCCCGTACCGGCTGGCCGGCCCGGCTCAGCTCAGCTCCGCCGCCAGGGCGCCCCTGGGCCGCCCCGCCCCGGACCCCTATCCGCGGCGGCTTCCCAAGCGCTCTGGCCCCGCTGCGCTGCCAGCGGCCCCGCTCTGAGTCCCGGTCTCAGTCTCCTCCCCCTCCTCCGGGACGGAGGCGGGGCGGGGGCGGGGCCGGTCATCCCCCTTCTTCTCCCCCCACCTCCATCCTCTGAGCTTCAGGGCCAAGTTGGCTATACCCAAGGCGGGCCAGGAAGAGCGCTGGTTAGAGCCTAGGAACGTCCGCAATTGAAGGAGGGAGAAGGCTATCGCAGATCCAGGCCAGAACACGGCTGGGGAGGGCCTTGGCAAGAACGCATGACTCCACAGTCCCTGGGTTTGGAGGCAAGGTGGAAGGCCCCCTCTTCGCTTTAATAATTATAACAGTAACCATAAAGATGATAGGAGTGATGGTCATGGAGAATACGCAGCGTGGTCGTGGCGTATAGAGTCAGTCACCGTTTAGAAGTCCTGGGTCCTCGTTCTTTGAGCTCAGCCTAGCTTCATGGCCCCACCCGGTCAACCTTTCAGTGACCCGGGGAGCCCTCCAGCATCGGGGTTCTTAACTTACTTTGTGCGTCCTGGCCCTCTGATGAAGTCTAGAGATCCTTTCTCACAATCATGATTTTAAATGCTTAAAATTAGATATATAGGATTACAAAAAAAATCCTATTAGATTAAATTTTTTTTTTAATTAACGGACTCTAGGTTAAGAACCTCTATGAGACAAAGAATTGTACAGGAGTTGCCCATATGCATTGAGAGAGTTTCCTCACCATTTCTCTTCATCAATGAAATGCTTCCTCCAGACTATTATATTGTATTTATTATTATGTATTATTCCAGCTGATAGGTAGTGCTTTAAGGTTTGCACCCCTTTCCTTAATTGGAACCTCACAGCAACCCCCATTTTATAAAGGAGAGGCTCAGAGAGGTTAATTCACTATCGAAAGAACACAAAGCTTGTAATTGTCAGGGATCCATTCCCTCACTCTATCACACTGTCTCTCATAAAGCCCAAAGTCTCTGTCATCACACTGTATCCATTCTTCCCCCACTCTACCAAATAAGTTGTTTCTGAGGATTCCTGAGAACCCCCAGAGGGGGAATCCTTCCAGTAGTCGAGGAGGGAGTAGGGGATGGGATGGCAGTCACCTAGGGGAGATAATTTTTGAATTGAAAAGGACTTGATTAATTTTATTTTCAGTGTCAGAACTGGGGAAAGGGGGAAATAAATAGGAATAATGGAGGAAAGGAGGAGTTGGGCTGAGGGGTGACATTTGGGGGAGAAGGCAAGAAGTGGGAGAAAGTGGAAGGGAGACAGGGCTGCCACTTAACTGCAGCAGGTGTTTTATAAGGAAGCTCCTCCTGTGGTTTCTCTTTTTATTCACTAACAAACTCCACTACCTTCAGAGGCCCTGGGTTCAAATTCCCTGTGTGACCTGGGACAAGTCACTTCACCTTTCTAAGCCTCAGTTTCCTCCTCTGTAAAATAATGTTGTTGGACAAGATGGCTTCAGAGGTCTAGAGCTACAATCCAATGACCCTACCCTAACTTCAGGCACTTGGACCTTTAAAGGTTTTCCACATCCTTATCTGTAAGGCAGCTTTTCCAGCCCTGGGCCCAGAAAGCAGCTTATGAATGAGATCACACTTTGGAAGGTGTTGAAGGAGACATTAATTTGGTGGGGGGACATTAAAATAGTAGCATCTGCCCTCCCAATACCTGAGGCAAATGGAATGTGAACTCCTTGAGGGTAGGGACTATTTCATGCTTGTCTTGGCATCTTTAGCATCTCACACTGTCAGTCCTAGTCAATGATTTTTTATGTATGTCCTAGGCATTGCGCTAATGAATACAAAGAAAGAAAAAATGGTCCCAGGGCTCCAGGAGCACACATTCTAATGGGAGAGAAACCAGATAGGCATAGCATGGATCATTTCAGGGGGGAAAGACCTGGCAGCTGGGGGAAAAGCCACCTGGGAATTGAGCTGAATCTTAAAGTCAGTATTGGAATACAAGAGGTAAGGGGGCAGAGTATTCCAGGTATGGGGAAAGCCAATGCAAAGACTGGGAGGTAGGAGATGAGTCAGAAAAGAATGTGTACAATGTTGTACTTGGTCTGAGCCTCAAAGGAAATTAGGTATTCTAAGAGGGAAGGAGAAAAAGCATTCTATAGAAGAGGGACAGTCAGTGGCAGAGGCACAGAGATAGGAGATGGAGTGCCTGGCATATAATAGGCAATTAATTATTGTTTATTAATTAATCAGTTGGCTTCCATAGTGAGCAAAGGGAAAAATACAGGCTGCAGGACACAGGCAAAATCCTGGAGGTAAACAGGCAGAAGGCTGGAAAGAAGAAGCTATAGAGACCACCAGGAGCCCACCCACAGGGCTGGCTAACTCCCTAAAGCAGATTAATCGCCCAAATGCCAATGTTGTTAAGTAGTGCCCAGGATCTCGGACAGGTCTTAAAAGTGCAGCCTTAGTGAGAGGCTCCCTCTTGAGCCCTAGCAAACATCCCCCTGCCCTCTGAGACCATCGGATCCTGGAAAAGACCTTGCCTAGCCCAGAGCTGCACCAGAAGGATTCTTTCATTTCTTCTCCCAGAGCTGGCTGGCTCTTACCTCCACCCACTCACCCACCTTCCTCTCTCTCCCAAGCAAGGGCTGTTTTCCAATATTGAGAATTGCAATGAATGTTCCCATCTTCATAACACACAACACACACACACACACATACACACAAACACACACATCCCTCTAATATAAAACCTGAAACCATCTCACTCAGGCAATGACTGCCTCTCCTTAAAAACATGGGAAGGAAAATTAACTATGTTCTAATTAGGTGAGCCTATTGCAGCCATCAAATCTGATCTCAGTTTCAGAAAGTGTCATCATTTAAACTATTCTTGTCTCCCCTCCCCTTCCCCCAACCCTTGACATCCCTATTCTACTAACAAGTCAAAATCCTGGCAACATTTCCTTGTAAATAAAAAATGTCTACACAGGGTGTGAATTTGCAAGTTGGTAGGAGGGGGGACCGTGGTGATGAAGGATACAGGAGATACTGAATCTTTAGAGAAGAAAAACAATTTAAACTCTAGAAGAAGCTGAGCAAACAAGCTGGAGGGCTGTGAATCAACAGCCTCTCTTTCCTATCCATTTACATGACCCACATGTGCAAGAGCTTAAGTCACATTTAGAGTCTCACCTTGAGAAATGGGCCAGGGAGGAAAAAGATGGGAGAAAGCAAAGATGCTGGAAAAAAAAGAAAGAGCTTGGCTTCCTATGTAGGATGACTTTGATGGAGCTGGCTTGGTGGGTTCCCGTGATGCCAGGCTCTTGCACACAGTAGGGACAGGAACGTTTGCCGAACTGAATTGAATGCTGGCCCAGGGCAGAGATGATCTAAGCTTCATGTTGCTCCCTTTAAACTGCCAAATACCTTCCAAAAGTTGAAAAACTAGGCAAATATGTCTTTGTCGTACCCTGCCAACTCCAGGAGCTTCAAAGGGATTTTGGCCATCCATTCATCCATTCATTCATTCCAGGAGCATTTATTAGGTACCTACTAAGTTTTGGAACAATTGAGGGACCTGGAGCATAAATACAGAAACAAAACCACAGTCCCTGTCCTCAGAGAACGTACTTTCTATTTTAAACACAGGAACAAGGTGAACACAGACAAGTGCAGAATATATCTACAAGGAATTCTGGGGTCAGAGAGGTGACCTCTCTGGGGGGATGGGGTCAAGGTTGACCCTCCATGATCAGAGCCTTTAAAGGAAGTTAGACGTTCTTTGAGGTTAAACTGGAAGGAACCTTAGAGAAGAATCTTTCTCTCTTCCACTTTTATAATTAAGGAAACCTTAGCCCAGAGATGTGCTGAAGGTCACCCAGAGAGGCGTGCAAGGCCAATGACTGAGTCTGCCACCTCCCGCACTCTCTATGATTATAATATTCTCTTCCCACCTTTGGGCCTGACTACTCAAAATAACTTTTCCTTACTCGTGTCCAGAGAAATGGAGCTGTGGCCTTTATCAGTGGAGAGAATGCCCTCTCGTTATCAGAGAAATCAACTGGTGATACATCCTCGTCTCTTGCCACTGATACATCCCCTCTAACATCTTGCTGGAATGCTGCTTCAAGCTGAATCAATCCTTCCCTTGCCCTGCTGTCCTGGGGAGGAGGAGCTATTCTGTGAAGCCACTGAAACTCACTATCAGAACTAGGGTCTTGAAACTGAGGGATCAAAGGAGTCGTTCAACAAACATTTAATGAGGGCCTACTTGCTGGGCACTAGAGATCCAAAGTTCTTACTCTCATGGAGCTTACATTATGACGGAGGGAGATTACATGTACATATGTGAAAATCCATATAAGATAATGGGGGGGGGACAGGAAGGTACTAGCAGCTGAGGAATCTGGAAAGGTCTTATGTAGGACCAGAGCTTTGGAGGAAATTAGGGACTTGGGTGAAGAGGGAGAACATTTGGGGCATGGAGGCCTGTCTGCTCAAAAACACAGAAAGAAGAAGTGGGATGTAATGTGTGAGGAACAGCCAGAAAGCCAGCCCCCCTGAAGCATAGACTGTGAGAAGGAGAGAGATGTTGAGACTGGAAAGGTAGTGAGGCCTGAGTCTGATGGACACTGACCAGATGACCTTGGGCGAGTCACCAATCGCTTAAGAAGGTGAAGAGAAGGTGCCAGCCTGCCCTGGTGAAGGGCTTTAAAATGTGCTGCCTGTGGGCCAGATGTGACTCACAACACTTCCAAGTATAGTCGAACCTGTTTAAAATGTTATACAATACACCAGAGATAATGCTAATATGTAGTTTTCTAAGGCCAACATAGGGCCTGGAGGAATCGTCATGTACAGTTTTTGTCATTCAGTCATTTTCAGGCAAGTTGGACTCTCCCTGACCCCATTTGGGATTTTTTTGCCAAAGATACTAGAGTGGTTTGCCATTTCCTTCTCCAGCTCATTTGACAGATGAGGAAATTGAGGCAAACAGGGTGAAGTGACTTGCCCAGGGTCACACAATTAACAAGTATCTGAGTTCATGTTTGAACTCAAGTCTTCATGACTCCTGACTCAGCTGCCCTATGTAGTATTTAGAAGTTCCCATTTCAACTAAAATTTGAGACTGTTGACATCCCAGAATGAGTTCCTATCCCTGACCTTGTGCCAAGTCATTGAAGGCTCATTTGTTTTCTGTTTCTGACCCTTTGTACAAGTCACCTGAGCTGTCCTTTGCTTTCTTGCCATCTCCCTCCTCACCCCACACACTCCCATTTCCCTCTCCACACCTGGAGATCCAATCTGGATCCAATCCAATCCAATCTGAAAGTGGCCAAGAACCCCTGAAGCTTTCTTTGGCCCCGTGTCAGCCTCAGGATGAAGACAGAAGTGAGTGTTGACTGAGATCCAAGCCAAATTCTTTTTCTTCCCGGAATCCCCCAGTGGTGTTTGAAGTGTACATGTCAGGACAACAGACGTAACTGGGGGAGCAGAAAACCACACGGATTCCAGCCACCCTTGGAAGCCCCAGGTAACATTTCCCCATTATTATCGTCTAGGAGATCAAACAGAAAATGACTTCTATGTGTTCCTTCCTCCTCCACCTCCTTTTTCTTTCCTCTCTTCTTCTCTCACCCCAGGGGTGAGAATTCTCTTAAGAGACTTTAATCATTAGTGAGAAGTATAAAGGTTTGTGCAAGGATTCAGATTTACAGAGAGAAGAGCCAATGCCCCAAAGTTGAGATCTGAAAGGCAAGGCCTAGGAAGCTCACACTGCCAGGTTCAGCCAGTTTTTATACATCTAAGGGAACAAGAAAAACTCTCTGGTGCATGCTGTGGGATGAGCTGAGGTCCTTTCCTTTGGCACATTCCTCATTCCGAGTTTCCCTCCCAGGCATGATCTCTCTCTCCTTGGGGCCGGGTGGGCTCCTATGCCTTCCCTCTGCATGTCCCAGGACCTTGAAAGCTCATAGGATCAGACATCCAGGGTCCAAAGGGAGCTCAGAGGCACCTGGTCCAGCTACCCTATTTTACAGACGAGGAAGTTGAGGTCCAGGATGAAGCGACCTGCCCAAAGTTGAAAGGCAGTAAGGCAAAGATAGATCCCCCCAGACACTTACTATTTGAGTGACCCTGGGCAAGTCACTTTACCTCTCTCTGCCTCAGCTGTAAGATGGAGATACTAATAGCACCTCCCTGGGTTATTGTAAGGACTAAATGACATGATCTTTAGCACAGCCTGGGCACATTTGTCACTGAATCGTCTCAGTTGTGTCTGACTCTCTATGACCCCATTTGGGGGTTTCTTGGCAAAGATGCTAAAGTCGTTTTTGTCCAGCCCATTTTATAAAGGAGGAAACTGAGGTAAATAGGTTAAGTGACTTGCCCAGGGTCACACTGCTAGTAAGTGTCTGAGGCCAGATTTGAATTTAGGGAAATGAATCTTCCTGATTCAAACCCAGTGCCTGGCACATAGATACTTAATAATGCTTCCTTCCTTCTTCATATATATACATACATACATATATATATATATACACACCCACATATAAAGGTGTAGGGACTGTGGCAGCTAGGTGGCACAGTGGATAGAGTGTGGGGTCTGAAGTCAGCAAGACACCTCTTCCTGAGTTCAAATCCTGCCTCAGGCACTTAATAGCTATGTGACCCTGGATAAGTCACTTAACCCTGTTTGCCTTAGTTTCCTCATCTGTAAAAGGAAATGGTAAGTCACTCCAGTATCTTTGCCAAGAAAACCCCAAACGGGGTTATGAAGAGTCAGATGCAACCGGAAAAAAAAGACTCAACAACAATGGGGACTGTACCTGTAGTTTCCTTGGTATGGGAAACTCCAAGGAGAGAAAACTCCCTCCACCCCCACTGGTTGGCCCCTCCTCAGAACTGCACAATCTCAGAGAGCTCCAAGGACACTGAGAAGTTAAGTGAAGGGCAGACTAGATATCAGAGGCATCCCTTGCAGCCAGGAATTCTTGACTTGGAGAATGGGTCTTTATGCATTATACCATGCCCTCTCTCTTTAGGGCACAGATCTATTTTGAAGCACTTTTACTACACTGCCATGGAAGCCATGGTGTGTCATGGATAGAGGGCCCAGCCTTGGAGACAGAAAGATCTGGGTTCAGATCTTGACTCAGACACATACTGACCTTGTGACCCCAAAGGGGTCAGTCACCCTCTCAGTGACCCAGGCATCTTCCTAAAACTATTTTTAATATGACATAGAGATTTTCATCTCGCCTCCCTCAGTCTTACACCCAGACTCTCCCAGTGGGGCTATATGGACAGGAAGCTCTTTAAGCCTCCGAAGAGGCTCTGTGATAGACAAGAGTATCAGGAATGAGATCAGGAGCATCTGATTCTGCCCAACATCTCAGTTTATACCCGTTATGGGCAGACATGGACAAGAGTCTTGGGCAGCTAGTTGGTATAATGGATCAAGCACTGGCCCTGTAATCAGGAGGACTGGAGTTCAAATCTGGCCTCAGACAAGTACTAGCTGTGTGACCCTGGGCAAGTTATTTAACTCTGTTTGCCTCAGTTTCCTCATCTGTCAAATGAGCTGGAGAAGGAAATGGCAAACCACTCCAGTATCTCTGCCAAGAAAATCCAAAATGGGGTCATGAAGACTGAAAACTACTGAACAAAAATAACGGACAAGAATCCCATGGATGGACAGGCATTGACAGATTTCAATCTACTCCACTGACTGGAATACCCACAACAATGAAATCCCAGATTCGCTGAATTCTGGAGGATATCTGGGCATGATATGGGGATGGGCTTCCCCAAGCTCTAAGTATAGGATGCTTTGATCAATCTATTGCAAGTGCTCTTCTCCCTCAAAGCCCATTAGGTGTCCCTTTATCCATGGAAACTTTCCTCTCCATTCTCACCCAAAGATGAAAATATTATTTCCCTGCTCAAACTTCTCATTGAAGTTTTGGGGGATATTTCCTATGTATAGAACACATTCTCTCTAGTATAAGAGTTCCTAACAAGGGGTCCGTGAACCCTTAAAGAATCTACAGATAATTTGGGGGAAATTCTTACATTTTTCTTTCTTGACTTAGTTATTTTTAAAATTTAACTTAATTGATTTTTTGGGTTACATTTTAAGTTCTGAACTGTTGCTCTTCCTCCCCACCCCAAAGTACAGAAGGCCACCATTTCACACACACACACACACACACACACACACACACACACACACACCCCCTTCCTTTCCCTCCCCACACTAGAGAAGACCATCATTTGACACAGATATACATACACACATGTACATATACATATATATGTAAAACCACATTACACATACTTATACTTATCAGTTTTTTCTCTGGAGGTGGATAATGTCTTCCTTCATAGGTCCTTTGTAGTTGATTTGAGTGTTTATAATACTCAGAATAACTTAGTCATTCACAGTTATTCTTCGAACAATATTGCTGTAAGCATATATACTGTTCTCTTGATTCTGTTCATTTCACTCTTCATTAGGTCATGCAAGTCTTTCCATGTTGTTGTTGTTTTTAATCAACCTGCCTATTATGTCTTACAGTGCACAGTAGGATTCCAGGAATCCTTAAATTTCAGAAATGTCGATAATGGTATTTCAAGGGAACTGGTTTCCTTTGTAACGCTGTGTAGTTTGTTTTGAGCATTTAAAAACTTTACTCTGAGATGGGGTTCCTAGAAGGGTCCGCCAGATGAAAAGAGCTTGCAGAGCCCTGTCTTCGGATCACAGCCATCTCCATCTGTGCACCTGTTCCTCTCTCGTCCCCCTTGGCTGGTGAGACCTCTCTCCCTTATCTCTCTTTGCATTCCTAGTGCCTAGCACACAATAAACACTTACTGTCTATTGGACTGAGCAGCATCTGCAGCCAATGCAGTAGAAGCAGCCCCCTCTGAGGAGGCTTCAATCAGTTTCCTGCATCTCCTGGTTGCAGCCAAGCAGCGCGAACGTCTCCTGCGTGCATTGTAAATACCATCTGTCATGCTGCCGGCCCAGACGTGGCCCTCCTCCCCGGAAGGGAAGGGAAGGGAAGCTCTCTGTATGATTTATGCAGAAGGCACCATAGTTAAGTGAAAGGAGAGGCTGAGAAGAAGCTGGGGTCAGACCCACCACCCTGAGACCAGCACCGCCATGATGGCATGGTAGCCGGATGGGAGAACCCAGCGGTCCCAACCCACGGGGGTGTAGGGCCGGCTCTCTGCTTTCCAGGGGCCAGGGCTGCATCTCACGTCCAGCTGATGAATTCTGAGTTATTTTACTGTCCGCCAGACCCCCTCCATTCCGAGATGGACAGAGAGAGGTAGATAGAAGAGAGCAACGGGGACTTTGGGTTTAATTCTGTTAAAAGTGTCCTGCGTGGGAGAGGAGACTGAAGCTAGTTCTCAGGTCTAGATCTGGAAGAGACCACAGGGCTTATCTAGCCAGCCTCACCACTTTAGAGATGAGGAAAGCAAGGCCTAAGGACTTTACTGCTTTCTATGACATCACCTAAGAATTAAGTGGCAGCGGTTGCATTAGAACTCAGGTCCTGGGCCTATGAGTCCAGCCCTCTTTCCTGATCACACCCCAGATAGTCGCAATGATGGTAATAAAAACAATAAGAATGTTTATGTAGTGCTGACTTAGTGCCAGGCATCACACAAGGCCCTTCACACTTAACCATCTCATTTGATCCTCACAACAACTTGGGGTGGTAGGTGCTGTTATTAACCCCATTTTAGAGATGAGAAAATGGAGGCAAACAGCCAGGTCACACAGTGAATAAGTGTTTGAGGTCAGATTTGAACTCAGGTCCTCCCATCTCCAGGCCCTGAATGCTATCCCTGTTAGATAACACTAGATTATATTAGATAAGGTAATACAGTACCTTACAACCAATTGAACTGTAAACATTTACTTTCACTGTTCCTCTGCACTAAATGCCCTCCATGCCCAGAATGCATGCCCTCTTCATCTCAGCTTCTTAGAATATTCAATTTCCTTCAAGACTCATGGACCACTTACAACTTGAAGCCTTTTCAAATCTCTCCTCCCCAGCTACTCATGCCCTCTCCATCACCTTATATCTATTATGCATCTGTCTATATATCCACATGGGAAATTAGGTGGTGCAGTGGAGAGAATGCTGGCTCTATGGTCAGAAGGACCTGAGTCCAAATCCGCCCTCAGATACTCACTAGCTGTGTGACCTGTAAAATGAGCTGGAGAAGGGAATGGCAAACCACTCCAGTATCTTTGCCAAGAAAACCCCACATGGGGTGTCAGAGACTTGGACATGACTGAAATGACTGAACAGCAAATATATCCACATAAACACTGCATTTGTCTCAATAGAGTGTAAGCTTTTGAAGTCATCTTTGTTTCATTTTTGTTTTGGTATCTTCAGTGCACAGTGCCTAAGGTGCTCACTCAACTAGCTACAATCTCTGCCACATTTCTTACCTAACCTTAATCATTGAATGGGTGTTGCCTCAGTCAAACTGAGACCTGTTAAAGACTTTAGCTTAAAAAGGCTAAGGTTTCCCACTACATTTTGGGCCATCCCCAGTTATTCTGATCTATATCTTTATCTATATTCTGATCTATATAGATATAGACAACTCTGGGGGTGAAAGTGAGGCTGGTGACTTTACACAGTGCTCCCCCACTTAAATCCAATTCACTTGCGTGCCATGTAATCACTTTTCATGGTCCTCTTCAAGAATGAAATATCAACAACATCAACAACAGTCTAAGGTGCTTAATAAGTATTTGTTGATTGAGTTATTAAGGTTTGGGCTGGTCTGGGTGGGCAGTGAAGCAGGCAAGTTCAAAGAAGGGGAAAGAATGCATTTAATAGCTGATAAATCTTTTTCCATTGAGGAGAGGAGGGGTCTTTTTTCTTATTCTAGTGCCTGGCATATAGTAAGCACTAATAAATGCTTTATCCATCCATCCATTTATCTATCTATCATTTGTATTTCTATTTAAATGTCTATCTATATTTCTATGTATCTCTGTCCATTTATCTATATTCCTATGTATTTATCCATCTATATTTTTTTAGATCTTTCCATCTGTCTACATTTCTAACAATCTGTCTATATTTCTATGGATCTATCCATTTATCTATCACCTATATTTCTTTCTATCTATATTTCTATGTATCTTATCTATATTTCTATCTATCCATCTATATTTCTATGGTTCTATCCATCTATCTATATTTCTATCTATCCATCCATCTATATTACTACATATCTATCAATCCATCCATCTATCTATATTTCTATCTATCCACTCATCTATATTTCTATCTATCCATCTATCTATATTTCTATCTGTATCTCTACATATCTATCAATTCATCCATCCCTCTATATTTCTATAGATCTATCCATCTGTCTGTCTCTCTATTCATCCTCTCTCTTCCTCATCTGCTATTTGAGTTGAATTGGATAAAGCAGGGCTTGAAGTAGGGGGAAATAGCTCTGGTGACTCGAAGCTGACCCCATGTTTCCCTGGTTTCTTCCAACGCCAGGCAAGGTTAGAGGCAGAACACAGGTCTATGTGAAGGATGGCCACAGGAGGTTGACACCTGGCTCGCTTTGTTGGACACAGTCCCCAGCACTGCGCACATACTACATGATCTTGGGTACAGTTGTAGCCACTCAACCTTTTGTGAGTCCTAAGGGAGCTGTCCAGGTCCAATGAGCAGTGATGGGGTCGGTCGGCTGCTTCTCCGTGAAGGACACTTTGCTATTGCAATCTATCTACCCCTTTTTTCCGAGGCTTCTCTCCAGCCCCAGTCACTGCAGCTACATGCTCGTCTGGTCTTCTCTCTCTCCAAACTGCAGTATGAACAGCTGAGCAGAAATATATATTTGAGTATCAGGCTGCTCTGTACAGGACTGCAGGCTGCGTGCTGTCAGCTTTCCCAGGGTCAGGGAAGTCCTGCAATGTTCCGCCGATCTTTTTCTCTCTTCTCTTATCCTCCCAAGGAAAACAAAAAGCTCTAAGACAGGAAAATGCTGAAAATTCTAATGAATCTGGCAAGCTTGCCAGATGGCTGACAATCCTCTAGCAATATTTAGGAAGGGGAAGGCTGATGAAGAGAGATGAACTTTTATTTGAAAGTGGCTAGCTGGAGCTCAATCTTTATCCTCCAGTTTTTCATTGGAGGAGCCTTGAGGTCCTGGCAGCTGTCCTAGGTCTGCACTGATGGGTGGGAAGAATATGTACATGCAGGAACACACACACACACACACACACACACACACACACACACAATCTGTCTCTCTAACCTTGGAGTTGAGGACTGCTTCATGCAAAAAAAAAAAGATATCAAAAGGAGGTTGTCTTTGGTTTGATTCCTCTGAAAGTTCGTTAGCTCTCTCCCCTCCCTGAAGACATTTGTCAAGAAAAAAATGACCTAATTGTCTACACCTTCCCCCTCACCAGCACTCTCATTCCCAGATTTTTTTTTAAATTGAACCTGTGATTTCCACTGTGCCTCATTGTCACTCCCAGATTAAGTCAGTTCATTTTCACATTTACTAAGAGGCTGGGTTCTACTCTTTCCTGAATGTATCTTATAATAGTTTGAGTGGGTTATCCACAATTTGAATATCTCCTAAGATCACAAATCACAGATTTAGAGCTGGAAGGACCCTCAGAGTCCGTCAAGGTCAACTCTTCCATTTTGCAGATTTGGAAACTGAGCCTAGAGATCCCCAAGGTCACCCAGATAGTGTCAAAGGAGGGAGAGAACCAGTTCCCTTTCCCACAGTGGCTGATACTAGGTTAAAAATGGGAGGAAATTGGGTCCAAGTCTCAAGATGGAGGTGAGAAGGTCAAGAATGAGTAACAGGCAAGTGTGGCTACATTTCAACATGTAAATAGACCAACATGAGTTGGAACATTAGTTCCACTAACAGGTTTTTGAAAGTTCATTGAATTTCTGTGGATGCTGTTTTTATATTCTTTGTCCCTCCCCCCCCAACAATGAAGTAGCCATTTGGGGAGACAAGGGAGAACAGGAACTGTGTCCCTCTCTTCTCAGCATCAGAAATGACTTATGTACCATCTCTAACCCTGAACAAATGTGTCACAAATATGTGCCTCTTGCCATAGAGACAGGATGAAGGTGAGGGCAGGAGGAAAAATCCCTGGGCTTGGGGGTCAAAAGCCCTGAGCCCAAGTCCCAGTTCTAACATGCATTGATTTGTGTGGGGCTATGGGCAATAACAAGTCAATTTCCCAAGCCTCCATGAAATGCCCATGATGTCCAAGACCTTATGGCATGCTTCCACTTTGGACTTGTGATTTCATCTGCATTTGGAGCTTCCTCTGAGAAACTCCCTTGACCCAGGTAGATCAGCACCTTCTTGGAACATAGCTAGTGAGTTCTCTAGGTTCGATAAGTGAAGTGATTTGTTCTGGGTCAATCAGCCAAGTGTCTGAAGTGGGACTTGAATCCTGGTGACTCTGAGGCTAGCTCATTCTCTACTCTGCCACAGTGCCTACTGGGGTGCAAGGGACACAAAGACAGAGAAACAACCTATGCAGTCTCTGTCCTCAAGAAGAGGAATGTTATGCCAATTGCCACCCATACCTGGAACACTGTCCTTCCTCTGCTCTGACTACTGACCTCTCTGGTTTCTTTGTTCCCAACTAAAATCCCACCTTCTACAAGAAATCTTCCCTAACCCTCTTAATTTCATTACCTTTCTTCTGTTAATTATTTCCTATTTATCCTGTATATAACTTGCTTTGGATATATTTACATGTTGGCTCTCCCATTAGATTGTAAGCTCCTTGAGGGCAGGGACTGGGGTTTTTTTGGTCTCTTTTTATATCTCCAGTACTTGGCATAGTCCCCGATACATCATAGGTACTTAATAAATATTTATTGATGGATATTTGTAAATATTTCTTACATGTATGGGTTTATATTTATAAATATTATTTACATAGACTATTTATGTGGTGATTTACTGTTATATTACTATCTATTACATTAGTTAACTGCTCTTTCTTAGTCTCCTCCAATAGCCCATCATCTACATCACACCTCTTAAAAGTGGGTTTCCTGAGGTTCTGTCCTAGGCCCTCTTCTATTTCCTATCTATACTCTCTATTAGTAATCTCTAAAACTCCCAATGAGTTTAGCCATTATTACTATACAATTATCTGGAAGAATTAGATATTCAGCCTTGATCACATCATTAACTAACTTCCCTTTGGTCATTTCCAACAGGATGCCTCAGAGACCTGTCCAAAATTGACCTCATGAATTTTTACCCTAAACCATCCATTCCCTCTTCAAAACATCTCCATTTTGGTAAAGGCATCACCATCCTTCCAGCATTTCAGGGTCGTGGTCTCTGCATTATCTTGGATTCCTCATACTCCCTTACTCCACATACCCAATTAGTTGCCACATCTTTTGATTTCTACCTTCATAACATTTTTTTTGCAACTGACCCCTTCTCTCCGCTCACACAGCGGCCATGTTATTTCAGAGCTTTATCATTTCTCCCCTAACTGATCTCTCTGCCTCAAGCCTCTTCATTCTAGTCCTTCCTACACAGTGCTACCAAAATAATTTTCCTTTGGTCCAGTTCTGACCACGAGACTCTAATACTCAACCAACCTCAGTGGCTCCCTATTGCCTCTAGGATAAATTTAAATGCATTTCTCTAGATTTTGAAGTCCTCTACCACCTGGCTCCAAATTGTCTTCTTCTCTCTGTTCCTCAGACATAACTCTCGATCTCCCATCCCTCGGACCTGGAATGTATTTTCTCTTTTCACCTCCATTGCACAGACTCCTCTCTTCCCCCAAAGCTCAGGCAAACATCTTCTCCATGAAGCCTTTCCTGATTCCTCCCAACTTTTAATGCCTCTCGTCCCACCTTGTAGTGTTTGACCACTTTGTGTAGATTTGTATGCTTTAACTTTCTATTTATTTTTACTTGCTATTTAGTTGTACTTGTTATCTCCCCCATCAGACTGCAAGCTGATTGTGAGTAGGGATTGTTTCATTCTTCATACTTGTATCCCCAGTGCCTAGCACATAGTAGGGGCTTAATGAAATTTGTTGTAGTTGGCACATAGTAGGGGCTTAATATTTGTTGTAGTTAACACATTGTAGGGACTTCATAATACTTGTTGATCGGTTAAGCTTCACAAGAAGCCTTTAAGACAAACTATCATAATGCCTATTTTACAAATAAGGAAGCTAAATCTCAGATTAAGTTACTTGTCCACAGTTGCAGAATGCTCTCCTAACTCTAAGCTCAGAAGTCTTTCCACTATACCACCAGACTTCACCTTTTGATACCTTGATTTGCTCATCTGCAAAATGGGAATATTATCTATACTCCTTACCCTCACAAGAACAAGCCTTTTGCAAATTATTAAAGGACTGTGTAAATGTGAGTTAACAATACAAAGGCATCACTGTAGTGCTAGGAAAGCAACCTGAGATGAAAGTTGTCCTGGTATGAGAGTGAATTAGGACCTCCAAAAGAAGGACAAGGTCATGTTACCAGTGGCATACTGCTAGGCAAGTCTGGAGTGTTTCATCAAGCTCTGTTGACTGATTTAAAAAACATATAAGTGAAGAGCTGCAATCCTTCTAGGAAGTTGAGTAAGGAATTTCGCCCTTCATAAGCCTCAATAAGCTCTGATATGCCCATATTCCATAGAGTCTCCATATTTCAGCTTCACAAAGGAGCAGAAGCTGCCTTCAGAGATAGCATCAGCATCGGGCTGAAGGCAGCTCTCCCAGGCTGGTGCTGATTCAGTGCCCAGGAGGGGCAAAGGAGGAGACAGAAAAGCTCAAATGTAAAGAAAAGGAAGAGCCAAAAATTCTCTGAGGAATGGGCTTTGCCCACACTGCTGTGGGACCTAGTCTTCAGATCATTTCTATCTGCCATAACCCTTCAACAATGCTGTGAGCCTGGCTGACCAGTAACAAGCATCACAACAGCAGCATTTACATAGTGCTGAAAGGTTCCCAAAGTACTTCACAAATATTAGCTCATTTGAGTCTCACGCAAACCCTGGGAGGTGGTGCTATTATTGTTCCCATTTTATAGATGAGGAAACTGAGACTGAGCATGGTTAAATGAATTTCCTGGGCTCACACAGCTGGTATCCCAGAAGGTAGGATTTGAACTAAGTTCTTCCTGACTCCAAGTGCAGTGTTTGTTGAAAGAGAAAAGAATGGTTAACCTCTCTGGGTCATCCTTTCCTCCCCTGCAAAATGAAGGGGTTGGACTATGTAGCTTCTTAGGTACCCCACATCTCTGGATTCAGGAGGGCAGCAAGGTTTTTGGGCTGACCATCAGAAGTCATTAAGCTACAGCGCCCTCTGCTGGGGACAAACTACCCTACAGCCTCTAGAGTTGAACACCCAACAAGGGCATTGAGGCCAGAGATGGTCCAGCTTCTGAAAGCCTCCTATGACTGATACACAGCCCTTAGGCAGGACTGACTGATTGATTGAGGCTACTGATGTTCTCTTCACAACTGGCAAAAACCCAAGGAACACAGGCTCCAGTCTCTTACCTGCCCTGAATGTATCAATCAGAGACTTGTCACAGCCATCACTGACTAGCTCATTGATTATGTTACAGGGTTAAAGGATTTAAAAAAAAAATCTTATCCTGAAATTAAATACCAAAAGAGTGTTTCCAAAGACAAAGAATAGAAAAGCAGAATTCTATGTGAACTCATGAATCTCTATTTCATACTGTTTGCTTTTAAAAAATATATACATTTTTAAAAGTATGCACAATACTTTCAAAATTGTCCTACTTGCAGGATTATAGGACTTGGGGCTGAGCAGGGCTTCAGAAATTGCCTGGTTCAACCCTTATTTCATTGAAAATGAAGGTGAAACCCAGACAAGCAAAAGTATGAACAGGTAATAAGCAGTAGCTGTTGTTCAGTCATTTTCAGTCATGTCCAATTCTCCGTGACCCCATTTGGAGTTTTCTTGGCAAAGATCAACTGAAGGAAACAGGGCTAAGTGACTTGCCCAGGGTCATATAGCTAGTAAGTATCTGGGGCTAGATTTGAACTCAGGTCTCCCAGGTCTGGTACTCCATATACTTCACCACCTAGATTCCCTAATAAGTAGGGAAAGAATTGGAACCTTAGGTCTTCTGACCCTAAATCCAGAATTCTCTCTACTATACCAGATGTGGAGGCAGAATAGAGAGGAAGGAAATAAACACGAGGCACCTACTATGTGCTAAGCCCTTTACAAAGATTATTTCAGCTGATCCTCACAACACCTCTAGGAGGCAGGTGCTTTTATATCCATTTTACATGTAAGGAAATTGAGGCAAGCAAAGGTTAAGTGACTTGCTCAGAGTCACACAGCTAGTGAGTATCTGAGGCTAGATTTGAACTCAGATTTTTCTGACTCCAGGCCTTTTACTCTATTCACTGTGGCATCTACCAAGTCCATAGACCCAGAACTAGAAGAGACCCAAGAAGTTTCATGTTGTACAATCCTCTTACTTTTCAGATGAGGAAGCCGATTCCCCTTGAAGTTAAGGAATATGTAGTAAATATTAAAGGAAGGATTTGAACCCAGGTCCCATGCCTTTCAGGGTTCAGTGCCCTTTCCACTAAATCAGGCAGAATACATAGGTTCAAATTCCAGTTCTACTACTGACATTGGGAAAGTCACATATTCTTTCAATTTAATTCTTTTTAATCCTTAATTCAATTTAATCCTAAAGAATCTGAATCCACAGTCACCAAAATATTTATAGCAACACTTTTTGTGATAGTGAAGAATTGTAAATAAAGTAAATGCCCATCAGTTGGGGGAATGGCTAAATTAGTTGTGGTTACATGAACACCATGAGCTGCATGAGGATCTTAGAAAAGCTCAAAGAGACTTCCATGAACTGATGCAAAGTGAAGTAAAGGTGTTAGGTAAACAACATAGACAATGACTAGAACAATGGAAAGAACACCAGCCATAAGTAATCAAAAATGAAGGAAGGGAGGGGAGGCTAGGTGGCACAGTGAATAGAGTGCCGACCCTGGAATCAGGAGGACCTGAGTTCAAATCTGGCCTCAGACACTTAACACTTACTAGCCTGTGACCTTGGGCAAGTCACTTAACCCCAATTGCCCTGACCTCCCCACTCCAAAAAGACAAAAACAAACAAACAAACAAAAACCAAACCAATGAAGGAAGGGATGCCAAATTACAAAGCACAAGCTTGACCCTAAAGAAGAGCTATCAGAAATCACCTCCACTCATACCTTTTACAGAGGCAGGCCAATGGGCATGAAATAATGCATATTTTCAGATTTTTTTCAAGATGCTGATAGGTTTTATTGATTTTTTTTCTCTTGTTCCTTTTTCTTTTAAAAATTTTATTTGCGGGGCAGCTAGGTGGTACAGTGAATGGAGCACCAGCCCCGGAGTCAGGAGGACCTGAGTTCAAATCTGGCCTCAGACTCTTGACACACTTACTAGCCGAGTGACTTTGGGCAAGTCACTTAACCCCAACTGCCCTCCAAAAAGCAAAAAAAAAAAAATTTATTTGCTTTATGGGATGATACTTTGGGAGGAGGGGGGGGGGAAATATAAATGTAGATGATATAAAAACAAAGTATATCAATAAAATATATTTTTTGAAAAAACAGACAGGTCAACAACTACACAGTGATCCAAAGTGAAGTCTGCAAAATTAAAAAAAAAAATCCAAGTTTGACCTCAAAGAAGAGAATGGGAGAAGTACTCTCCCTGTACTCCTTTGCAGACGTCAGGGTCCTCAGCTGCAGAACATGGCACAAAGCTTTATATATATTTTTTTCAATGTTCAGGGTTTTTTTTTTCCTTCTTCCTATTTTTTCAGTTAAAAAAATTCTTTGTCCTAAGAGATGTCTCTCTGGGAGAGAGAAGAATGCAGGGGGAAATCTAGGAAATGTAAAAATAAAAGAAATGAATAAAGATCTATTTTTAAAAGATTTGATTTTGACTTTCCCTGGGGGAACCTATAAAGTAAGATAATCTCTTTAAAAGCCTAGTCTCTGTTCCCTCAATAGGAAGACAAGAAGCAGCTACTGTAAACTCCTGCAGGGAAGGACGCTGGGAAAGATTTATGTAGCTCTGTTTCTTCTTCCTCTTAAAAATCCAACATACTTTTAACATGAAAGTCTAGGAAACAGGGTGAAAGGGGGCAAAGAACTCATTCTAGACTAGAAAGGTCTAGCACTCAGACCTTCCAGCTCCTCTCCAGCCTGAAGGTTTTCTTCTTTTATTCTGTAATGCCTGGAATTGTCTCCTTTCACAGACAGGTGAATTGGCCTTCTATGTGCTTGTTTATTGGAGTTGCAGCGTTTAGCTAATTCTTCAATCTTTTCACTTTGTCCACAGAGACTAGTGACAAAGGCTGGGGAATAATACCACTTTAACAAATGCCAGAATGACTCGTCAGCTTCCTCCTTCACCTTGGATAACCTCAGAAAGCATCAACTGTTCTCTGCTTCCTCTGGGACATGCTCAGAAATAACCATAACAGCAGAAGAAGGGAGACGGGCTGGGGCTGATGACTCCAACATCCCAACCTGACACAGACCCAACACCGGGGCAGCAGATGAATTAAAAGCCTGGGTCTTGTCGATTACTTATACTTACCCCGCTCCTTTCCCAGGAAGGTCCACCCAGCTCCAGAAGCTCCCTGCTTACACAAACACAGCTGTATCAGCCGCCTGCCAGCTGCCAAACACTGCTGAGAGATACTCGGAACATCTCCTATCCCAGCTAAAAATAAGTCCCCGGCTCTCCCTGGGCCTTTGCAAACAGTGTGTTCATTCTGCCATGGAGGAGTTTTCCAGGAATGCTGCAAAATAGTACTTATATAAAGTTGGCCAGAGTGAATTCTATCCTTTCCCTCCTGATAATGGTCACAGGGAAAGGATGGGAGCAGCTTATGTCATTAGTGCCTACTGTAATAGGTAAGGTACTGTGGGGAAATACAATGAAAATGATACCTGTCTCGTCCTGCACGTGGTACAATGGAAAGACCATTGGGTCTGGATTCAAATTCCACTCTGCACTTACTAGCTGTGTAGCATTGGGCAGATCATCTAACTTCACTGTGAGCAGTATTCTCATTTAATAGAAGAGAGGTGAACTAGATCAGGGGTTTGTGGGCTCCTGTCTGTTTTGATAGCTGTATTCTAACATAATTGGCTTCCTTTATGCACTGAAAAGCACTTATTCTGACAACAGATGCATAGGTTTCACCCAACTGGCAAAGGGGTCCATAAAAATAAAAGGTGAAGAACTCCTGGGCTATATCTATACAAAAATATTTATAGCAGTTCTTTTTGTGGCAGCAAAGAATTGGAAACTGAGAGGATGCCCATCAACTGGGGAATGAGTGAATAAGTTGTGGCATATAATTATGATAGAATACTAGTGTGCTATAAGAAATGACAAGAGGGATGGTTTCAGAAAAAACCTGGCATGACTTATATGAACTGCTGCAAAGTGAAAGGAGCAGAACCAAGAGAACAGTGTACACAGTAACAGCAACAATGTAAAGAATGATCAACTGTGAAAGACTTATCTGCTCTGATCCATACGATGATTCACAATTCCAAAGGATTCATAATTTAAAATGCTATCCACTTCCAGAGAAAGAATTGATTGTCTCTGAGTGCAGACTGAAGCATTTTTTTCCCGATTTTTCTTGCCTTTTTGCCTGCAACGTGGCTAATCTGGAAATAGGTTTTGCATGAATTCATATATATATATATATATGTATATAAAAAATATATATATATAATGGGTATTGTGTTTCTTGACTTCTCAATGGGTGGGAGAAGGAAGGGAGAAATTTTGGAACTGAATTTTTTTTTTAAATTAAAGAAAGAAATTGGGGAAATAAGCATAGGAAAAGAGAAAATAAAATGATCAGTTCTTGCAAAAAATAAAAAGAACTCCTGGGCTAGAAGGTCTCCAAGGCCCCCTCCACTCCCCCCTTTAAAAGCTCTTTATGCTCCTACATATATAGGGAAGTAGTAAGGAGCAAGGTGGAAAAAATTAGTTGGAATTAGAGCATGCAGAGCCTTCGGTGTCAGGTCAAGGAATTTAGACTTAATTTGGCAGGCAACTGGAGAGATGTTAATGGTTGATATCGTAGGCCTTGAGCTTTAGAAGATCAATCTATTCAAGGTGTACTATCGTGGATTAAAGATAAGCCATTAGGAAGTTATTCCCATACTTTAGACAAGAGGTAACATAAGGCCTAAACTGGGGTGGGGGGGTGGGGTAGCAGGGATGGAATCAGCGAAATGCCTGAGATATTTATACTGGTGTAAAATTGACTGAGCTTGGAAACGGTCGAAGGAAAGAGTGTGTCAACGGTAACTGAGGATTTGAGCTTAGGGGCTGATGGTGTTATTAATAGAAACAGGGAAGTCAGGAAGAAAACCTGGTTTTGAAGGAAGATTAACTATGGGCCCTTTTCTCTTCACCCGATGCTCTGCCCACTTTACCAACTCACACTTTCCCTTGTTGCTGGATCTTATGCTTGTCCTAAAGATGACTTTCCTTTGTCATTGTCACTTGTTGTCTAAGTATCTGACATCCACATTCCTCTCGCTTAACAACATTTTTAAGGCTTAAACCCCCCCCACATACCTACTCTCCAAAGTCTTCCCTAAACAAAGTCATTCAAATCTAATCACTGGACATCCATTTGACAAATGTCTATCCAGTGCCTAGTATGTATGGAACATGGTGGCAGGTGCTAGGGGTGGTAGGAAATCTTGCTCTCATGGATCTTTCAGTCCATTCTGAATCTCTTGAATCGATATAAACTTTGGGAGTTAGAAATACGAAGTCATTTTCCTAGACATGTACTTCCCTTTTTGCTATTTCCTCCTGGATTTTTAAAAATTGCTAAATAGAAATACTGTGGATTTGTTTTACATCTTGCTACTTTGCTGAAGCTATTAGCTTAATTGGTTTCTTTGCTTATTTCTAAGTAAACCATCAAACTGTTGGCCAATCAGGATAGTTTTTGTTTTCTCTTGGCCAATGCCTTTAATTTCTGTCTCATTGCTATTTGCCAGTGTTTCTAGAAGTAAGTCTAGGGCTCTGGCTGAAGATTTGGTGCAGATTCACTGGACCTTGCCTCTTACCTGGGCAAAGCTCTCTGCTTCAGGGTGAGGTCCTGTGGGAGAACTAGCCCAGGTAGACTGAGAAACCTGTCCCCCTCCTTGGCATTGGGAGGTGCTAGCAAGCAGAACATGTCCTTTGAGATGAAGCCATTGCTATGAAATTATGGGTTATCTCTTTAATAACAATGGGATGAAATAATGGCAGCAATACTCCAGAAAGGAGACAAGGAAAAGACATGAGAAACTCATAAACTTAAGAAGATAGAATTATCACTACAATGGGCCAAATTCTTTTCCTGATTAGCTTCCAGGAGGGGAGTAAGCAGGGGAGTGGTGCAGAATTTGAGTCAGAGGTCTTTCCAGCACGGAGAATGAGGTGATGCTGAGGTTGGCCATTCCCCTCTTAGGGTTGGCTCTTCATCAGTGCCTCTGGGCAGGGGACTGGCCTAGTCTCTTCCACCTGGAAAAAACAAATTCAGTACCATGATCAGAAAGAATCAGACATAAGACAAGAAACTATGGGACTTCTGGATCTCTGCTCTGGCAGGTAGGATTCCAAGAGCCAAAGAGAGACATCTTATATACTCAGTCTTTGTATAACAGTCCTGGGTGGGAGAAAACTACTGTCCTTGGATTATAACTTGAAGACAGGGGCTCCATGTACTTTGAAGCATGTACTCCTTTTGCTCGATAAATACTCTAAGACAACCTCAGTGCTCCATAAGATCATTGGCCCATCATTGAATCATCGGATCTTCAAGGAATACTTTTTGACTAAGAACCCTCTCCTCCATTTGCACACACACACACACACACACACACACACACACACACACACACACCCTTCCCCCTCCCACTACTCCAATCCTAGAATCCCAAATATACAGATACTTGCCCAGATTATTTTCAGCTTGGCTGTTGCTCCTCCAGGATCTTGGGACATCATAAACAGCAATGGCTGCATCTGATGGAGCAGAAGGTATCTTTCCTTTTGACTATCATGAAAGCAGTCATAAACCCACATCGTCGCCAAGCCAACAAACATTTGTTAAGCACCTACCATGTTCAAGACAAGGTGCTGGAGAAAGATGTGGTAGCATTTACAAAGTTTTACACACACAATCTCATTTTGTCTTTGCGACTCCCTAAAGTAAAGACTACAGATATCATCCCCAAGTTTAAGATAGGGAAACTGAGGCTCAGAGTAATTAGGTGACAAAGTCACATAGACAGTGAGTGTAGGAGATAGGATCTGAGCCCAGGTTTTGAACCTGAGGAGTCTGTCGTCCTACTTGTTGCCTTTCCAGCTTACAAAGACAGAAGGGCTGGAAGGGAGGAAAGGGGATATCCCAATCATCAGTGCCACCCTGGCTATTCTGGGTAAATTCTGTAATTGCACTATTTGGAATCTATCTTGACAGGGAAACAAATTGATATTGAGGACAGGGGCAGCTAGGTGGTTCATTGGATAAATTGATGGGCCTGAAGTCAGAAAGACTCATCTTCCTGAGTTCAAATGTGGCCCCAGAAACATACTAGCTGTGTGACCCTGGGCAAGTCACTCAACCCTGTTTGCCTCAGTCTACTCATCTGTAAAATGAGCTGCAGAAGGAAATGCCAAACCGCTCCAGTATCTTTGCAAAGAAAACCCCAAAAAGGATCATGAAGAATCAGACATGACTGAAACAACTGAACAACAAAAACAATGTGCTAAGTGCTGAAAAGGACTTAACAACAGCAACAGAGGGAAATTGAATTTATATGTAGTTGTTGATGCTAAGGAGAAATGGAGCAGTCAAGTAATTAAGAAGTGATAATGGACTATAAAAGTTTTAACCCAGGCTTTGGGTTGAGGTGTAACCTACCCATAAGTAATTTAAAAAAACCACAAACCAAGGCTGAGAATTTCAACCATTATGGAGAATAGAGGAAATGGTGCAGAGAGAGACTTGCATTTGTCAAATGGCTTCTAACTTGTGGATTGCCAGAGCCAAAAAGAACAGGCTAGAGACAGGAGAGTCAGGAATCAAACAGAAGTTCAATTTCAAAGTGAGGGAAATGGCTTGCAAAGAAGGAGGGATCTAGACACATGTGCCGGGGCCCTGCCCCTGGGGAGGGGACCCAAGGCGGTGTGGAGAGATCCCAATACTTATACCAGTGGCTGCTCAGTGAGCTGTATCCCTGACCATGAAGGGTTAACAACAACAATGACACAAGTTTAAGACATAGCAGGGCTTCATGACTAGAACTTGTCCAAGCTCAGAGAACACCTGGTGCTGGTCAAAACAATACAATAATTATATGGGATTGAGATCATTCAGAGAATGAGCGCAAATGATTGTTGTTATGACAAGCTCAGGGCACAGCCTGTGTCCTGGGACTTAGCTTTGGAAAATAAGGTGTCTCCTAATATCCTGACACATTGAAGCACCGTGTTAGTACTGCTGCCATAGCCCAGTGACTTATTAGTGCCCCAAGTGAAGGTGATCTCACTCCTGGAGAAGGTGAAGAGACTCATAGAACACTGGTCAGCCTGAAGACCAACAGAGAAGTTTAATGTCTTCCTGGGTTGCCTTTCTAAGACATGACACATAAGCCTCCCAAGCCTTATCAGAACTCATTAAAACTGCACTTTTGGTGACTCTTGTGTCTGTGGAAGACAGATGACATTGGCAGCAGGAACCGAAGAAGCATTGCCAATGATTATGAAGTCTTGGACAAGAAACTGAAGAACAAAGGAGCACAGGTTGTGTTTTTCTCATGGTCCATCAATCAATAAGCATTTAAGTACTTACTGTGTGCCAGACACTGTCATCCATTGAAGTAAGAAAAGTAGAAGAGAAAAAATTAATCTCGTAAGTGAACAGTTGGCTAAGAAACTGAAAATGGGATTCAAATGATTGGACCCCAGTTCAAAATACAGAAATGACAGGTTTCTTGGCCAGGGACGAAATATACTTAACAATGATAGGTTAAAATTATTTGCTAGGTATCTTGCAAATCTAATCAAAAGTACCTTAAAGTTAAAAGATGAGAAGACTACTTATGTACATCTTCCAAGTTAGCTGCCATTGAGAGTAGCTATAAAAAAGGAAGAATAGCAAATGAGATACCCACAGGTTCACAGGAGATAAAATACAGAAAGACATCATTAGAAAAACTCAAATCCTCAAATGTCGATCTATACAGAAATGCCCAAAGTTTAGACTACAAACAGGAAGAACTAAAGGTTCTAATGCAAGGAGGCAAATTTGATTCATAGGCATCACAGAGAGTTGGTGGCATGAAACTCATGACTGGATCATGCTCTAGATGAGGTCTCAGATGTTTGATTAAAATGACATGAGGGAGTAAAATGGGCAGGTGCATTAGGAAAGCATCCTTAATGAGTATTGCCTAAATTTAGCCAGACTGGAAGCTCCACAGGTTGTTGTTTTTTGTCCTTGATTCTCGAAGAGGACCACAACATCAGGAAGGTGATACCATGACACACAAGTGAATTAGATTTAAATGAGGGAGTGCTGTACAAAGTGGGCACAGGTCAATACAGAGAAAAACGGAAGTGATCTTTGTCACTGGAGAATATTATAGACCACCTAGACAGAGAGAGGAAATAGATGAGGAGCTTGGGAAGCTGAAACTTGGCACACACCTGACACAGAAGCATTCGAGTGATGAGTGATTTCAATTCTCTAGACATCTACTCGAATTTTCTTTCTACCCAAAGCAAAGCAGCTAATGACTCCTTGACTCCTCAGTGATATTTTCATTCTTCAAAGGTAGAGGAACCAACATGAGAAAATTCTGTTCTCAATCTGATTTTCACCAACAGGGAGGAACTTGTTGGTGGAAAAGAAATGGCAAAGACTTTGGAGGAAGGTGAAATTCACTTCTAGAGTTTGAAATAAAGGTGGAAAACTGGAGCAAAAGTTGACAGGCGTCTTAGGCTTGAGGAAAGCAGATTTCAGTGAGTTCAGAGGAAAGAGAGGTAAGATGGGATGAACTAAAATGCTAGTCAGCCCGAGAGTGATGGGAGATGCTTACAAGATTCATTCTGAAGACACAAAAGAGAATGATTCCAGTGAGAAAACATGGGATTTTACTGAAGAGACCGAGGTCAACAATCAAATCAGGTTTTAAAAGAACTGTACAGAAGACAGACACGAGTCCAAGTAATGGAAGATAAGAATAAGACCACGTCATGGTACTCCATAAACAGAATCAGGAATTCGGAGCCCAGTGAGGAAAGCGAAGAACAACAAAAAAAGCTTTAGTTTTTGTATAGCAATCTTAGGAGAAAAAGGAGGATCAAAGAATGGATACGACCTTTGCTGGGGCGGGGGGATAGATGATAATTGACAAAAGGGAGAAGAGAGAAAGCAGAACTGTTGAATTTTTATTGTCCTTCTGTTCACTCTGCCAAAGAGTAAACAGAGCACCTTTGACCTAGGGGTGACAGAATAAAGATGAATAGTAGGGAGTTAGTATAGGCACCAAAATAAATAAGAAGTTAGTATAGGCACCAAGCTTCTCTGGAGCAATTCCAGTCATCTGGCCTGCATGAATTACATTATTGGTCCTGGAAGAACTGTCAGGTGTGATGGTTAGGGACATTTGAAAGATCATGGAAAGCAGGAGACCACAAGATTGGAGAAAGGCAAATGTCCTGGTTTTCAAAAAAGGGAAGAGAACAGACTCTGCAAACTATAGCCCAGTGAACTTGACTTAAATTCCTGGGAAAATTCTCCAACAGGAATTAAAGATGGTTGGGTAGCTTCTAGAGGGACATGATTACAAAAAACTAGAATGATTTCTTCAACCACAGGTCATACTGACCCAAGTTCCTTTCCTGATGGGATTCCTCCACTAGTAGGTGAAGGAAATGCTGTGGATGTAGTTTACCTGGACTTCAGCAAAGATCTTGTAGAGGAGATGGAGAAAGAAAGGTTAGAAGGAAATACAATCAGATAAATTCAAAACTTGTTGGATGGTGGGACTCAGATAACTGTTCAATGCCGACATGGCAAGAGGGCGCCCATGGAGCACTCCAGGCATCTGTGCTTGGTCTTGGGTTGACATTTTTTCACTTTTTTTTTTTTTTTTTTTTTTGCTTTTTGGAGGGCAATTGGGGTTAAGTAACTTGCCCAAGGTCACACAGCTAGGTTTTTGTTTGTGTGTGCGTTAAGTGTCTGAGGCCGGATCCAAACTCAGGTCCTTCTGACTCCAGGGCCAACGCTCTACTCACTGCGTCACCTAGCCGCCCCTGGGTTGACATTTTTATTAGTGACTTGGGTGAAGACCTCTCCTGCCAGGAAGAGCCTCCTAATAACTAGAGGTGCCCACAAGTGGGGCAGGCTGCCTTGGGAGGTGGGGGGGCTGCCCCTCCTTGGAGGTCTTCCAACAGGGGCTGGATGATCACTTATCCACATGTTATAGTGAGGATTCCTGTTGTATACGGGCTGGACTAGAGAACCACTGAGGTGCCTTCCCATTCCCAAATTCTGCCACTTTGCTTTGCATCTCCCCAGTCCTCTAGCTTGGGAATCTCAGAAGCAATGGATTCTTCATTTTTTTTTACCACGTTCTCCTTTATTTTCTAACAAACAAAAAGTATATTGGAAACCCCTCAGAAGGTGAGACTTTGAGGCTAACACCACCTAAATGCCACTGGGGATTACAGAACACAAGTCCAAAGTTGGGTATCCAAACCACATTTAATTGGGACCTGAGACCACACCAAGATGCCTCGGCTTTTCTTTCCACGAGTCTCTAGAAAGACTCATGGGAATAGTACACTTGCATCCCCCCCCCCCAATCCTCTGCTGCTTTAAGCCTTATGATTCACTGATGGAAATTTAAAATTAAAAAATGACTCATATCCAGGACTGATTGGAGAGGGCTGGGAGTGGAGTACTCCTTTCCAGGGCCTCTTGTCACCCATACTTAAGCTGGGGAATGCCCAAAGGAGAGCTTACTTGGCACAGCATGGTATGGTCCGATTTCCAAGGTATCTTCTGGGATGAAGCTATTCATGGCTGGAGAGGGAAAGCCCTCCTCGGCAGATGACAGGCTTTTGCTTAGTTCTTCCTCAACAAGTTTAATCCCAGGTAGCGCTTCTCCAGATGACTGTGGAAGGTCACTCCTACAGAAAACAGTGAAAACAGTGCCCTCCCTTCAGTGAACCTCCTAGCAGAGTCTCTCTCTCTATAAATACACTGTGCCTACAAAGCTGAGGGGACTGAAGAAGCAGGAAGAGATGAGCTCAAGGACCCAAATAGGAAGGGTTAGTTTAGACTAGTCAGAGGGATCTGTCGTCCCCTGAGATAAGAGGAATGGACAAGGAGGCAGATAAAGATACACAGAAATTTTGAGGTAGAAAGGATCTAAGTAGAGGCAATCTGGACCTGAAGGTCCCCATTAAGGTAGGAGTTGATTTCATCTTCTACCTAGAAGGTTGGGAGGTGGGGACCAGGAGTTTAAGAATGGAAAAATTTGGGGCAGCTAGGTGGTGCAGTGAATAGAGCACCAGCCCTGGAATCAGGAGGACCTGAGTTCAAATCCAGCCTCAGACACTTAACACAAAACTAGCTGTGTGACCTTGGACAAGCCACTTAACTCCAAATTGCCCTACCTTCCCCCCTCCAAAAAAAGAACAAAAAGAAAAATCTTAAAAAAAAAGGAATGGAAAAATTTTAGAACAGGTATTGTGGGGGATGCAATAATCTAATAAAGCAAATAAAATGATTGCTGAATCAGAAAATGATGTAAGAGTCAAAGGGGCTGTCTGTGTGTGTCTCATTATAAACCCACACATTTGCCTGTCACCACTCACATATGGCAGGTTATAGCAGCTTGCATTCTGTCTGAAATGAAAATCTGCCCTGGGAGGGTTTTCTCCTTTACTTTCAGGCACACTGATAAGCTCAGTCTCTGCTCTGGTTGCACTTTTTTTTGGATGAAAAAGCATTTATTCAATACTTAGGATGTGCCAGGAACCGACTGAGGAAAGGGCTGGGTAATGTATAGATGCCTACATTCCTATGTGACAAGCTCATGAAAATGACTTCACCTGAGAAACAACCTGGGGATGGTGGGAGGAGGGGGAGTGCTCTCTGAGAAGCTCAAAGTAAACTGTGAATGTTCGCTTTCTTCCAGATCTTAAGCCCCCTTCAAGGGGGCGGGGAAGTGACAAAACTGAAACCTTCTGGGTGAGAAAGAGGGGAAGTTAGCCTGTGACAAGGACTTGAAACTCTTTCAGATTTACAAGGGGCCTGTTTAAATAACTCTGGCACATTAATTATCATTTTGAAATCTGTGCAGGGCACCTGCTGGAGATTGGCTTAAGCACAGGTCCAGAGAAGGGAGCACTGGATTCACATTTCTATTTCCTCAGTCTCCACCCAAAGACCCTACCCAATCTGGCATCTTGCTTCTTAGAGCTGGTGACCTGGGTGGTACAAGCATGGATTCCAGACTCTCATGCTAGGCCCCGGCCACCTGGAGTTACCGATTCTCTTTAGCTAATCTTTCTCCAAGGCCAGTTATTGGAATCCTTGGTGCAGCAAGTGGAGAGGCTTCTCTACAGAAAGCCTGATGGCTTCTGCCATTCAAGTCTTGTGCCCTGTTCACTAGGCCACACTCCTGCTTTTCCATCTAGAAAGTTATTTTATCCTTATGACATCACATTACCTTCCACAGGCAGCCTGGCTGAGGTATGGCCCGATGAGCTGCATGGATTTCCATAAAGTTTCAATCCACATAGCACGGAGTTTGGGAGTCTCTGCAGCCTGCCAAAACAGTATGAGGAACATCTGGCTGGCTTCCAAATCTCAGTGAACTTGACCCCAAAGCAGGTTAAAACCAATCACTACTTGACCTTGTCAGTCTTTGTTTCTCCAGTTCTCCCAGCTGGAGCCAAAACGGCAGGTGGCTTAGAGGAACCCTAGGGGAGGGGTTAGGAAAAGCCTGTGGTGACCCAGGGGGATGAGGAATGGGCCTGGAAAGTGTTTCAGGATCACTGCAAACTCACTGATTCTTAATGGAAAGCCCATTTTATTTCTTAAATTTTTCATCAAGTGGCCATAAACATATGCCTGGAGATAGGTGTTTGCAAAATGCTTACTTTATTGATAATTAAGCTACAAGAAAGTTTTAGTGCAGATTGGGGGAGGGGATATTCAGTGAGATTGCTATTTTAGGGTGGTGGGTAGGGGAAAAATGTGGAGAAAATTTGTAACTCAAAATCTTGTGGAAATGAATGATGTAAACTGAAAAATAAAAAAATAAAACAACTTTAAAAAAAAAAAAGAAAGCTTTGTGGAAAGTTCCTGAAGAGGCTTTAAGATTAATGGCCAGGAGGTGCTTAATTTAAAGCACGGGTTAGGCAGGAAACTAGATGTGTAGGGCTCTCTTTCTCTGTCATGTTAGGCTGTGGACCAAGCAGGTCAAAAGGCCTGATCAGCTTCTGCTTTTCTCTCAGGGCATGAGAGCCTGAGTTCATCAGTGACAAGACAGCATAGAGACCTTTATTCTCTTGTATAAAGCCCAGTCTCTAGCTTCAGCCTCAATGCCTGGCTGTTTCCACCTACAGGCAGCTGCACACTTTTAAAAGGGAGCTGGACGTTGAGGAAAAGTTGTCTGAAGGAAAGGCAGAATTTGAAACAAAACCACCCAATCCCCACCATCCTACAGATTAGACAGTTGCCTTCACAGAAGCCATCTTACCAGAATTTTCTTCTTCCCATTTTTCATTGTAATCTCAAAGAGGTAATCACCATTCAGTGTCCTAAATTCCCTTACAGCCTGTACCTAAGGAAAGGTTATTCTGGGAATAATGATCAGCACACACAGTAATAATCAGTATTTTCAGAATGCTTTTTTACTTTTCTTAGGCTCATCAGAGCCAATGATCAGGATGTTCAAAGCCATCAAGTATAACCCTCTCATTTTACAGATCAGGAGACTAGGGCACAGTAACTTGCTCAGGGTTACAAAGCTAGAAAGTATTTGAGGAAGGATAAGGACCCTGCTGGCCCTGGAGTCAGGAAGACCTGAGTTCAAATCCAGCCTCAGACACTTAACACTTACTAGCCGTGTGACCTTGGGCAAGTCACTTAACCCCAATTGCCCTGCCTTCCCCCTCCAAAAAGCAAAAAATAAAAAAATAAAAAAATAGATAAGGACCCTGGTCTGCTTGTTCCACCTGCCTCAAGTACTCCTCACTGAAGTCCCCACTCAGCTCCCACTATGTCATCCCCCACTTAATAAACTCCTAAGTCTCCTTATCACTTCTAAGATCAAACATAAAATTCTGTTTAATATTCAAAGCCATTCACAACCTGGCAACCTCCTGTTTTTTCAGTCTTCCTATACCTTACCTCCCACCCCCATATATTCTATGATCCAGTGATAGTATTGCTATTTCTCAAACAAGAGACTCCATGTCTGGGCATTTGCTCTTGCTGTCTCCCATCTCTGGAATACTTTCCCTCCATGTCTCTACCTCCTGGCTTCCCAGTTTTTCTTCCAGTACCAGATAAGATCCATCATCTACAAGAAACCTTTCCTGATCCCCCTTAAAGCTAGTGCCTTTCCCCTGCTGAGATTACATATGTGTGTGTATGTATATACATACATATACACATCTACACTTACATATACACATACATTATATATGTGTTACACACATACATACACATACACACATATACACTTATATATACATATAGGTTATATATATATGTACATACATATTTCCGATCTCTCCTGTACATAGGGTGTTTGTAAATAGTTCTTTGCATGTTGCCCCCTCCTTAGACTGTGAGCTCCTTGAGAGCAGGGACTGTCTTTTGCCTTTCTTTGTATCTCTAGTGTTTAGCACAATGCCTAGCCTATAGTAGGTGCTGTATTGACTCCCTGACTTTAGGTTCAATGCTATATCTGCTATACCACACTCCTGATTTTCTAATTGGTTTTGCACGGTATTCTATCTTCATGATATCTCATAACTTTATAGGTAGGAAAACTGGGGCACAGAAGGATTGGTCCAAGATCAAAAACAGTCAACAGCCAAGCTGGCACTGTTGATTTCTATCCCCTGACACTCAGGTCAATTCACTTTCTACAAAACCTCTTGGATATGCTTAGATTTAACAAGTGTAAGAAAAACATATCAACCAGATAATGAAAAGAAACCTGGGACCTTCTTGCCAAGTGCCACGGATGCCCTGGTTATTCTCTGATCATTTCATGACCTTACCTTTGACTTTTTGCTTTCTGAAGGCAGGATAATGTTAGAGCAGGATTATGCTACTGCCTATATCCCATCATGCATCTAGGGAATGAGGTGAGGAAACTGACTGAGGAAACCCTGTCTGGAAAAATTGTTTCTACCATTTACTACACTTAATTGAACATTGTCTAAATCATCTTGTGGTTTGCATGGTCTTTTCCAGTCTCAGAGCTAGTAACTAGGACCACTGCTGTGTAAGTTGGCACGGAAGGCAGCAAAGGTCCACCTTCTTAAGATACTTAAGATATGTGCTTAAGATACCTAACCAGAACATGCGGTACTCAGAGGAAGGCCTCTCTCAGGTCAGTCAAGCCCATGCTTTGGGGGCAGTTGAATATCATTCTCATAAAGCTTAATTTACTTACTGTGTGCATATGGTATTGTCCTCTGAGGCAAGCCTGAAAACACACATCACCAACTCAGAAAAGGCCCTCAGCCTTCTCTGATGAACAGAAGAAAGTGAGAATAGGAGACAAAAATAAAAGAAACACCTACTGCATCTCCACCCTTCTTCAGAAAGAAAGAGAAGGTAGTATTTTGAAGTCGGAACTAGTATTGCACCCACAAAAATTTCTAAGAGAAAAAAGTATTTTAAAAAATCATTATAGGCTGCCATATTTTCATCATTTAACAATTTATCAACATGCCAGATTTTAATAGCATGGGATTTGTCTAATAATAATAAAGTTTACATGCAAACACACTTGTTAGAATTTTTATCCAAGATGTGGTATGTTTTTCAAGCTGTGGTTTTTTAAGGGAACAATATAGAATAGAACATTTCTTTGACACAGCAATGGATCTGTGATTTGAGATGGGTGTTCCATCCAAATACAGACTTGTATCTTTCAGGAAATAGTACATTTGTAGGACTGGGAGTACAGTTCTTCAACATCTTTGGCAATGTGGTGTAGAGCAAGGATTCCTTCTTCACCTTTTTTTGTGTGTGTCTTAGACCCCTTGGGCAGGCTTGTGAAGCCCATAGATCCCTCCTCAGAATTGTGTTTTTATTTTTTTATTTTATTTTTTAGAATTTTTTTGCTTTTTTTTTTTTTGGAGGGCAATTGGGGTTAAGTAACTTGCCCAAGGTCACACAGCTAGGTTTTTATTTGTGTGTGCGTTAAGTGTCTGAGGTCAGATCTGAACTCAGGTCCTTCTGATTCCAGGGCTGACACTCTACTCACCGAGCCACCTAGCCGCCCGAATTGTTTTTAAATGCATAAAAAAAATGTAGAGCATTATAAAGGAAACCAAGTCTATTGAAACACATTTATCAAAATATCAAAAGCTCACCCACCTCAAGTTAAGAACCCCTGGTATAATGATAAGAGCAATGACTGAGTCATAGTGACAGAGGTCAGGGTATTGATATCTGAAAAGGTTAGCAATCCAAGTTGCTTGGAAAGCTTCAGAAGTCTTTTCAGATATTGTCAAAATTCTCCTGCCCATCAGAGATACCCATGAAAACAAGGGCCAATTAATGCTCAGAAAAAAATCTATATTCCTTTCTAATTGATTTTTTTTACTAAAACATTTTCATTTAACTTTTATTTGTATGTTAATGTCACATTTACTCCATGTCAAGTTGTTGCTTCCATTTTGGGGGGGAGACTTTTTTCTTTGATTCTTAGGAATAATTTGTTCTTTTTCAGTAAGTATACTCTCAGTATGGCAAGGGGAACTTATGTATGGGTTGATTTGGCCATGAGCCCTCTAAGTATGCCTTAATATTTTCTTAACCTGAATGAGCTCAAGGAGCAGAGGATCCACATTTAAACCCTTCAGTTCTATAGTTCTCCATTTTCAAGCACACGAAGCAAGCACCTGAATGTTTTTGGGGCCAAGGACCCCACATCCTGCCCTACTGTTCAGCCTGAGCACATCTGCCAATTCCATCATTGCAGCAATGGGAAGAAGGCACGTTGCATGTGCTCTTGAAGGCCAGGATAGTGTCACTGGAGGTCTTAAAGCAGACTCAGACATCTGAACTCCTTGACCAGCATGATTTTGTGAGGTTCTCTGGAGCAAGTGGCTTCATGATTTTAAATGATTACCTAAGGCAGCTCAAAGGATGCTTTTTTTTTTTACATTAATTTTTTCTTTGCTTCCTATTTCATTTAAAATTTTAAAAAATTAATCTTTTGTTTATATATTATCTTCATTTCTAAATATATCCCTCCTCTTTCCAGAGGTTCATCCCTTAAAAGGAAGGAAGGAAGAAAGAAAGGAAGGAAGGAAGAGCAGCTCTGCCAAACTAACCAGCACATCCACAGGGTCTGATGGCTATAATCAATGTTCTACACTCGAAGTCCCCCATCTCTACAAAGAAGAGGGAGGGAGGTGGATTTTCTCCCTTCATTTCCCCTCCTCTTTATTTTTTCTTTTGTCTTTTAAATGTCTGCAGATATCTTTTGTTCGAAAATCACTTATATTCCCCAATATGACTCTCTCTTCCCCTCCCTAGAAAAGCATCTCCTGTCATAGAGTATTTTAAAAAAGGGGGAAAAACAGTTCAACAAAACTAACCAACACAATAAAAAGCCTGAAGCGTATTGCACACCCAAGGTCCCCCACCTTTATAAAGGAACAGAGGAGGTGTCTTCTCACACCTCTTCTTTGGGGACAAGCTTGATCACTAGAATGGCACAACATCCTATTTCAATTTTTTATGGTTCTCTCCATTTACTTTGTTGTTACTTTTAGACAATAGGGTTAATAAAGAACTCCTTTGAGAAAAGGAGCTGGCTCTTAGAGCTATGGAAATGATGGGAAATTCAAACCGTGTGGATTATTTCAGCAACCGCTGGCTAAAGTGACCTGAGAAGTATTAGGGTAGAGTTGACAGAGAGCGAGCCTAAGCATCAGATGCCCGCTGTGACATATGCTGACTGTGTGACCCTGGGCATGTTAAGTGACTTACTCCCTCACTGCTCCAGGCAACTCTCTAAGATGGCATGACACAATGGAAAGATCATTGGCTCTGGAGCAGAAGGACCTGGGTTCCAATCCAATTTCTGCCCCTTTACTATTTGTGAGATCTTGAAGTTAACTTTTTGGACTTCAGTTTCTGAAGGGATAGGTCCGAGGCTTCACCTTACACTCAGCAAACTGGCAAAGAGAAGATGGGGACACTCAGAGTTGATGCTGGAAATGCAGGCATACTAAGACATTGTTGGTGGAGCTGTGAATTGGCACATTCAGGAAAGTCTTTTGGGAATATGCAAATAGAGTTGCTAAACTGTCATTCTCTTTGACTATAAATAGTATGAGATTATTAAGAATAAGCTTGGTACCAAAGAAAAGATGGGAGCCCTTAGGGAAGAAACACTGCATAAGACAATAGAATTTTCAATGTATTGATTGGTTTTAATGATTTTTATTTTCTTCCTCTTTTCCTCATTTTAGAAAAATATTTTATTATAAAGGATAGTTCTCCAGGAAGAGATGGGGAGGGGAAAAGGGAAGGAATCCAGATAATGTAACCCAAAATATATTAATAAAAATATCTATTTAAAAAGAAAGAAAATGAGGGGATTGAACTAGACAGCTGAGGTCCCTTCTGGCCCTAGATTTGTGATCTAATGACTAAAAGTTTAAGAACAGTTTTCTGATCTGCTTTGATAGAGGGAATTTCCTCATTGAATTGCTAATGAAATATAGCATCAAATGTTCTTTCAAAACATAGAGAGTAAAAAATAAAAGGTACTGATACATTGTGTTTAGACATAACAGACACCATGGTGAACTGGAAAGGACTCTGGCTCTGAAATCAAGAACCTGGTCTCCTATCTTGTCTCTGATGCTTGCTACTTGCATGGGTCTAGATTTTCTACTGGGGAAAACAATGGAGCTGGTCTCAATGGCATTGGAAGTCCCTTCTCACTCTAAAGTTCTGATCCTATAGCATTTTTCAAACCCTGAAACCCCTTTAACAAAATCAATTTTTTAAAATTAATTTTATTCCAAAGCCCATTTATCAAAAACTTAAAAAAAAAAACAACCCAATTATCAAAACAACATAAAAGAGTTATATTTAAATATAGTATGCTCAGGGGAGGCTAGGTGGTGCAGTGAGTAAAGCATCAGCCCTGGAGTCAGAAGGACCCGAGTTCGAATCCGACATCAGACACTTAAAAGCACACACAAACAAAAACCTAGCTGTGTGGCCTTGGGCAAGTTACTTAACCCCAACTGCCCTCCAAAAAGCAAAAAAAAAAAAAATAAAACATATATATATATATATATATATATAGTATGCTTATTGGGGGCATCTAAAGAAGCATGTACTTTTTTTTTTCAAAATCTGTTTCATGAAATATAAAAATACAAGGAAAGCCATAGAATGAGAATAAATTTTGAAGATGAATGTCAAATAAAAACTTGACACAGAGAACATATAAAAAATCCTTTAGTAATATATAAAGATCAGTCTGTAAAGTGTTGAATGACAGTCATCTATGGACACGATTCATAAAATAAAAAATAAAAATATAAAAACAAAAACTTAATTTCTAGTTCTATTCAAAAAGAAATACATTGAAGAAATAAGTTAAAATAATAAAAAGTACCTCATAATTCTCATAAATTTTGAAAAAATAAGGGGATAGAATGAGACCAAATACTGGCAGGGTTGTGGGTAAAAAAGCCCTACAATGTTGCTGGAGACAGCATAGTAACCTGGTGATCTTTATGGAATAGTAGCCTATGAATACTCAACAAGAATCACAAAACTACCCCTAGGATCACAGATTTAAAGCCAGTCACATAGTTAATAAATATCTGAGATCTGATTTGGAGTCAAGTTTTCCTGACCCAATATCCAGCACTTTATTCACTACTTCTTTGACTCCACAATCCCACTATGGGAAATTTGTTCCAACAACATCAGATAAGATATAATTTCATCTGGGTGAAGAACTCCCTGGTGTGGAAATACCCTTCCACACACAGATCAGCAATTGTATATAAATTAGAGTTATTTTTTTCTGGTTGTTTCTATTAATTATTCAGACTCAGTTCCACTATAGCCTCAGATGCCTCTTAGCTGTGGAATCCTGGGCAAATCACCAGCCTCTCAGCCTCAGTTCCCTCATCTGTAAAACTGAGTTAATAATAACATCTACCTCCCAGCATTGCTGTGAGGATAAAAAAAATTATGTAGCACACTCTTCAAATGCTAGTTATTATTATATCATTAAACTGCTTTGGAAGGAAAACATCCTTAAGGTTGTTTGGCTAGACTGGTTGAAGGCATCAAATTAAAAAAATATAAACAGAACTAAGATCTTCTTTCTCCTTTGAATACTGAAATGGTTGTTTATTGAGGACTGCTAAGTACACAATAAGAAAGAAAAAATGTAAGTAAAAGAGTTAGCTAGACCACTTGCCACTTTATCTTTTCTTTTCTTCAGGAAACCTTCAAAAACCAAATCCTCTCCATAAGCCATCATTTCCCTTTCCTTTCCCCTGTGCAGGTTTTCACCGTGACATTCACTCCCAGTTCATCAGGAATATTTCCTCTTTTCCAACTTCCCCTGGCAGCTGATAGGAAGAGCCGGGCACAGAACATTCCAAACTCAGCTCACTTCCTCTTTTGGGGGTCGCCCCACCCCACCCCGACCTCTTCTAACTTTAAGGAGTGACTTTACTGCCACATTTGAAAGCATTTTCAAATAAATCAGGACACTTAGCTTCATGCTCATCCATGTTAACATGAAAGAACATCCTGGGCTTCGACAAGCCCCTCTCTGAGATGCTATGTAAAAATACTGCTTAGGCTAAGATAGTGTCAGACAGTATGAAATTCCAAACAGTCAACATTACAGATAGAAGTATCTGTTCCTATGACTGCCTTCCAACGTACTAATGGCTGTTTATAACAGCAGCCTAAGAAATGTGTATAGAAAGCATAACCATTCACTCTCCAACAAACAGGGTCTCTTTTTAAATCTAGTTCTATTTTCTAGTTAGTACTGTTTGTTTATTTCCACTGAAGAGGCTTTTCAATTTTTCAATCACAACTTTCCATTTCCCAGGGCTCCCCCTGCCCCCGACTTTGGTACTCTCTACTTTTCTCCTGAGCAAATTACAAAACCCAGAATAATTTTTGTTATTCCTACATTTCTATGTGCTTTTCTTGCTCTTATAGTTCCTGTCCCTTAAAAAATGTCTGGGGTGGGGCTGGGAGAGTGTGGAGAGAAATCAATACAAATGTTTACCATTTTTCAGTTTTGTAGAAGTGATATGTTCAGAAGCAGAGGTGGGAGTTATTTTACCCCTTGCCCAGTTAGCTGCCTCCACTGATTCCCCTCTTGCCCCACTTCTATAAACTTCCTAAGCCTCCACAATGCACTTCTAACCCCAAGAGTACATGCCAACAGTCTGCCAGTTTTTTCTTCCCGAGTTAAAAGTGCTTAAGTCCCAAATCAGAAACTTCAAAGGAGATTCTAAATATAAAATATTTCTCAGTTACCAATTAACTTGGAATCTCTGACAAAAAACACTCGGAAAAGTAGTTTTGCTTAAATCAGTCTTTCACTCAATACAGAAGAATTTTGAAGATGGGGAGTTAGAGCTTAACCCAGTGCCTGACACAGAGTACTTAATAAGTGATCTGAGTTCTAAAATTAGCTGTCAGGGACTCTGGATAACCATTCTTTAGTAAATGGGAGTAAGAATTTCAAAGCTTACTGAAGACTGCCGGGGAGTGGGGGGGTGAGGGGGCAGGGGAAGGCTGAACAGGTCCTAGATGCTTTTACAATACTCCCTCTGTTCCATTTTAGAGTGGAATAGGCAAACTACTTAACCTCTCCCAGTCTTACACCTGTCCATAGGGATACTTGAACTACCTACCACAATAGGAAAGTTGTGAGGTTCTGTTTCAGGTGCTTTTTTCTTTCAGCTTTAAAGGACTACCTAAATATGTTTTTTACTATATCAGGGGGAAAAAATAGGGAAGTAAATAAGGTACCTACTATATAAAATGTGATAACTAGTTATCATGTGTGACTATTGTGCCAGCCAAGGAAAGGGCCAGCTCTCTGAACCGTTCCCTTAAAAGAGCAAGGAAAATCTCTGAGAGGGAGAAAGTTCCTTGTGGGAAAACAGTAATTCATAAATGACTTTTGAAAACCAGCTGTGAATCACTATTTTCCCATATGCTACCAAATGCTTTGTCCTCATTTCTAAATAAATGCCACCTTTTTGTCTGAATGACAGACTTTATGGAGAAACACTGATTGTCTCCTGGCTCCTTCATCCCCTCTTCCCAATCTTGAGCCTTTTGTGAACTATCCCCTCACCTCGTCTTCCTGAATCCTGGCCCTAGATGAGTTACTGCCATTATCCCTCCCCCACCACTCTAACTCATGTGCTGACGGACTGAGATGGAAAAAATCACTCCACAGGGCTGACTTGTTATCCTGTCTCCTGGGACCCTCACTTCAACAAGGCAATCCTTTTATGCCTTTCATAACTGATTCCCTATCCCACCTCCCACAGTGTCTGTACCAGACCTTTCCTTCTCTCTTCAAATACACCATAGCACCCCCTGCCACCACCCTCTCAGTGGAGGTCCCCTCCAAAGTTACTTGCGTAGATCTATATATGCTCATGTAGTCTCTGGTATTAGAATGTTAAGTTTTTTGAGGCCAAGGACTGTTTGGATTTTGTCTTTGAATCTCCAGTGCTTAGCACAATGTATGGTACATAATAAGCACTTAACTGGAACAGTTAGTGGACAGAGTATTGGCCCTGAAGTCAGAAGGACCCGAGTTCAAATCTTGTCTCAGCACAAATAGCTGTGGAAACCTAGACAAGTCACTTAACCCTGTTTGCCTCAGTTTCTTCATCTATCAAAGAAGCTAGAGAAGGCAAACCACTCCAGTATCTTTGCCAAGAAAACCCCAAATGGGATCATGAAGAATTTGACATGAGTGAAATGACTGAACAAAAGCACTCAATAAATGCTGGTTAATTGACTGATTTCTAGGAGAGAAGACCCAACATGAATGAATCACAGTACACATTAGTTATTTATTGAAATACTTTAAAAGGTTGATGATGGAAAAAATAAGTTTATCATGACGGTTTAGATTCATTAGATTTATTCTTTTGTTTAAAAAAGTTGCTGTCTACATGGTTCTCAACAGGTATAGAACACATCAGGAAGCATGCGGCTACTGTGATATTCTACAACATAGCAAGAATTGTGCACTCCCTTGGCACCACAGGTACAGCCAGGACATGATGATTTACAGGTTGGAGGAAATTAAACAGTAATGGTCTTTTGAACTAGAAACATTCATAATGTATAAATTGACTCCTCCCCAATGTGATCTGAAAGGGTTTAAAAAATACAACATACTCAAAAATTAAGGAATACACAACAATTACACTGATTCTTTTGCTATGTGACTTTTTTGAAAGTTCTGCTCCACCCTCAAAGGGGAGCCTCACATCCAGCTGTACATGTCAAAGATTATACCAAGCCTTGGTGTCTGGTGTGCCAGAGTGAAGCTGTCCTTGAAATGAAACAAAACTCTATTGGAAAACTGACGCCTACCCTCCATGGAGAGACAATTGTGAACTGTGCCTCATATAGCTTAGAGCCCCCTCCCACCCCACCCCCAAAGCATCATTTCAAATGAATGTGAAATAAATAAGTAATCCATGAGCAAGTACAATTGAGTTGAACTAAAACCTATGATAGTGAGTTCCAATTAAACACTAATATGATGCTGTGTGGAAACATCTATGGACAGCATTTCCATAACTCAGTTTGTTGTTGTTTTTTTCGGGAAGCCACATATCTTGCTGCCTGAATATGTACATTATTTACACAACATTCCCTTTTGGCCTCTGTACCATGGCCACCTTTCTGTGGCCAATAAGTAGAGCTCTCCTTTGCATATACTAGCCAATACTGCAGTCATTGCTATCTTTTAAAATACTCTTATGCAAGAATTACAAATATTAATAAAGTAACTCTGCATATATAAATATCTCAACATTTCTAGCAGAATTTAAAGCATTCAGAATGTACATAAAAGTACTGGTTTTTGGTAGGGCCAGTATTATGCTTGTTTAAATCATCGCTGTTTCAACAATGCTTTGTACATAGCAAACCCCAAAACTGCAAACACCGTAGCACCAAAACTTGCTCGAAGCCAAAACGTGGAGCTCTTGAGGTCAGCTTGCGTCACGTGCCTGCAGTCAGAAAACAGAAGCAATTTCAACAACAGGACTTATTTGAAAACATAGTGTTACAACAATCAAGAACTTTTAGGGAAGTATTAGGACACTTGTCAGGCTAATTCAAAACTGCTATGTTTGCTGAAGCTTTTCATCAATACAGCTGATAGCACAGTTTAGCCATTATCATCTATGGGGAAAAGAGGAAGTAGTTTTGCAATTAGCTAACATTTTAGAATAGATGAGGTTTAGGATTTTTCATTATTGCATTTTTCTCATGAAGAAAGACCAATAAGTAGGTAAAAAGCAACCCACCATTTAAAATTATCTGCTGGTCATTAAAAATGAGAAATACAATCAAGTTTCCACATCTTTGAAGGTGATTTTGCTGAATTCAAACAACGAGCAAAATCACTCCACTCCAGGACCCTCAAGATACACTAGGTAGCTTAGTGACAAGTGGCAATACTTTTCTAAGAGCAGTGATAAATCAGACTTTAGAATTCCTAGTCCCCTTTAGAAAATTTGGAGGAACCCTCCCCCACCAAAGGGGAAAAAACCTACTAGTTCTCATCACGTTAAAAACGTGTTAATAGGAAACCAGGTGTTAGTGAAACAGGCAGTGAAAACAGTACAAACCAAAAGACACAATGTAACATGGAAGAATGAAAGTGGTTGGATGACGTAAAAGAAGCCATGTTATGCATGACAAGGGTCGGACAGCCAGCGACCCCAATCTCCCCGGTCACCACAAACTAAGCTTGTGAGCATGCTCAGTTAAAAACACTGCTGGCCACCCTCAAGAGTCTCAAGTATGACAGCTTACCACGAGGAAGAGAAAGCTTTAAAGCCCAGGTGGGACCAAGGCCTTCATTCAAGTGTCACCAAAGTTTTAGTTAAGCAAATGCAACTGAGGTGATTGGGAAACCTATGGATTAAAGGGTGCATGGGTGTCATCTAGGCTATGCTACTTTTAGACCTACCTACATTGAAGAAACAGATTTAGGTGAAAGTTAAATGTCTACAAGAAAGGAGATGCTGAGTGTATAAACACATGCAAAAGAGTTAATAGCCAAGACATAAATTATACCAAATTATTTTGCCCCTTGACTAGGCACAGACTGCAGAATGACCTTGTAACTAGGGTGATTCTGCATTCCATGAGCCCCAGGAGCCCAAGCCTCAGTAGGCCATGCTTATCAGCACTGCCCAGCAGCCCAACACTACAGTGCTCTCCCTCAGACATCAAAAGAGAAGTAAACCTCTCTTTGAAAATGATTCTTTATGTGTGTTTTTAAGAGTCACATGATAACACAGGTGCATTCCATCTTGCAAGTTAGTTCTTTTAACACACAATATCTTTTTTTTATATAATCACTTAAGGAACTAGATATCCGGGTTTCAGTTTTTCCAATTGGAAAACACCCAACAGGGTCAAACCAGTGAGCGTGGGAAATGTTACCTGGCTTCAAGAAAAAGTGGACCATGAGATGACTCCATGAAGATGGAATCTTCTACAGAGCTGACAGCGTGCACCTGGTGAACAATACTGCTTTCGTCGTCTGCTAACAGCGTGGCACCCCACTCAGCTACCTGGGCTCTTAACCTTTTGCACACATGCACAGTTGTGGTTCATGGCATGGCTCAACACAGCAAGGGTCTTAAACTACACCTCTTAGTTACATGCTCCATTATAAAGATTTGTTTGCTAGCCTGTAATGCTTTATCTCATTTTTTCTACCTTTTTTCTGACTTTAAACAAACTTATTCTATAACGGGATTATCACATTCAGCAAACATTTTGTTAAAAATAACCTTTAACACCTGAACAAGCGACTCTAGGGCTCTTGAACACATTTCCCTACACATTCTTACCACTGCTGTTTCTAACCATAGATCTGAGACACTTGGATTAGC